>CM067492.1:1074720-1157077 GCA_034552555.1 Semaprochilodus insignis | reverse complement strand
ATGACCCGCTGCCATTCTGAGTCACTCCATGACAGTCTGATACGACACCATTGCAGTGTTTGGTGACGTTGACGTGGTGTTAAGGACAGTCGTAGTAGCGGTCCGCGTGCATGCGGTTGTGTTGTGCAGCCGTCTGCCAATGGTGCTGGAACTAACAGGATGACTCATGGAGGGCATCACTGCTTGCTGAATGTCCCCAGTCGTGGCTGATGGGTCAGTCAGGTACAGCGATAAGACCCCTTCCTTGATGAGCATATATATATATATCAGAGGTTCATAACCAGCAGCTTTTTCTGGGTTTGCATCGAGAGGTACCGTTCCAAAGTGCATAGCGAAGTTAGCGTAGCTTTTAAATGAAGGAGTTAACGGCTAATCTCTACAGCTACTCCTGCTGCCTTGTTTCTGCTTCACCTTTGCACCTTGCACTTGAGGCCTATGGCTGGCTAAGGCTTGATTGGCTCTTCTGGTCATTTGGTCAGTTTCTGCCATACTGACTTGAGCTTTCTTGACCTACGTGACCTTCTTCTCAGTAGTCACTGCATGGAAGGCACAGTTTGAAGATCCCAATTTTTTTTCGATTACACTGGCAAAAGTTCTCAGCGTGCTATGAATACGCTATCATAGCATGCCTAGAATGAATAAATCCAACTGTCACCAGCTCCTGCGAAGTCTGGATCGGGCGCAGTCCCACTGTGGCGTCGTGTGGAGCGAGACTGATTGGTTGTATGCATCATGCGTGAAGGAAGAAGGCAGTAAGTCTTGCCTCGCCAAGTCTCTGCGGATATTTGATTATCTGGTGGGGAAAAAAAAAGAGGAATCAGTGACTTCATTCTGGAATGCGCTATCCGCGTGGTAGAGCCTATAGGCCACTTTTTAGTGTGGCGACTTGCCTACATGATCCTGTTACCTGCAATCGAGAATGATTAGCCCACCTAAACTGAGAGCTGGAGATATTATGCGGTAATATCAGTGTAAATAAGGTGTAACTTTTGTCGTTACACTCCCAAAAGAACACAGGCAATGCTAAACGCTAAATGCTAAAGTGAGAAATGTAACCATCGCTACATCTGTTGTAGGCATGCCTAGTCTGATCCTACAGCGGTGCCGGAATGGCCCCAAGAGTGAGATTCTCTGGCTTAAAGATGATGTATCTTGAAGGTTGGAGGGAACTACAAGCTTCTTCCACTAGCTAGCCAACACAGAAGATGGCAGACAGCTAACCGTACTGCTAGGAAGCTGAATCACGTCTGTATTTATTAGCCTCCACAGCAGTGGACTGGAGATTACCAGTCGGGAGATTTGACGTATTTGGGAAAAGAATGCCGGGGGCTGTAGTGGGAGAACACTGATTGGGAAAACCTTTAAAAACAAACAAGGATATAAAGTCTTGACTTGTGTCCAAACTGGTTGACAGAGCCGGCCCTGACCAACGTGAGGCCCTAGGCAAGATTTTGGCTGAGGCTCCTTGGATGGTGAAACCCAGGTATTAATAGCAACTAAGTCACATTATGGCCTATAACACTCTAAACACAAACAGGAGTATATTACACCTAGCATTCACACACACAGAGCATGTACTCAGTGAGCACTTCTGTCACACGATGCTGCTGTTTGCTGTACATATCAATGCACTGAATGTGAATATCCAGAGGCAATTCATCTTACATCAATTAATGACTAAAGTGTTATTAGCAGGGCTAACACAGGCTAGCTAACTAGCCTAAGAAGTGTTTCACTCACTCAAGACCCCACCACCACCCTATTACTAGACTATGAAGTTATGATATAAAAATAGTAAAAGTAATAATTATTTTACCCCCTTAATTGGGGCGCACCAAGCATTCGCTCATACCGCCTACGCAATGCTGGTTAACATTAAAATACCATACTGTAGCATCCTGCTACTGGCTCGTTCGCCATGGAGGCTTTAACTGTTAATAAGTTGTTATTGTGGACGGGCCTGCACATGCTGTTTGGGTGTTACTGTGTCAGACAGTGGTTCAGTTTGTGTAGGTTCGGTATCACATGTATGGAATGTCTGCTGGACGTGACCTGCTTCCTGACCCAGCCGTTCGACAGCCAGGTCACTCCTCCCGTGCTGTTGCGTCCAATAAAAGAGCATTATGTTTCCCAGGTCTTCTTTTATCCCAGCACCATAATGCCACTTATCCTTCTGGGTCACAGTGAGGGGTGCTGGATCCTGTCCCGGTGCTCACTGGGCGGAAGGCAGGAAACGCCCTGGACAGGCCGCCAGTCCATAACAGGGCAGACATATCTTTGGACTGTGGGAGGAAACCGGAGCACCCGGAGGAAACCCATGCAGACAACATACAAACAGGAAGGACACTGGATGCACCGCTGGGGAACTGAACCCCGTGTTTCCCTCCGTACTACCTTAGAAACTTCTTAATAGATGGGGAGGTTCCATCTGGGTTCTTCCTTCGAGCTCGTCAATCTAACGGATCCTGTTTAGCAGCTTTTAAAGAGTGATCGAATGTTATCGTGCGTTCAGATGAGGGCTGGGACTGTTGTGACAGTGTGGAGACAAAGACGTCAAAGATATCTCTAATGTAGACGGAAGTGACTAGCCTATAATTATCTATCCGCAGTTGTCAAGGCCCTGGGAAAATCGTCAGTGAGCTTATTCTGTTTGTGGTGATGGTGCTCTTCAGCTGGCTATGGCTAACAGGCCTTAGGCTCCCGAGTGTCTTTGAGATCCTGTTTATACTGAGGGAACGGACCTTGCTGTGAACATCTTTAATGGCCACTGAAGGAGCTGTAGCCTGGACGACACTATTCTAAACGAGCTGCGATGCTGCCCTGGGCTCCTCCGTGGTCATTATAATGACACTGGGTCTCTCACTGAGTGGTATGTCCAGGGTGTAGACCAGCGTTGCTTGGATATTAGGGCTAGTTTCTCTCGGACGTAAATGGACACCATACGTGACAGCCAGCAGTGATGAGTCTCCCTTAGCAACTTTGCATCAGTATTATTCTTGTCACAGGAGGTTGGGTTATAGAATCTTCCTGATTCTAGCTGTTAGCAGTTTGTTAGCCTCGGATAGCACTGTCCACACGGACGTTTTTCCTATAAACGTCACCGGATCCTATGAATTCTGAGATCAATAGGGAGTCAAAAATGCTCAGAAGCCCGGCAACTTCACCAAAACACCTCATGCAAACCTGGAGGCTTTGTCAGAGAAGTTGATTAGGCAGCAATTTGAGTAGCTGGTGTTTGTATATACGCACATCATCAAAAGAACAGCTGCACCCAGAAGAAGGTGTGGGATTGCAGTGCTGTTGGGAAGGAAGATAAAGGTTACCAGGATCAATAAATGATGATACATTTAGACTGATATGATCAATATTTATTGAGCTACACACACAGATGTAGTGTCTCCCAGTATGGCGACGGGCCACCATGTTTACTGACGCAACATTTCGTCTCGTAGAGGTGGTGTCCTGTGATAATCCATCCCATACAGCTTGAATATTCTCACACAGTTCCTGCAGACTGTGTGGTAGGGGAGGAGGTGGAGACAACAGGCCTTCTGGATGCATGACGTGACAACAAACCGTTCATATTGGGGCTGACCACATAAGGATTCGTTGGAGTCACTCCATGACAGTCTGGCACGACACCATTGCAGTCTTTGGTGATGTTGACATGGTGTTAAGGACATTCGCTGTAACGGGCTGCGTGCATGTAGTCCTGCGTCGTGCGGCTGTCTGCTAATGGTGCTGGCACTAACAGGATGACTCATGGAGGGCATCACTGCTCGCTGAATGTCTGCAGTCATAGCTGTTGGGTCAGTCAGGTACAGTGATAAGACCCGTATTTACATACACATGCGTGGCCGAGTGTGAAACTTGAATCATTCTCATGTCTCACGATGTCAAACCTGCCTACCAAGTTTCATTCCTGTCGGTTGATTCCTTCTGGGTGCAGCTATTTGTGCAACTAGTCTTTTGACGATAAGTGCAATAGAGCCTAATAGCAGATTTCCGTCATGCTGTGACACTTTTTAGCACGTATGTAGCATTATTTGTATTTTGCCTGCTAAACAACCTTGTAATTGTTCCGATCGGACCACATTCAGGACACAAGAAAGCTACAAGCTGTACAAGCTACAGGTCTTCACCACTCTCCGCACTCCTAGACTGCAGCATTGGGCTGGAGTAGGCGGACCAAACCTGAACCCAGCCCGCATCGCATTGTTGGAGTGATCGTCTTGCTTTCTCTGTGATTAACAGATGTAATAAATGCGGCAGGAGCGGCGCGGACAGCCTTGGCGATCGATTATTTATGGCTGGGAAATGATCCGTGAAACGGGCCTGTAAGTGATGAGGGTTGGCATTGCCTGGGGAAGGACACTAGAGACACTGGAGATCACTAGTCTCCTGTGATAGAAGGGAGCGGACTCTGGCAGCGCTGGCGGCGGCATATGCTCAGATGAATGACGTACGGAACAATACTCTGCCTTTTTGGCAGAGCAACATCTCTATGTGCCACTACGCTGCTAAACACCTCCTCCGCCCGTCTCCCTCCCACGGCCGTAAAAACGAACATACACAATTTCCCCCTTATCACAAGTATAGTCGGTCTGCCAGGAGATGTTCGTGACTGAAGTTTTCTTCTTTGGTCTTGCACTGGAGGCTAATGTAGCTAGCAGGGACAAGTCAAGATTCTTAAGTCGTTGAACTAGCAATTAAAGTATATGAAATAGCATGTTGGGATTTTTAATATGTAATTTAGCTAATTTCAGTCGTTGTAGTAGTCTTGTGGGGCAAGATGAGATCTTGGGACAGCCTCGTAAAGATGGTTCTGGATTGCAACGAAATCCGTCGCTAATATCCACAATTGTCAAGGCCCTGGAAATTTGTCAGTGGGCTTATTTTGTTGTGGTGGTGTTCCTCAGGTGGCTATAGCTAACACTCCGACAAGGGTCCTTAAAGTCCAAACCCTTCTAGGGCATGCTATATTAACGTTCATAGTACAATTGATAACCCAAGACAAGCTAAACTCGCTAGCTAGAGAAACGTTGTCATTAGCTCGCATTCATTCTAAAGAGCCACAGTTATAGAAACGACTTAGTCCAGTAAACCGATTCAGTGGAACCACTTTTGAAGACATTAGCATGACTTATTAGCCAAGAGGACATGGTGTAGGCTTCTTCCACCAAATGTTACTGATGTTTGCTGAGGATAACAGGCGCCGGACAATGCCAATGAACGCACCATCATACTTTACAATGAATCCGGCCTTCACAAAGCATTGGATGGTAGAGAAATGTCACTCTCTGTTTGTTCCCACCCTGATTGGGACATTTAGCGCAGTCTCATGGTTGCCCCCAAACATACATGTGTTCTCGGTATGATATCACGTCTGTCCCTCCCAAGAAGACTATCATCATACGTCCTCATAAGAACCATGACAAGCAGAGAAGCACAGAGAGGCTACTGCAGTCAGCTAAAGGCTGCGCCAAACTGGACAAACAGTGCCGGATAGTATAATGTGAAGCTATAGCACATAGCGCGCATGGCATTCTGGCGATAAACATCAATCTCAAATCATTTTACACTCGACTCATGTAGATTTAATAAAGTCTTCACAGACTCGCCTCAAACAACACCCAGCAAATCTCAAAAACACTGGACATGGTCTCTTGAAAAATGGTCAAAGGCATAAGCAAGACTATTTGGGATGTATTACCAAACACCTTGAGGCAAGTGCGATGACTTAGGCATGCAGTTTGTTCAATGCTAGTTGTGCTAATTGTGCTAAAGGCTAATTTGAAGCTAATTTGGCTATGAATATGTATGTTAAAGTATTTGTTAGGAATGGTCATTTTATGGACACTTTTATTTCCAATCACTGAACTGATCTATAGCATGATTGCTAAGCTAATGCAAAGTTAGCCAATTATCCTACAGATTCCAGTGTCAGGGAACCCATTGAATGTCACTTTTTGTCTCTTCAGCAGCAGTTATTATCATCTAAACTTGGGTCGGTGCTTAAGGTAATCCAGAATCTGGTTCTGGCACAACTCCCTGGTAGCGCCATTTTGCTGATGTACAGTTAGAGACCGTAGCCCTTCATTGCTTCATTGCACTACTGGTCACACATTGCACAACAGCAGCGGTGTTCCTACGGCCGCTGTCCGCTTCCTCCACTGCCCACCCCTTGGTAGACACCATGCAGAGGTGCTGCTCAGGTTTGCAGGAGCTATACCGGCTCAGCAACAACAGCACTGCCACCTGCTCAAAAGCATCGCTGAAGGGCCATGGTAAACGCCGCCAGGCAACCACGCTACCCCGGCGGCAGTTCCTTGCAAGCGTCTTCTCTGCCGCCCTCTTTACCATCCTCCGTCTAGGCCCTGCCAATGAGCCTTCACACACTCCCAAAACCACTGTCTTCGCCACCCTACGCTGCCTCTTCCTCGCCTAGTTCTCGCCCAGGCCAATCCCCTCCAGTCTGCAGGGGGTCGATGTCCCACTCTGACACCCATGTGGTGTCATCATAGAAAAGGACACCTGCAATTTTATAGAACACTGCAGCAGGGAAGAACTGACACTCGCAGTAGCCTGGACGCAGGCAGGTCACTTCTAGCCATAGACTGTGTGTTACTGGTAGATACTCAGACCCACCTAACTTCCCCACAGTCCAGCACAGTATAGCAACGTGCAGACACAGACAACATCCACTCAGTCATTTATAAGATCCTCCCCATGGTGGAGCGACCCAGTAGGTGGATGCTACAGCTGCTGCTGGACGCTACAGCGACTTGGCAACCCCTATCTGATACTTTACTTTTTGCATCAATGCTCTCCTGATTGCAGTGCAGCACAAGACCTTCCTGGGGGCTGAAGACGGATTGCTGTTTCTAGGTTTTCTGCCCACCTAGCGAACTCATCAACGTGCAGGTGTATTTCAGCCTTTGCATGAGGTGAATTTAGCCACTCACTTGGGCCTCCAGGGCTGCTCTGAATAGAATTCCCCCTGCGGGCACACACTTCGACCCTTCGCGGTTAAGTCGGTTGAGTTGAGTTTCTGCTCTGATAAAGAGGAGGAGAGAAACCAGAGAGCGCAAAGACGCTGTCCTGTTGTACAGGAGACTGGTTACAGGCACAGAGCTGGCAACACCTACTGGCAGCTTCGCAAAAGGCTCCTGTGGCTGAGCAAATTTGAGGCGGGTGAGTCGGGGAGTTGGTGTGGCAGCTTGCCGGCCTGACAGTGACGGATCTACCATGGTTCCGCTTGTATACGGGCAGTGCTTTGAAAACGCTTCATGTTGACTGTCCAATAAGACGCTCATAATGGGCTGACACAGAGCACACAGTTTGGAGTCCACTGTGATCTCCAGGTTTCCAAGTCAATCAAGAGCCTTTAGTAGGTGTCAGTCACAATAAACACCTCCTACACTGTCAGTCACAATAAACTCCTCCTACACTGTCAGTCACAATAAACACCTCCTACAGTGTCAATCACAGTAAACTTCTCCTACACTGTCAGTCACAATAAACACCTCCTACACTGTCAATCACAGTAAACACCTCCTACACTGTCAATAACAGTAAACTCCTCCTACACTGTCAATCACAGTAAACTCCTCCTACACTGTCAATCACAATAAACACCTCCTACAGTGTCAATCACAGTAAACTCCTCCTACACTGTCAATCACAATAAACACCTCCTACACTGTCAATCACAGTAAACTCCTCCCACACTGTCAATCACAGTAAACTCCTCCTACAGTGTCAATCACAGTAAACTCCTCCTACACTCTCAATCACAATAAACACCTCCTACACTGTCAATCACACTAAACTCCTCCTACACTGTCAGTCATAGTGAATTCCTCCTACACTGTCATTCACATTGAACTCCTCCTACACTGTCAGTCATAGTGAACTCCTCCTACACTGTCAGTCATAGTGAACTCCTCCTACACTGTCAATCACATTGAACTCCTCCTACACTGTCAGTCATAGTGAACTCCTCCTACAATGTCAGTCATAGTGAACTCCTCCTACACTGTCAATCACATTGAACTCCTCCTACACTGTCAGTCATAGTGAACTCCTCCTACACTGTAAGTTACATGCATTTTGTAGAAAGCTGGAAATATTGATGGGCCTGTGCTGTACCTGTGCTGTACCTGTGCTGAGAATGGTCAACTACATAAATAATACCTTGGAAGCCGAATGTGGCTGTATATACATGGCTAAGGGTTAACTCTATTCAGTAGCATAGAAATGATATGGGCATAAAGTTGCGGTTTCAGTAGTTTAATGATACACACAGTGCTTTTACAGAACTGTCCGTAAAGGCAACGTCTCAGCAAATCTCTGGAGTCACTTGTACACCTGCTTTCAAGTAAACATCAGAACAGAACAGTGGGCTAAATTGAGGTTCCTTTTGTCCTTTACAGCTGCTATTATTAAACATAACAAGAGATGAACAGATAAAAATATCCGGGCAGGTCAGTATAATGACAGACTCGTACCTCCGTTCCGAACTCTGTCGGCATCGCAATAAACATAAAGGCAAATGGTTTTTAAGCGCTCCTGCGCTGCGGTGTGTGATTTTCCGTCCTTAGGTAAGGAGGTATTTTTAGAGGCTTTGACCCCAAGAGGGTTATTTCTGACTCTGCCTGTGGTGCTCTCCATCAAGGCAAAAACGCTTCTCCACGCGCGCCGACAGCAGCGATGATGGAAGAAGCTGTAGGCGAGTGAAAGTGAACTCGTCTGCTTACATAAGTGTTTATTTACACGCTGGCCTCTGTGTGGAAATGACTGTAATTTTCATGCATAAGTCACTGGAAATTGTGGTCTAGCGCGTGTGCCTTAATCATCGCAGGGTGCTTTAAATTGCAGGACTGTGAGTTCTCTGTCATACGCTGTGACTAAGTTTGAAAGACAGTAGTAAAGATCGCCCGTGTTCATGCTTCTCCGGCTTCTTTTAGAAGGACCTTAGCCGTTACGTCATAACTGGCTCATCTCCGTTTGAAGGATTGCCGGGCCTTTTTAGTAACGGCCGCTTCCGTTTTCTGTCACATCTAATCTCTCTTCCCCTCTTGGCTTTTGAGCTGATGCTGATTGTCCTTTTTGTTCATTAAGTAAGTCGTAGCTCTTTGGGGTGACTGGATAATGAGAACGCTTTGTACTGCGTAGTAGCTCCAGCTGAGAGAGAGAGAGAGAGCGAGAGAGAGTGAGAGAGAGAGAGAGGGGAGATGATTTTTTGTCATTTCCATATGACAGTCCCCCTGACGCTTCTCTAACCGTTTCATAATAGGGCCTGAATCCATTCTAAAGCGAAATAAGCCCACTCACCCTCATTATCCCCTTCTACTCAGCCAAACCACAGTAAAAGGATTAATGGCCTTCTGAGTCTGCTAGTGTGATACTGTCTGTTTTGTGTTCACTTGTTTTTGTATGCTGATGTTGGCTGTGTTAGTTGAAACCCTCAACCTCATTAGAAACATCTATTCCTTCAAACATAGCTCTCCATCATGCTCTCGATTTATTAGAAACACCTGGACTTCTACTCGCCGGCCACTTTATTAGAAACACCCCCCTTTGGACTTCTACTCACTGGCCACTTTATTAGAAACACCCCCTTTGGACTTCTACTCACTGGCCACTTTATTAGAAACCATCTTTTGTATTTCCACTTACTGGCCACTTTACTAGAAACACCTCCCCTTGTACCCTCACTTATTGGCCACTTTATTAGAAACAGCCCTCTGTATCCTCGGTCAGTACCCACTTTATTGGCAACACCTCCTTTGTACCCTGACCCACTGGACACTTTATTAGAAACACCCACAACCCTTTGTAATTTCCACCCAGTGGCCACTTTATTGGAAACAATTCCCACCTCCTATATAGCACTGTATTGGTGTACAGGTATTGACCGTAGAGCATCTGTTGCTGCACATCTGCCCTCTATCTTGTTCACCATTGGTCAGAAACTGACCGTTCATAGAGGGCAGCAATCTGGAACGACAATGTAGGGGTTTCTAATAAAGTGGCCAGTGGGTTTAGGAATTAGAGGCTATGTTTTAGGAAAGGCTACGCACAGTTGTAATACGGATTGTTCCAGGTGGAAGCGGATAATGGAAACAGTTGACAGCTTAGTTTTCCTGGCCTGGAACGCTGCCCACTGCTGATGGAGTGGATGGCAGAGATTTGTTGCTGGCTTCATTTACAGCGTTGCTGCACTGTATCGGTGGCGTCCTGTTGGCTGGATCACAGCACAGTCCTTGGGCAGCCGGTGTTCTCTGTGCCCTCGTTCATTTCCTGAAAGCTACGGTGCGATGACAAGGTAAATAAGTACAGCTTTCCCTCGCAGGCTAGTGGCGTATTTACTGTAGCTCACAAGTAATGTAAGCTCTGGGTGACCAGTTAGCATCTAACTGCATTCCTAAATCATCCCAGAGCAACTTGTTAGGGGGTACAAGTGTTCAGTACATAGACCTGACTACCGTCAACCTCAAACACTGCTGTTCCTCCTTCAAATACAAACCCTGCACTTATAATAGAGGATGGGAAAACGGGCCGATTCCGAAATACTAAACTGTTACGGAACAGGCTCATTAATATTTAGACCCCCAACATTTACATAAGACCACAACGGAGCAACAGCAACCAACATGGTGGACTATGTGGAGAGATCTAGCCTCTATTCCCTTCCTTATCCATCAGCGGTACATGGTTGATGCTCATCTTTAAACCAGGCTGAAGTTGCTTCCTATTCACCAGCTTCTTAATCTAAGGTTCAATTCCACCTTAAATACTACTTAACTTATACAGGCGCTAGAATGCAACTGCATCCCTATTTAAGGTGGAACGGAAAGTTCATAAAACATGTCAAAGAATAGGAAGCCCAACTTCAGCTCCCACGTCTTTAAGAAGATCCTGGACGACTTTCATCCAGAGTTCTTTGCTCTGCACATTTCACTCCTTACAGTTTTCCAAACTCTTGGAGAATATGGATCAGGTTCGCTCAGCGTTTAACACTGAGGAGAATGAATAGAGGAGCAGCTCCACCTTTATTAGCATCACAACCCCAACAGCAGCCTATAAGTAGCAGCCATGCTGTGTGATTGTATCCGATTGTATACTTCAATCTACTGTGTGTTGGTGTCTAGATGGAAAGCCAGTAGCTAGTATAGGTCAGTTAGCTACTAGCATTAGCTCCAAGTAACTAGCATTAGCATAGCTAGCTAAACAGTATGAGGACCAAGCTTATTTACACAGAGGCTCATTTTATTTAGTCTACTTGGACATGTTGTGTCTGTGTACCTTTTATTTAGACATCAGAGAACAACTTAACACACACATCCTGTGGCTCCTTTAAATGCTGTTCAAGTGCAATCTGCGAACGAGACGGAGGGAGCTCTTCGATAACGCCCTGCCTAGTGACACCGTGGCTGATACGACCCTATCAGACGGCAACAGAATGCATCCACTGACACACATCCACGTGTAGAAGTCGCGCGAGGGGGGCGTTTTGGCCCTCCGAAGCAATTAATAACTCAGTTTTCCTGGCAAAATTAATTAGGTTCCCTCTATCAGAAGGGAGCACGAGCGCGGCGGCGGCAGATGTTTGCTGCGCTCGGGCACGCAGACTGGAAAACTTGCGCGGAGCCCCATCCATGGTGGTATTGCTAATTGTGTAATTGTGCCACAGGCAGCTGGAGTGAAAGATATCCGCAAGGCTTGAGAGGAAACGGGCCAGCCCAGCAGGGCCTTATCACATTAGGAGAACGCGCTTTGCAAGTCACGAATCCTCTGATTTGATAAACACTGAGTCGAGGTTCCCACTACAGCTCCCAAATCCCAATCTGGAAACCTGCCTCCGTTTGTGTTGGGAGCTGGGAACGTTCACAGGTACAGGGCCGCGCGGTCTTCTTCACCTCTGATCTGATGTAACACACCGTCTCCTAATTTTGTCAGGGGCCTTTGTCCACAGTTCTTCCAGCGGCACAAACAGTGATGAAACCAATCGAGTGCTGCCAAACAAAGCAGAGCCGGCTGCATCCCAGATTCACCAGAGAGAGAAGATCAGAGAAAGGCTTTCTTTTTTCCTTCGCTTTGGAATCGGTCTTCTCCTGGAGCCTGGGCTCGAACGTCGCTGATTTCTCTGCTTCACCAATCAGCACTGGCTGGAGAATGAAGGCGCCCGTCCGTCAGATGCTTTATGTATTCCAATTCGCCGTACATCCGAACACTGCACTTTTAAATTGCCGCACTCTCACTCTGGAGACGGATATGCTCTAAAAAGCAGGACGGCATGCAAATGAGGCTCAAGCCCGGGTTCCTAGGTTCGGTCGACTGACTGTGTTCCCAGACCAGGCGTACGAACGAGGATAAGGCAAAGGCATCCAGAAGTTTGTTATGCTGAAATTAAGGCCTAGCAAATTCCTGAAGCCTGTCTTGACTTCTTTGGGCCCTGCTGTGCAGTACAGTGTTCGAGTTACTGATCGGTCCATATCAGTCTCCACCTTCTGCCTTCATTTGAATGTCCGTTCGTTTCAGGGGACCTGCTTTCAGTCTTTCATAAGAAATCTGCAGAGGTGTTTTTCTACACCAGTGTTTCTCAACCCTGAGCACTGCTGGGCAAACAAACCAGGTCAAAACCGTGAAAGCTAACACCAAGTGTATGGGTCCCACCAGAGTCGAGCGTTTAGGGGCAGTCATGGGCTGGAGGCTAGGGAACCACACTGGTCACTGGTAACGGCACACCAACAGTAACGACTGAAGTGCCCTTGAGCAAGGCACCCAACCCCCCAATTGCTCCCCGGGCTCCGTGGATAGGGCTGCCCCTGCTCTGGGCAAGTGTGTTCACTAGTGTGTGTGTATGTGGGTGTTTCACTTCACGTATGGGTTAAAGGCAGAAGTCTAATTCCTCTGTGTGTAAACACAAACGCAGAAATGGCTCAAAAACTCAAAACAAGAGGCAAACAGGGAAGCAAACAAACCCAACACTCGCTCACTCATTCATGTTCTAAACTGCTTCTGGAGCGCTGGAGCCTATCCCAGCACTCACTGGGTGGAAGGTGGGAAACCCCTTGGACAAGCCACCAATGCATCACAGGGTCCAAAGTACAAATCAACTCGATCCTTGATTGGTTGGTTCGGGACATGTGTTAGTGACGTCAGACGTCAGTGAATTCTGGGAGTTGTAGCGAGAAGGGGAAGCAGGTACAGAGGGAGAACTGGGAGGTGTGACACCCTGGTCCTGGAGGCACCCCACCCTGCACATTTTAGTGCTCTCCTTGCTCCCAACACACTCTCCAGCTCATTAACACACCCTTTCAGAGCTGCAGGGGATGTGGTGTTAAAGCAGGGAATCCGCTCACATGTGCAGGACAGGGTGCCTCCAGGACCAGGGTTGAGAAACACTGTAATCCCAAACAAGTAATCCCAATTAAAACCTTCCGGATGCATCAGTCCCCAAACCCTCACGCAGCACGAAGTAAGATTCTCAGTGGAGATGGAGGATTCTGTTGGTCGCCGTTTTGTTGGTGCAACAGGCTCTTCATAGCTGTTAAGAGTCCTGTTGTTTCTACATCTCAAAGGTGTCCAGTGGGGTTGAGGTCAGTGCTCTGTGCAGGCCACATGGTGGAACACCGCGTGGGGCCCACCATGCGTGGTTGAAGTTTTGGGACATGCACCGCTTACAATATGCCATGTATAAAAATAGCTTTAGCCGGCCAATCGGCCTCAGCTGTGGTCTACAGCAAGGCCAAAACACCACAGTTACGCCCACTAAAGGCGAGTCTGACATACAGCAGTCATTTCAGCCGACACTTTGCTTTGCACACAGTGATCCTAGGCTTGCGTGCGGCTGCTCAGGCATAAAAAAAACATTTCCTGAAGCCCTCCGTGCACAGTTCTTGTGGTGATGTTCCTTCCAGAGGCAGTTTGGAACTTTGCCAAGATATAATTGACCATTCTCACACTTAGTGGTACAGATGGTAGCTATAAACGGCTTCCGGTCGTGTTGTAAACAAGGGCTGAGGCTACTGTCTGTTCCTGACTACACCAATAATTCAACCAAACAGACTTAACCGACTTTCCACTGCTTCGGATTTAAATACCTCACCTTCGGCAACATCAAACTAGCCTTTAGGCCATGTTGGTGGAACTTCCAGAGAAGCCAACTACTCTTCTGTTGGCTGCACTTAAGGGCGGCTAAAACCCAGGAACAGGCCTGTTAAACAGTGCAGGTGGAAGTTTGATAACATGACCGTTCAATGCCATATGTGATCCTAGATGCCTCCATTCCACAGTATTAGCACTTACAGTTGGCTGGGGCAGCTCTAGCAAGGCAGAAGTTCTGACTTGGGGCATTTTATGGCAGTGCCATGTTTAAAGACACAGAGTTCTTCAGCATGAGCAATTCCACTGCTGATGAGGTGTCAGCGAAGGGGAGCTTGGGTAGTTGCGTGTGTGGATGTTAGGCTGGGGAAAATGCTTTGGGAGCAGCTTTTGTTGGGAGAACAGGCTGGATGGAAAATTGGAAACGTTGAAGAGGCAGTAGCTGCACAAAAGTAAAGAATGGGCAACTTAATTAGCAGCAGTGTTGGAGGCATTTGCGTTGGAGACTGGTGTGGGATCTGGTCCCTGACTTTTGCACAGCCCTGTATACTGCGGTACCTTTCCTCTCTATCTGTCTTTCTCCGAGTGTCTCGCTCTCTCTCTGAAGAAGCAGAAATGGCCTGGTGTTGACTCAGATCTAGCTGCCTCGGCAGCGCGCTTTGATTGCGGCGAGCAGAAAATTGCTAAATCTAATTTGTCTCACGGACATTCCGTCAGAGACGTTCTGTCATATTCATGGCTCGGAATAAGAAATAAGCCGATGGATGTGGAAATGGAGGGATGTATGTTGATGTGGAAGCAGAGGGATGATTTATGCCCTGTTTAGCTGAAATGAGTTGTACCCATACGTTCCATCGGCATCTTTCATCCCTTCAGATGCAGCAGCAACGTAGAGGCAGGACCCAGCTCAGCTGTGCCACATGCCTCAGTACCACTGTAGGTGTGTGTACTGGATGGATGCTTGGTGTTGTTGTCCCAGCACTGTCGTATGTAGTCTTTGTCCTGCTGAGTTATTTGGTGGTGAGATGAAGATGAACCGCCTCAAAGGTGCACGCCTTGGACGTGCGGGTTAATGGGAGGTTCCTTAAACTTCAAGAAGGGTTCTCCTTCACAACGATGACTCTAGAGCCGTCCATGGAGATGATCATCAAACTGGTTCTTTAGTGCTGCAAGGAACCCTCTTCTTTTGAAGAACTTTTGAAGAATCTACAGTGGGAAATGACTAGAAGGATTGTAGTACTTGGGTCCGGTCTCAAGAACTTAAGCTAGTGGTCTCAGTCTCGTGTCACTCTCGACCTCATTTGGGCTCGGTCTTGTCTCAGTCTAGGGATGAGGTGGACTTGGAAATGGTTGTTGAGGCTAGCCGAGTCCAATGCCTCTGCCTGAGTTAGGCTGAATGTTTGTTACTGGGGTGTTAACAGCCCACTGGGGGGCTGCAGCCCATGGGGTACATGTTTCATGCCCACTGTTGTACATGTTTCAAGTGTTGGTTGAGGATCTAGTTGATTACTTCCATAATGGCTTAACTAGGTTTTATCTGGTTGCTGATCTTCTGTTGTTCCATTAAATATAATAAAATCATGGTGATATAAAGTGGTTATAATCCACTTATGTAATAATGACAGTTGACTGTGGAATATTAAGTAGGGACTGGACTTGTTGCACAGGTGGCATCCAATCACAGTACTCCTGAGAGCGACCCATTCTTTCACTATTGTCTGTAGGAGCAGTCTGCATGTCTAGGTGCTTGGTTTTACACACCTGTGGCCATGGAAGTGATTGGAACACCTGAATCCAATGATTCGGATGGGTGAGTGAATACTTTTGGCAATATGGTGTATCTTATAGGACTGTAGGACGTCCCTGCAGGAACACAATATTACATTCCCATCTCATTCCAAAACCTCAGAACGCTGAGCTGTCCTGGTTTCACCCGCTGCCTTAAGTCCATGTAGTTCTGTAGGCATGATCTACTCCTCCTACTGAAATATGTATAGCACACCCAAGGCCGCACATGAAAGCCCACATCCATGGACCTCGCTCACAAAGCCTCTTACAAGCTACCTCCCGACTGGACGCTCTGGTGGAGTGTTTCTTTTTAATGGAGCTGATGAAAATTTAATTATGGTTCGCTGCCTTCCAACACGTACACAGATGGAAGTTCTACCATGAAAGCACGCATGTGTGGAGAAATCTGTTGCCTGCAGCTTGAGTGCATTAAATAATCTATGATTCTGATTATTATTGACTGCATTGTAATAACACACACAGAAGGAAAAGCCTCAATTATAAAGCACTGCTATGTATAAACAGCACGGCCATTGGTAGCAACACCATATGCATCAGTACACTACATGCAGTCCTTCTAAATACTGAATTCAGCTACTTTAAGGACAACCAACTGACGCATAGAGAAGCAGGAGGGGCTAGAGGGGTATTAAGCCCCCACTGTGGAGCAGTGGGACTGTGTTCTTTGGAATGACGGAGGTCCCTCCGGTACCTTTAGGATAAGTTGGAGTGATCCAGAACTGATCATCCATCATTAGTACCTGACCTCATGCTTTGTTAGAAACACCTCACTTGTACTTCCACTCACTGGCCACTTTATTAGAAACACCCACCTTGTACTTCCATTCGCTGGCCACTTTATTAGAAACACCACCCTTGTACTTCCACTCACTGGCCACTTTATTAGAAACACCTCACTTGTACTTCCACTCTCTGGCCACTTTATTACAAACACCTCCTTGTACTTCCAATGACTGGAATCTATTGTCTTACAGAGCTCAACACAGAGTATCAGCCAGGGAGCCTATAGGACCTATAGCACTACAGGATACAGCTTCCAGTCTTTGACTGTGGTGTCTGGGGCATTGTGGGTAATCCTGGGGCAGAGTGCCAGAGGGGGTTTGGACTCATTTCCTGTGTAATTAAAAACAGGCAGAAAGCTCATTTGCTTCACGCACAGCTCGCTCACTTTCCTGGCCGGCGATGGCCGCAATTGCGGCCTGTGAACTGAGCAGGGATTTTCTGTCCCTGACCCGGCGCGTATAGATTAAGCGAACCTTCTCCGGCTTGGAGCTCACACCCGGGCTCCGAGCGACTTAAGACGGGCCTGAATTTTTAATCAACCCCGAGCGATTTAAAGGAAAACGCATTGGGCCAGTTAGAGGAACAGGCTGCGGGGACGTAATTGCTTCACTTGGTCATAATCAGAAAAAACGCCGGCTCGCGCATAATAAATTGAGGCCTCTAAAATTGCCTTTTACAGCCCAAAGTAATGCGGCGGATAGGAATTCTCAAAAGCCGGATAGCTCAGCTTTATTGCGGGATAGAGAGAGAGGAATGGAAATGGAGTTACGATGCCGTAAGTTCAAGTGCCGTAATGTACAAGCGCCAGAAGCCTTTGGGATGAGAAAGACTCCCGTACCTCCAAAGTGCAGTCTTAGAAGCTGGTCGCATTTTCTGCTTCTCGTTATCCGAGTAATCCTAAGCACCTGAGTTTTCACCTGGTGGTCACCTGAGTTTTCCCGATGGGATACAGAAGGAAAAGCGTGTTTAATTGCTGCTTGTGTGGCACCGTGGGGATCGCTGTGTGTTCACAGCAAGAACTCGATTCCCGGGTGGGACGTCCTGGGTTCTTTCAGTGTGGAGTTTGCATGTACTCCCCATGTCAGTGGGTTTCCTCCCACAGTTCAAAGACATGCTGCCAGGTGGGTTGGAGATGCTAAATTGCTTCTTAGGTGTGTGTGTGTGTCCTGTGACGGACTGGCGTCCTTCCACCCACTGCGCGCTGGGATAGGCACTCCCCAGTGCCGTAATGTGTGAGCGCCAGAAGCCTTTGGAACGAGAAAGACTTGGGTTTAATGTGTCCGTTGTACTGTACGTACAGTAACGGCTTCCAATTCCTTTCATGAGACTTTGCATGGGGATTTCCAAGGAAAATTCCGCAGTGATGTTTTTCCACCCCCTCCAAAGTTTTAATCCCAAGCACATTCTGGACTCTGGGATGGTCGGCTGAGTTTTCCAGATGGGAAGCAGAATGAAAAACATGCATTTAATTGCACGCCGTGGCACCGTGGGGAATGCTGTTGGCTCACAGCACGGGTTTGATTCCCGGTTGGGACGTCGAGAGTTCTTTCTGGGTGGAGTTTGTATGTTCTCCTTGTGTCTGTGTGGGTTTCCTCCCTCAGTCCAAAGACATGCAGGTGTGTTGGAGATGCTAAATGGCCTCCTAGGTGTGTGTGAGAGTGTGCCTTGTGACGGACTGGCGTCCTGTCCAGGGTATTTCTTGCCTTCTGCCCATTGAGCACTGGGATAGGCGCCAGCACCAACCCACCCCCCATCCCCCATCCAACCCATCCCCCCCTCCCCATGACCCAAGAAGCTCAGAAGATGAATGACTGAAACATGTGCTTTCCCTATTGATGCTTTTCTCCTCTTCGAATGCCGAAGATGTTGTCTTTGGCCGGACGCGTGCTGTTCCCGATGACCGCCGCTATTGACTGATGGATCGGCTGCTGATGCTATCATCCCAGATTCCCGGTGTGCCAAGGGTTTTAAAGCAGGCATGAACTCTGCAATTAAAATGTTGATAGGACCATGCGCGTGTGCGCGCGTGCCTTTGTGGCGCATCGATCAGCGGTGATGCTGCGTCTCTCCTGCAGGAGGAGGTTTGATGGCCGCTGTATCGACTGCATGTCAAGTGCAGCTCTTTCATCCGCGCTCAGGAGAGAACTGGCCCAGTTCAGACTGCTCGGATCTCCAATAGCTCTCTCGGAGGACATCGCACATGATTGGCTTATAGGAAAGCAGGCTTCCTCCAGCAGCACGCTGGAACGCTGATAGAGATAGCAGGTTGAATTAGCGTTGGCGGTTGTTTGTTTTTATGTATATATATTTTAATAATTTTTATTTATGATGCTGCGAAAGACGGATCTGAAGTGCTGTGGACTTTACCGATTACAGAGTCCTCCAGTGTAATCATCCAGTAGGGGTGGACAATATGACAGTACTTTATCGTTAGCACGATGAATTATGTTCCAGTATGCTTTTGTAAGGCATTTTGTGGATACTGTCAGAACTTGCCAATAAGGACATTGACAGGATTACCCACAATGCCCCAGACACCACAATCAAAGACTGGAACCTATATCCTGTAGTTCTATAGGCTCCATATTTTGTGTTGAGCTTCGTAAGACAATACAGTCCCAAAGTATGGTTTCACACTCATCATCAAAAGAACAGCTGCACCCAGAAGGAGGTGTGGGACTGCAGTGCTGTTGGGAAGGAAGATAAAGGAACAATAACTGATGATACATTTAGACTGATATGATAAATATTTATTGAGCTACACATACAGAAGTAGTGTCTCTCAGTATGGTGTTGGGCTGCCACGTTTGTTAACCCAACATGCCAAACGTCTCAGCGTGGAGTTTAGAGGTTCCCAATGGTGTCCTGTGATGGTCCATCCCATGCAGTTGAATATTGAACACCTCCAGAAGGCACCAGGCCTTCTGGAGGTGTGACGCACTGACCACGGTGTCTCCGCACATGTATTCGTTGGTCGTCTCCACCAAGACAAAAGCGGAACTTTGCTAATGCAACATGCCAGACGTCTAAACATTGTATGCATACTGTGTAGTGTTAAAATGTCTTGAAGTATCATGATATAACATTTTTGCCATCTCGCCCAGCACTAGTGTGACCGAGTGACATCACTGGTTGAAAGAGTAGAAAGAGTTTGTTGGGCATCCCTTTCCAAAACGCTGAGGATTAAATATGGAATGGATTACTATTGGGATTGTGGCAAAGAGCTCAAGACGTTAACATACAGTATATCCAGAAGACAGACACTAAACAACAAGGCTATTAAACTGACCAAGTATATTGAAACTGCTGTCTTTGTACATGCAAACTGTCGTCGGGGTGACAACCGCTGGGCAGCCACTGCTCACTGGTCTAGGGCATTTCATGATTCGCGTGTCAGGACAAAAGACTTCAGATCGACGCTTGCAGAGTTAAAAGCCAAGGCAGATTATTTATTATACAAAGTAGTGAACAAATTAAACAACAATCCAGAATCAGCAAAGGGGTGGGGGAAGAAACGTAGTCAGGGACAGGTCGGAACCGGGAAAAGGCAGTCAGCGGAGGCAACCAAGTTAGAAGGATAAGGCAAAAGGGAGAGAGAAAGGCCAGAGCAGAGATCGAAAACCAGAGATAAACAACCAGACGATAGGAGGACACAGCAAAAGGAGAAGTCATAAACAGAAAGGGGGTCAAAACCAGAAATACACATAAACCAGAAAGATCGCTCAGAAATGCTAACAATGTTGGCAAAGCTTCGCGAAGAGCATGTGTAAACACGGGGTTTAAATAGAAAACAGTAATGACAGCTGACTAGAACTCTGGTGACTGCGAACGAATGGGCAGGTCCGCTCGAGAGCACGTGGATGTGATGTCATCGAGTGTAGCCCTCTGGGAAGTGGAGTTTGGAAGGGCAAGAGGAACAGGGAAACCCGGAAGCATGACATCGCACCAATGTTGTGGGCCAATTACAAGACACAATCAAATGGACGTCCCACATTGTCCCAACCTAGAATTCTGCAGAACAGATGTTCAAAAACAAACGAAAAGATGAAGGGACAATACGGTACCAATCACAACTAAAGTGCACTTCCTGAAGAAGATGCAGAGTGATTGCACAGCTTAGGTTGTTAGGGAGTTCATGCAGTTTGGTGGCTGTAGGTTAAAGGAATCTATAGGGTTTGAAAGGGGGTGATAATGAATGGGAGGAACAAGGGATGGGGAAAAAAGATAAACAGACAGGTGCGGGTCAGACCAAGATTGAATTTGTGCTTGGGGGTCTGCCCTGAGATACTGCCCTGAGATACTGTATGTGAAACGGTGACTTTGGGCAAAGCAGAGGTACAGTAGATGAGTACACTTTTCCATTAAATTCATTCTTAAGGGGAAAAAATGGGAATATAACCGAGTTGTTTTTCGGAAAGCCAGTCGAATTAAAAAGCTGTATACAAGCACACCATTCCTGATCAGACATTCCGGAACTGGAACGGTGTTAACATCTTGAAGAAGAAGAAGAAGAAGAAAAAGAAGAAGAAGAAGAAGAAGAAGAAAAAGGAGAAGAAGAAGTAGAAGAATCTTCTTCCCATCTTTCGGTGTTGCAGTATTTGCATGGACTTCTTTTCTTTTCTCAGTATGTTTGCTGATGTATCTTGGCAATGCAGTATTTTCCATATGTTTATTAATACAATACGGGTTCTCTGGTTCTAGATACTCAGATAGCTCAGTTTGTACATTAAAGAGAGCTTTCTGGGGTTGTTCTATTCAGAATTACTTTGTTTTGTTCAAATGTGCTTTTTTTTCTTCTCGTGATGAAACAAAAAACTGCATTAGGGTTTTATAAAGCCCTTTGAAGCCCATCAGTCTTTGAGCGCAAAGGCCTCCCCAGCCGGATCCAAAGTCGAACACCTGGTAGTACAAACAGAGAGGCTCATTCAGCATGAAACATCATTATACATAGTCATAATTACCCAGTATGCAAATATGCACAAGTCTACAAAAGTCCCCAACACGTTTGTTTTCATGCATGCCCAATAGAGATTACCACAAATGATAGAATTCCCAGAAGTAGTCAGCCGACAGGAACGAAACTTGGTGGGCAGGCTTGACATTGTGCAAATGATAAGCGCTTTATCGCTGTACCTGACCGACCCAACAGCCATGATTCTGGACATTCAACGAGCTGAGATTCCCTCAGTGAGTCATCCTGTTAGTGCCAGCACCATTAGCAGACAGCTGTATGCACTTAACACCATGTCAAAGTTCAAAGACTGCAATGGTGTCGTGCCAGACTGTCATGGAGTGACTCAGAACGGCAGCGGGTCATCTTCAGTGACAAGTCCCGCTTTTGTCTTGGTGGAGACGAACAACGAATCTGTGTGTGGAGGCACCGTGGTCAGCACCAAGATGAACAGTTTGTTGTCACGTGTCACACGTCCAGAAGGCCTGGTGTCTCTGCACCTCCACCTCTACCGCACCATTTTCGGGAACTGTGTGAGAATATTCAAGCTGCATGGGATGGAATTTCACAGGACACCATTAGGAACCTCTACAACTCCATGTCTGGCGTGTTGGGTTAGCAAACATGGTGGCCCAACGCCATACTGAGAGACACTACTTCTCTATGTGTAGCTCAATAAATATTGATCATATCATTTATTGTTCCTGGTAACCTTTATCTTCCTTCCCAATAGCACTGCAATCCCAAAAAAGCAGGCTGTGATTGGATAGAAGTGTTTAGATTAGCCAATGATTACCTATCACTACTGTGAGGACCTGTGACTAATGGTAGGAGCGTTGAAAAACCATGAACGTCAGTAACTATTAGAAGCCTAATAGCTGATGATCTGTTAGTAAGAACAAGAGAAGAGCTCAGTGTATTGCACACAGCGCTAGACAGCAGGAGGCTCCATGGCGGGTACACGGTCAAGGCAAATAGAGTAACAGCACCTGACCGCACAGGATGGGCAGTTGTTCAGCCATAGTGAAGAAACACATAGCCAGTTAGTTCTGGCAGGCAGTCTGGTGACTCTGGCAGGCCGGGCTATTACAGCATAACTAGAAGGGAAAGCCAGCAGAGTGCAGTGGAACGGCAGCACCAACATTCTCACTTTACCATAACACTGCCTCTCAGTGCCCCCCCTGACCTGCAGCTCTTATCTAACGTTCAAACTAATGACCAAAGGCTCGACTAACAAGTAGGTTTTTAGCATAGACTTAATTGAGGCTGTGTTTGAGTGCTGAACACTGACTGGAAGGTTTTTCCAAAACTGGGGGGCTTTGTATGAAAAGGCTCTGCCGCCTGATGTTACTTTATTAAAGCTTGTTATTAATAGTGGGACAGCACCTTGTGATCTAAGTAGATATGACAGCTCATAATAAGAGATACGTTTACTCCATTTATCACATGACAGTCTAACACAATGTAAAGGGCAGCTGGTGTTTTCAACTTGTGAATTTTTTTTAAAATAAAAATAAATAAATAAATAAATAAATACCTCTTTTAACCAATGGGACATGCCTACAAATAGTTCACAATGCATTCATTAAGGGTAGTAATTTATTAAACGAGGCTCATAATAGTCATCGGTCATGGGTGCACGACACCTTAAGCACTCACTGGAGCTCCATTCATTTATGAGCAGACCAGCTTTTCAACCCACACTATCCATAATATCACAGGTTTCTTCGTGTGCTCTCAGACTTGACTACCGCACCAGTTTCACACCCTGTATAAAAGTAGATTTATAACTATTGGCGTCACTGTATTGATGTGTTGTATCAATAGATTCAGTATCAATATTTTGAGAATTTGAGCATACTTTTTCAGATGGACCAGGTTTCCCAGAATGCACCCGGTGTAAACGGCCTTGGGTCCAGGAGAAACCTCAACCAAACCAGTATTGAATTCAATTCAGCTGTGTAGGTGGACATTTGGACATCTGTGCAGGAGTTTCCTATGAAGCCGTTCCCAACTACCCACCATTCATTTCCGCCCAGTCTTGCTTGCCTTTGTGAAGGGGAGCCTTGCGGACTGTTATGATGTCGAGGCGGTCCACGGAGAGCAGCGTTTGACCCCGGCGAGTGCATTTGTATCATGTTTATTTCGTAAGTGAGTGACAACTGAAAACTTCCTCCACAGTCCCTGCTGAACCAGAGGCTCTAACTGACAGCCATTTCCCTCTGACAGCTCTCCCGTTGTGACCTTCAGATGAGGCGCAAAAGGTCTTTTGAACAGCTTTTTGGACCTGATCCAAATCTACCATGATGCTGGAAGGCCTACCCACTGACATGACCTTCCACATACTGCGGATCTGAGCCTGATTTATGGTTCATTTTAAGAAAGTTAGATTTCAGCATAGAGATCCAGCAAAATCCAGTCCTGAAGCAAGTTTGATGTTGAAGGTTCTCTGTCAAATTAGCTTCACAGAGACCAGGGCAGTAGAAGACAAAGTGTGACCAATTGGACCTGTCGGAATGAGGGATTAGATCACAGTGGACAATGCTAACCTTTATTCTTTATTCAGTAGAGGATACGAGGTGATTTGTGTCAGTGTGGAAATGTGAAAATGCCAGTCTCTCACTACGGAACCGAGTCTAGTGAAGACGATTAGGTGCAGTGTTTAAATTGAATCCGGCTCCGATTTTGGTAGCCTGTATGGTGACCTTTGTGAGGGTCATCTAGAGCTTTTACTTAACACTGAGCACATTATACAGCCAGATACCTTGAATACTAATTAGGGCTGCCATGATTCATTGACGGACGTTCCTGAAGTACAGGGTATAGGAAATATAGAATACACAGAAATCTAAAAAAATAATTTAAATAAATGAGACAGAAAAATGAGACTTAATAGGATAATGATCCAATATTTAATATCCATGATACTGAAACCTATGTGTTCAGTATCTGGTATGACCCATTCATGCAGCAATAACTGCAACTAAGCACTTCCGGTAACTGTCGATCAGTCCTGCACATCGGCTTAAAGGAATTTTAACCCGTCCCTCCAAACAATACAGCTTCAACTGGTTTCCTCCCATGAACTGCTCCTTTCAGGTCCTTCCACAACATTCCTATTGTATTTAGGTCAGGACTTTGACTCGGCCATTCCAGAACATTACCTCTACCATGACTGTTCTTTGGTGGAACGACTTGTGTGTTTAGGGTCGTTGTCCTGCTACATGACCCCTGTTCTTCTGAGATTCAGCTCATGTCCTGATATTTTCCTTTAGAGTTTGATGGTATAATCCAGAACTTATTGTTCCCTAAATGATGGCGAGCCGTCCTGGCCCAGATGCTGCAAACCATGATACTACCACCACCATGTTTCACAGATGGGAAACCAAGAACATCTACGTTGGTCTCATCCCTCCGCAAAACATTTTTCCAGTAGCCTTCTAGCTTGTCCATGTGATGGTTTTGAATTTCTTTCGTTTGTACACAATCTGTCTGACCGTGGACAGTTGAGCCCAAAAACTTTGTGGCCTGGTGACCTAATTCAACATGCCAGACGTCTCGGCATGGAGTTGCAGAGGTTCCTAATGGTGTCCTGTGATAATCCATCCCATGCAGCTTGAATATCCTCACACAGTTCCTGCAGATGGTGCGGTAGGGGTGGAGGTGGAGTGACACGAGGCCTTCTGGACGTGTGACGCGTGACAACAAACCGTTCATCTTGGCGCTGAACACGGTGCCTCCACACACGGATTCATTGGTTGCCTCCACCAAGGCAAAAGCAGGACTCGTCACTGAAGATGACCCATCGCCGTTCTGAGTCACTCCATGACAGTCTGGCACGACACCATTGCAGTCTTTGGCGACGTTGACGTGGTGTTAAGGACAGTCGTTGTAATTGCAGTCTGCTAATGGTGCTGGCAGGATGACTCATGGAGGGCACCACTGCTTGCTGAATGTCCAGAATCATGGCTGTTGGGTCAGTCAGGTACAGCGATAAGGCACCCTTCCTTGCTACGTCACATGGGACTGTCAAACCTACCCACCAAGTTTCATTCCGGTGGGTTGATTCCATCTGGTTGCAGCTCTTTGTGCAGCTCTTTGTGCAGCTCTTTGTGCAGCTCTTTGTGCAGCTCTTTGTGCAGCTCTTTGTTGATGAGTGTACATTATTTAGGCCTCCCGCTAATGTGATCAAGGCATCGTTTCTTGGCTTCACTTACTGAGAAGCTGAGTTTGTCCCGGATCAGAAGACACAGATCACCTGATGATATAACCAAGCGCTTAAGGGTTAAAGTTGACTCGAGCACTTTTTTTTCCCCCTCTTGTTTTTTTCCGGTCGCAGAGGGATTTGAATACAGAAAGCCCGCTTATCCATTACGGACAGCACACACTCAGACACGGTAGTTTGTTCGTATTTTAATGAGCCGTTCTCCATATCTAACTGCTGAAAGCGTCTCCTGAGGGGCCTACCGAAACGTGTTTTACACTGCTGCGTTATTCTTCTCCATGGAGTTGTTTTTTTTTTTTTTTTATTTAATAGGCGTTGAAAACGCGCCATTAACTGAGCAGGAGAAACACAGGAACAAAAAAAACACCAGTAACAAAGAGGCAGAATGGAGCCAGTTGTGGCTGCACTAAAAGAAGGCAGATCTTTTTTCGCTGCGCTGCAGGGCGCTGAGAGTTTTCCTCTTGCTCTATCAAACTAATCCCTGCATTTAGAATCCGCACCGGTTTAAGCCAACCCTCCTCGAGCCTGCTCGGAACTACTCGTGACTTCCTTTGATCATCCCAGCGTACGCCAAGATATTTGCATGACAATGTATTCACGTCTTCACCCGGATAATGATAATGGTGTCATTAGTGTATGATAGGGCCCTTCAGTGTAGCCCCCTTTTTGAATGTAGATTATTCCATTATACGATAGAACTCCATATCCATCCTCATAACTAAGAGGGTCGGAGAGTCGACCTAACCGGAAGAGCTCCAGTGGACTCAGGATAGTAGGATCGAGAGCCCTTCCTCTGACTGCTGCCTTGTTGTCCACTGAGTGAAATAGGGGGGCCAGTATGATCTTACGTCAGCAGGAATCAGTTGGCACTTAAGTTGCTCCGCCGGGACGGAAGTTTTAGCGGATTGCTTTGATCTAGATAGGATACTTTACATGCACCTTCAAAGGTCCAGCAAGCTTCCAGCAAGGGTCCAGGCCCTAATCTGGTCATGCTTAACATTACGTTCACTCTCACTCACTCATCTTCTACACCGCTTTATCCTTCTGGGTCGTGGGGGGTGCTTGAGTCTATCCCAGTGCTCCATTGGGCGGATGGCAGGAAACACCCTGGACAGGCCGCCAGTCCATCACAGGGCAGACACACACACATTCACACCTAGGGGACAATTTAGCATCTCCAGTTCACCTGACTGCATATCTCTGGACTGTGGGAGGAAACCGGAGCACCCGGAGGAGGAAACCCACCCAGACACTGGAAGACCATGCAAACTCCACACAGAAAGGACCCCGGACGCCCCCCTAGCCGGGAATCGAACCCAGGCCCTTGTGAGGCGACAGTGCTAAAGCAATGAAAACGTTCGATCAATAATCTTTAATCAATACACCCTGCAAAAGAACCACAGGCATAATGGGACTGGAACACTAGTTCCCAAGCGTGCTTTAGTCAAGGTCATCTGATCTCCACTCGAGCTGACAAGTGATCGACATCTCGGCACAGTGGTACCGATCCAGCCGCAGATACCACACGTCCAGATAATGAAAGATAAAAGCTCTTCTAAGATCAGCTCTCTGTTACAGCACAGCACAGCTACTCAATTACCCAGTCTGAATGGAAGAACGTTCTGGAACAGTGTTAATGGAGGAACGATCTAGAACATATGGAAAGAAAGGGATGGAGAACGTTTTTGAACAGTGTGAAAGGAAGGATAACATTCTTTGTTGTTGTTTGTGATGGGAGGAGAACATTCTAGAACAGTGTGAAAGGGAGGGGGGTGTTCTATAACAGTGTAAATGGGATGGAGAGCAGTCTAGAACAATGAGAATGGGGAGAACATTCTAGAACAGTGTGAAAGGGAGAGAGAATGTTCTAGAACAGTCAGAATGAGAGAGGATGCTGAAAGGGAGAGATAACCATGTAGAACAGGGTGAATGGGGAGAACATTTTGGAACAGCGTGAATAAGGGCAAATGTAAATCCCTCAGATTCAGAAGTATGGGGCTCCTCTCCTGGTCACTGTGCTCCTTCAGTGTTTTCCTGGTCACTGTGCTCCTCCAGGGTGACCGGTATGACCCGCTGCTGTAGCTGGGGGCTGGTTGATGCTGGCGTTGGTGAAGTGTGAGGGACTCTTGTGTCAGAGCTGAAGAGGTTTGTGGCCCTCAGTCTCTCTTTAAGATGTCAGGACGAGTGCAGGTACTCATCTGATAGACTGATTGGAGACAGGACAACCAACAAACCTGCACGCACACAGCGTTCCAGCTCATTCAGAGTGCAAACCCACAAACACGAGAACCACAAACTGTTAGAGGAGAGTGACAGCTATAGAACCCCAGATTAATGGGTGGGTCGGGGGGGTGCGGGATATGGGGTGAAAAGAGAGATGGGAATAAATGGGGAGAGGAAGAAAGAGGAAAACAAGGAATAGGGAGGGACAGAGAGAGGGATGAAGAGAGAGAGACAGAGGGAAGGAAAAAGAAATAAAAGGACACAGTGTGAGAGAGACAGAGAACAAGGGAGAGATGAAAAGAGAGAAAATGAGAGAGGGAGAGTAAAATAAAAAGAGATAGGGAAAGAAATAGAGGAGGTAAAAACAGATTGGAGAGAGAGAAAGAAACTAGGAAAGAGAAAAAACAGGAAGAGAGAGAATGAGGGGGATGAGGTGGAAAGAGTGAAAGAGATAGAAAGAGAGGGGGAAGAGAGAGGGAGACTGTGAGAGACAGAGAGGAGAGTGATGGAAAGAGAGAGGAAGTAAAAACAAATGGGAGAGGGAGGGATAGAAAAAGAATGTGAGAGAGAAAGAAACTGGAAGAGAGAAAATAAACAGGAAGAGAAAGAGGAACAGAGAGAGAGAATGAGAGAGAGACTAAAAAGAAATATAGAGAGGGGGTGGGAAAGAGGGATAGAGGGAGAGAGATAGAGAGGGAGACAGTGTGAGAGAGAGAGATAGACACAGAGAGGAGAGCAATGGAAGAAAGAGGGATGGAACGAGAGAATGAGAGAGAGAAGGGGAACGTGAAAGAAAGAAACTAGGAGAGAAAGAAAATAAACAGCAAGAGAAAGAGATACAGAAAGAGAGATAGAAGGGGAGAAAGAGGGGGGGTGAATAACAGTATGAATAAACCTCATTAGAAGTGAATGGAGCGCTAAGTGCTGGTGTTATATACCACTTATAATGCTTCATAAGGCTTCATAATGTACTGAAATGACATTTATTCAATATTTAAATGACATTCAAATGAAGCACGTAAAGCCTTAATGACCTGTCACAGACCTCTATAACATGTTATAGTGCATTACAGCATTAGAGTCTACAGTGTCCTCATGGGCAGAGGTTATAAGGTGTTATGAACCTGACTTTACATTTGCATACTCCTGCGTTATTAAGTATTATGCATGTCATTATAACTACTTAATAGACATTAAACAAGCTTATGGGCAATGTTATGAAGTGTAATGTCTGCTATATAATGCTTCATGAATGCATGTATAAGTGCGTTATGAATACAGGGTTCATAGGACGTGTTACCGAGTGTTGCTGTGTCCATTAACTATGTAGAGTTTTTACAGTCACTCAGTGTAACCTAACCAGCACAGGTCTACGTACGTGTTCATTCCCCCTAAAATCAAACCTAATAGAAGGTTAGTGTTATTCTGATGGGAGGATCACAGACAGAGGAGAGAAACGATCCCTGTGGAGGAGTGTGGGGATGCTCCGTGGCCCTGACAGGCTGCAGAGGACCCTGTAAGGCTGTAATGAATTACAGGGCTGCTGGAGTCAGCTGGCTCAGCCTGCCTGCATTCTGTACAGAGCATCTGTCTGCACACGGCGATCTCCATCTTTATTAGATCATCAGGGATCTAATGAATTCCTCGGGAAATTTCTCAAGGGCCTGCAAGGTGCCTACTTAAGTGATTGTTATTGGATATTTTGCACACACACATACACATACCCATTCTCTCTCTTTCTCTCTCTCTCTCTCACAGTACAAATGAGAGGTAAATGGCTGTGTTATTGAAATGCTGAGGTGAAATAGCTGCAGGTTAATTGCTTCAGAACACTGAGAACAACAGGCTGGCTTGGTTTGCAGCAGGTGAATGAAACATCAGTCGCACTTCAGCACCTGGAACTGTCCAGTAGAGAACACGCACGACTCACAGCACGTTTAAAGGGGCGGGTTTAGTGGCTGGTGATTTCTGGGTAGGAGGGAAAGGCTAAAAAGAAGAGTACAGGCCATGTGTGCGTACTGTATGAGTGTGCAGTATACGGTATATACAAGATATACTAGTATACAAGATATAGTGTATTGTACACCCATCTAGCCACTTCATTCTTCCTAACTCCACTCACTGGCCACGTTATTAGAAACAGCTCCCTTGAACAGTCACTGATAGGTCACTTTATTGGAAACACCCTATTGTACTTCCACATACTGGCCACTTTATTGGAAATAGATACCTTGTACTTCTACTCACTGGCCACTTTATTAGAAACATCTCACCTGTACGTCCACTGCCTGGCCACTTCTTTGGAAACACTCAATTGTATTTCCTCTTACTGGCCAATATATTAGAAACACCTCCCTTGTATTTCCACTCTCTGGCCACTTTATTAGAAACACCCTCTTTGTTCCTCCACTCTCTGGCCACTTTATTAGAAACACCTTCTTTGTACCTCCACTCACTGGCCACTTTATTAGAAACACCCTCTTTGTACCTCCACTCACTGGCCACTTTATTAGAAACACCCTCTTTGTACCTCCACTCTCTGGCCACTTTATTGGAAACCTCCTGAATGTCTAATCACTGGCCACTTTATCAAAAACATCCCCACTGTATTTCCACTCACTGGCCACTTTATTAGAAACACCTCACTTGTACTTCAGCACACTGGCCATTTTATCGGAAACACTCTCTTCTACTCACTGGCTACTTTATTAGAAACACCACCCCTTGTACTTCCACCAACTGGCCACTAACTGGCCACTTTACTGGAAACGAGGCCTTGGCCTCTCTTGAACGTCTGCTCGCTAGCCTCTTCATTGGAAACACCTCCTGAGCAGGTCCACCATATAGCTGTACCATTACAGACTGTAGCTCAGTCTATTAGCCCTGTTTGTCTCATCCATAATTGGTCAGTTTCTAACCACAGGACCGGATATTACTGCCCCTGCTCGGGTGAGAGTGGCCTGTGGCCCTCAAAACATCCAGCCGAGAGCAGCTCTCTCTTAATAAGGGGCTTGAGGATCAGCAGAGGTAGAGCTACTTCAGTCACATGTGTACACAAACCAACACAGTTACTGCCAAAGCTAAGTAAGCAGAGCGACCTAGCTGTGTTATTGTAGTAGATTATATTCGTTTATTAGATTTATATCAGCTCGTTTCTGTGTATGACTTTGTTCAGACGTAAGCAGCCTGTCGTCCACACCGTGAATGAAGTCTGTAAATGTGGCTGATGCTGTTAGTTCAGTGTAACTCCTCTTCTACAAGCTTCATACGGACAATGAGCATTCCGGTCGCGCTCGTAGGGGATCAGTGATGTCGAAAATCTGCATTGACTGTCCTGATGCTCCGCTGTTCAGTTCATCCATTAGCAGTTCATACAGCAGTTGTTTTCTCCACACAGTCCTCGCCCGGATTAATTGTCCGTGACCGTCTCTGCTTACACCGCCTGAAAGTGCTGGAGAACACTCCGCAGTCTTCTGCCTCAAACTTGATCCTTGTCAGTAATTGTCCAGAACACAGAAACTCAGGAACACAGAAACAGAACCCAGGAATGGTGTTGGTGTTTATCGGATTTCTCGGACGCAGCACCGAAGCGTGGGGACAAAATGCGATACTTAGAGAGCTAAGATACTTTAAAGGGCCCATATGCAACATTTGAACTGTTGGTGTGAAATGACGCTCGTGTAGTGTTAAGTACTAAAGTCAGTCAGGAATTCTAAGTTCTACATGACCGTTTTCAGAGCCTCTCTTTATCCACCACGTTATCCACAAGTAGGGAAAACTGGGAACAGTGGTGAACCTTCCCAGAAGTGGTTGGCCTACCAACAGCAGCATCAGGAGTGCAGCAACGACTCATCCAGGAGGACCTCAGTTAAGGTCAATGTACACGATGATTCCATAATAAGCAAAACACTGGGGAGGAATGGCCTCCATGGGAGAGTTGCAGGGCACAAAGCACAAAAAGGGTCCATCTAGATGACCCCCCAAGACTTTTGGGATGATGTTCTATAGTGTGGTGAGTCAAAGGTGGAACACTTTTTGGTCCCGTCACATCTGGCATAAAGCCAACACCACATTGCACCATAAGAGCATCATACCAGCAGTGAAGCATGGTGGTGGTAGTATGATGTATGGGGCTGCCTTGCTTCTGCAGGACCTGGACGACTTGTTCAGATTGATGGAACCATCTTTCCATCTCTTACTCTTCCCTGCTCCATCTTCCCCTCTCTTACTTCCTACTCCCTCTCTCTCTCTCGTCCATGTTGGATATAAGAATATAAGGTAACTCATCTTTGTATCTGAATCTCAGAGTTCAGACGTGACGCTGCCTCCTACAGCGCTCTTCAGTTGAATGCCATGAAAATGCTAATCTGGCTAACAATGAATGGAAGCGAATGGCCAGCGATTAGCAGTATGCAAATGATATCATGGCAATTAGAGGCTGCATTGCTGTCATTTGTTGTTAGCCTCGGTGCCATCATGCTTTCCCTTTTTCTTTGTTCTATTGTTCTAACAATACCGCATCCTCTCCACTGCTTAAGCATGTCTGCTCATACTGCATACTGCTGTGTCCAGCGGTTCAATCTACACTGGCACAATTCACCATCAATCAACAACGATGTTGTGTATTTCCACCAAACCGAGCCATCGCTAACCGCAGCACTTCATTTCCGGAGATCCTCTAAGAGTGCTCATTCACTTTACGACCCCTACAGGAAAACGCACAGCGCTAACAACATCAGAGTGAGCGATGGTTCAGGATTCATTCGGATCGGATCAGATTAATTCCCCAGTTTTCCCCTTTCGATACCCCATCCAGCATGATACAGGCCTGTACGTGTCTTGGGCTCAGGTGTTCTCTCTGAAAGAAAGTTTAGCCACACTCCAGGAAGAAAAACAGCTTCAGTGAAGTGCAGGCCTAAAATGACCAAACAGGCTGATTAGCATTTAAGCTAGCTAGGATAGCGGCCTGGGGCAGACATGACCTCCTAACGAGAACGTCCTGGGAGAACCAGGGAAAATTCTGGGCTAAATGTGGTTCACAACGGAGACTTTTTTTTTTAGGGGGGAATACCACTGAATAAAGTGTGGAATTTGCCTCATTTTGTAAAAACAGCTCTGTTAGCATCTCTCGCTAGTTAGCTTGTTTTGCTTGTGTAACCGACTGCACTCTGGGTGATATGAGTGCGGCCTAGGGTTATCTGGGGGTGAGTTTTGGAGGCGGTTGTATGCTTGTTAGCCCTGGATATTAGCAGCTAGCACCACCATGCACAATGATATGATGGAGAGTGGACTGGAAAATGTTGGTAGAGCTATTAAGCTAACTCGCTAACCGTACATAGGAACGATACAACAGTGAACAAAACCACTCCTCATTATTGTATAACGCATATCCGATCCACAATGCGCCTCTAGAACCGGTGGATTTGTGAGTACAGTAGTGAATAAATATATTCATATTCATGGAGAATCAATATCAAGCTTGTAACAATAAAGGAACCCTGTTTGGTTCTACTTTGAACAATTTTCAGAAAGGCATTTGGTTCTATATAGAACCTTGCTGAAAAAATTCTTCTTTGTTACGATGTCAAGCTTGTAACAATAGAGGAACCCTTTTTGGTTCTACATAGAACAATTTCCAGAACGCATATGGTTGTATATAGAACCTTTTAGGAAAGTTAGTTGTTCTGTTGTGACAATGTCAGGCTTATAACAATAGTAGGAACTCTGTTTGGTTCTATGTACAGCACTTGACAAAAGTTCTTTAGTAAAGACGATGGTTCTATTTAGAACCATTTGCATACTCACTGTTTGGTCTTCAGACTGATTGAGAATGAGTTGTATATGCTTCTATATTACCTTTTTGGAACGTGTCCTATGTAGAACCAAAAAGGGTTCCTCTGTTAATACAAGTTTGACATCATAACAATAGAGGAACCCTTTTTTAAAAGGTTCCATATTGAACCATATACCTTTCTTAAAGATTCTGTCTATAGAACTAAAAAGGGTTCCTCTGTTAACACAAGCTTGGCATCATAGCAATAGAGGAACCCTTTAAAAAAAAAAGTTCTATATCGAGCCATATACATTTCAGATTATATTATATAGAACCAAAAAGGGTTCCTTTATCATTACAAGCTCGACATTGTAACAATAAGCCAACATACATAGACCCACATAAAACAGAACCTCCATCAATCTGTAGAACACTTTCACCATGCAAAGAACCATTTAAGCCCGCAGATGGTTCTTTGAGTGTTCACGGTTCTATATAGAACCACTGTCGTTACTGGAGAACCTTTAAAAAAACATGGCTAGCTGATGATAATTAGTAGCTCCCAAATGACACCGAGCTCAAATAAACAAACATCACTCACCGCTGCCCCCTGAAGGTGTTGCAGCGCCAGTGCCAGAAGGTGACATGTCTCAGTAAACACTTCTCCTATGCGGCAATGTAAACATAAATAACTGCTCTCAGCTCATCAGTAATAGCGATAAGGAGATTATATAATAACTGCGATAGGTCTAGAGCCAACACCGGGAGGGGTGGGGGGTGGTATCTCCACCGTTTCTCAGATGTGCTAGAACTGCCTAACCATGATGAGGTTTCCTCTGAAGTGTTTCTCGAGCAGAAGCGGGAGAAGTCTATTAAACATGCAGGGGATTGTTATGCAAAGCAGGCATTGCTGCATATGTGAAAAGGTGATGAGCTGCAGTAGGTGTGTAGCGCTTTGTCCGCTCTATCTGATCCTGAAAAGGAGGAGCAGCTCGGTGTGAAGTTCTCCCTCCTTCTCCTTCTCTTCTAATCCATGCTGCCTATTTGAAGTCAGAGCACAAGATACCGCATAGCCTGAAAGCTGTGCTGCTCGTTACGGATTTCAGAGGGTTCTACTGTACCTCGCAGCATGGTTGAACCGTCATATGGGTCTCAGAGGCATGTAGGCTCACCGGACAAAACACGAGTCACCTGTAACCGTACCTAATATCGTGTAACACCTCCACCAGCACCAATAACAGCTGTGATTGGATTGGGCGTGGACTGGACAAATTTCTGGATGTAGGCCGCATCAATGTTCAGACTCGCGTCTACGTATTCCGCAGTTGAGCCAGATTTGGTGGATGCCTTCCCTGGCACAATTCCAAGGAGAATTCCCTGTAGACTGGGATTTTAGCCACTGCTGATATGACCGTATGCTTCCATACACCTGCAGATTCAGCTACTTCCTTCACACTATGGTCTTTGGCACGCCCAAATGCAGTCGCTCCTTTTAGCCAATCATTAACATCTGCTCTGGAGCCATTTACCACACATGGAACGAGACATTCACTGCACTGTAGCACCTCTTCTCAATCCCGTCACTCACACCCCGCAGGTATTTATAGCCCCATCATCCTCGTGCTGCGCCATCTGCAGGAGCCTGAAGTTACTACCATCTTAATAACACAAGGAGACTCATTTTTTGATTAGACAGAACATAGTAGACTAGAGGTGGCTTTAGGTTTATTTGACAGGGATAGTTTTGGTGGCGTGCCAGGTCTTCCAGGTGGTTGTTAGGAGTCCCATTTCATTTAACTGAGTAACTCCAGTTGGGGAATCTCTTTTTCCACATATTTTCTTTGGAGCTTCTCCTTCGCTATGTGAGCAGATTATCTAATCCCAGAACTATATATCCTGAAATGAATATCTTGTATTTAAAGGCTGTTTAAACTGTAAATATATACAGGTGAAGGGTGGTCTCTTCTCCAACGCTGTATATGAATACTCTATTAAGCAAATGAAAACTAAAATGAGTTATCTGTATGTTCCACTAACAGCAAGTATATGGGACAATACATGCAGGTGCTGAAGGGAAGGATGTGTTCTTCAGTGTCTGCTCTGTGTGTGTGTGTATGTGTGTGTGCGGGTACGTGTCCTTTTCTGCACATGAGCCTTTTCTCAAGGCTGATATGTATCTTTGGCATGTTTTCCAGGCAGGTGCCAAAGCCCACGCGAGTGTATGTGTATGTGTGTATGTGCGTGTGTGTGTGTGTGTGTGTGTAGAATATGCTAATAAAAGGGTTTCTCTCTCTCCGTCACCCATGTTTACCTCCAGCGCCATTCATATTACGGCCATCACAATTACTGAAACATATACCGATTCAAATGTATCCTCTAGCTAAATCAGCAGAGCTGCCACTAACGACTATTGTCTATCGATTAATCTATCGACTATTTTACTGATTAGTCGATTAATCAAAACGATTACTTTAAAAATGATTCATTGATCATCTCGTTTAAGCTTCTTTCATTTTTAACAACCAACTGTATGTCATAATAATGCAGCGCAAAACAAAATTTAAACAAGGTTTATATAATAAAGTGGAAAATATACTTAATTAATTAATTAAAACAATATAATTAATTCTATTTATCCCAACTATTGGAACATTACAATGGCAACAGAGTTCAAACAGCTTTACCTACTAATGGTGAACACTGGAATAGACACCATTCATGTGGTTTAGCTTTTTCTGGTGGTGCTTTTGCCTGTGTGTTTTCTCTAGGGGCTTGTGCACCACACTAGTGGTATGCCATTGAAGCTATGTAAAGTGTGCTGATCACCTTTTTGCATTGTGCCAGTTTGTAGTTGTCACATCTGTCTGCCTGTCCCTGTTCATGTCTCACAACGCCCCCTCTGGTTACTTCGTGTCATAGCACAGCTCTTCCTGCTCCACCCTGGCTCCACCCACTCCCACACCTGAGACCAATCTGTAACCCATTAGGACTTGTATTAAGACTCCTCGGTTTGCCCTGTCTGTTTTTGTGAAGTCTCTGTGGTACCTTTGTTTTGACACCTCGGGTCTTTGAAGACTTGTACAATGCTCTTCTCTAACTTTGGAAGACTGCATTGAATGCCACCAACCAATAGCTGGAGACAAAATGACTGAGGTCATGCAGGCAGTAAGTATCATAGAGGAAGAGAATTTGTTGGTTTAAAATACAGTCTTAACGTGTCAGCGTCACCGATTACGTCAACCAATAGCAGCAACGCCACACTAGTTAGCAGCTTTCATGATGATGATGATGATGATGATGTATATTTTAAGTCTGCCTACTTTGTTTTTTTATAGTAAGATAAGATTGACAGAGACACTCGTTTACTGGAGTTTTTGGTTACAGTCGGATTCAGACAATATTGTCAGACTACTCTCAGATTCAGACAGAATACTGTCAGACTACAGTCAGATTCAGACAATACTATGAGAGTACACTCAGATTCAGACAATACTGTCAGACTACAGTCAGATTCAGACAGAATATTGTCAGGCTACAGTTGAATTCAGATGATGATCTGACAACATTGTCAGCTTACAGTCAGATTCAGACAGAATATTGTCATGTTACAGTCAGTTTCAGACAGTACTGTTGGGCTAGAGTGAGATTTACATACAGTAATGTTGGGCTACAGTCAAATTCAAACAGAACATTGTCAGGTTACAGTCGGATACAGACAGTATTTTTGAGCTACATTCAGATTCAGATAATATTGATGGATTACAGTCGGATTCAGACAGTGTTGTTGGGCTACAGTGAAATTCAAACAGAATATTGTCAGGTTACAGTCAGACTCAGACAGAACATTGAAAATACAGTCGTCATGGCCTACGTTAGCATTTTCAAAATTAGCAAAATTCTAGACCCAGTTAAATCCCTAATCTGTATGTCACACTTAGCATGGGTGTGTTTGCTGTAGACTGGACCTGAGTAGCCATTAGCTCCCGGATGAACCCGGCCTTGTGGAGGGCACAGTCTCTCTGGGACACCTCATAAAGCCAGTGTGCAGTGCAGCTGTTTGCTGATGGTTTCGTAAGTGGCATCTTGAAGCACATGGTGAGTGAGGGGTTTTGCTCGCTGCTGACCTGACCACCCATGGCTCTATCAAGCCATCTGTCCATTTATCCCATCAAGATTTTATTTGACACCCCTCACCTTTCCCTGCACTTCTCTCTAATCATGCCGCCCGTGTGTGTGTGTGTGTGTGTGTGTACCTGTGTGTGCGTCTGGGTTACTCTGCCCTTTTAAGAGGCTCAGATGAGAATGAGAAAAGACCTTCTAGGTACACACAGCTCACTCATGATGAAGCCACGCTCTGCTGGTTATGTCTTAATGAACTGAAGGGCATTTGAGACTGAAGCCTAGAAGCAAAACCCCTGCAAGATGCTAAATCGTGTTAGCAAATGCAGTCGAGTAGTAACAAGTTCAGTACGGTGTTAGCAAACACAGTACAGGTTTAATATACTAACCCATTGGGTCAGCAATTACAGTATATAGTAGATATAGTACAGTGTCAGTGAGTACAGTACAAGATTAGCATATACGCTGCAATGTTAGCATATACAGTAGAGTGTTAGCAATTAGCCTACAGTACAGTGTGAGCAACTACAGTGCAAGGTTAAGAAAGTGTAGTGCATGGTTAGCGGATCTTGTGTGGATAAAGTGCAGTGATAATCGCAGTGTTAGCAAACTGCATACACTGTTAACAAATACAGGTTAGCATACACAGTAACAAACTGTTAGCATTAGGGTGGCCACACGTCGGACAGACCGGTTTTTCAACTCCCAGTCCTCCGTCTGGCGCAATACCTGGACGGACACTTAGTCCTTAGTCCTCTTTTCGGGATGAACTATTTAAAAGGTTCACTCGCCAACAACAGTATGTGTGCCATTGGCTCACGTCCTTGCATTTCAATGGTCTACCAAGGTCATGTGACGTCACCTATCAGCTAACCGCAGGTCAGCCCTCGAAATGCCCCCCTTTATGATGTCCTAATTTTTGGGGTCTATACTGCTCAATGCTGATTTATACTGGTCTAGTGCTGGTCTGGCGCTGGTCACCCAGCATGGTCATGATGGTTGACCAGCATACCAGTATTCAAAACCCAACATAACATAGCTCATAGTCTCCAAAATGGTAACTTTACAAAGTTTAGCCCCAACACCAGTGATATGCTAGTTTTGCTTGTGGTGCTGCTGACTAGCATACTAGCAGCCAAAACACAGCATATCGTCGCTGTCCAAAGAAAAACAAGTATCTCCAAAATGGCAACTTTACAGGAGAGGCGAAAAACCTCATTTAATTTTAATGTAAGTCAATGGAACCAGACATCTTTCCAAACAGTTTTGGGCCATTTATGTTGGTCCATTCATCATGGGATTCTCACTCAGTGTAAACAGAAGCTGATGTGTTCAAATGATGCATAAAAGTAAAAATGGACAAAAGTGGAGATACATGTTTTTCATTGGACAGCGACGATATGCTGGTTTTGTTTATGTCATGCTAATCTATGCTAGTCATGCTGGTTTTCATACCGGCATGTACTACCGTCTCCGGTCCCCAGCAAAACCAGCACACGCTTCAAATGCTGGTATGCTAGTCAGCCAGCATGCCCAAGCCGAGCGACCAGCTAAACCAGAACCAGGCCAGCATAAACCAACACAGATCAATGCAGACCAGCATGTAATGCGTGCTGGTCTTTGCTGTAATGTGTCTTTCAGCAGGGCAGTAAATCACTTCATCCTGTTACTGAAAATACACAGCTTAGCACATGAAGTTATTCAGAGAGCGTTCTCTTTGAGCATCGTATTTAAGGATGTACCATGTTATTTACCCTCGAGAAATGCAGCCATATCTATGCTTTTGTGGCATCGGGCCCGAGAGGCAGTGTATCACACATGGACAGGCCAGCAATGTCCTGGTCTCAGAGGGATTTTGAGATGAAAGATCAGAAGGACCATTTACAGATAATCCTTAAACTCCCCCCCCACCACCAATCAAATCACACAAGCTTATAAATCCACTCATTCCGTCATCTCCGCTCGCGGCTTCTTCGGCAGCCGCTGTCAGCGCGTCCTCGTTCTTGCTAGCTCGTCCTGAATAACCTCCGAGACTTTTCTGCCCTCGGTGGCTAAATTGACTAGCATTTCAGTAATTTCCGTGTAAATCTAAATTGGATACCATTTTCGCCCATTTCCGCGCACGTCTAAATTGGCTGCCATCTCAGAGCTGATGACCCGCCACCTCTATATAGCCTCTTCATCTGTCCGGCCCATCAACTTTTTTTTTTTTTTTTTCTGTGTGCAATTTGAATTATTTTGGCCTGGTATGAGCAAAGACAGACTTCATCTCTACCGGAGAACAGCGCTATATACCGTTTGATAATAGTTAGCAATGTTAACCTTTGCAATACTAACATTTCCGAACATGGCAACAAGCAGTTGAGCCCTCTAGCCAGCCACATTGTTTTCTTACTGGCCAATGTTGACCAGTCACAGGTCCAGAGTGTTCCTGTGGTGAATCAACAACATAATTAGGAAGAGACAGTGGAATCAGCCAATTACATGCCCAATCCTGGCACTTGGGATCCACCACCCTGCAGGGTTTAGCTCCAACCATAGTCCATCACCCCTGATCCAAGTAATGAAGTCCTATGGGGCAGCCCTGCTCTAGGCCTTCTGGAAAGTCTAGATACATCACTGGTGGTGTATATTAGCCATAGTATAACCAGGTTTCAGTCAGATGTTATAGCTTAGTGCTAACATACTATTAGAAGTTAGCATTAGCTTAGTGCTTCCATAGCAATAGAAACCCCATTCAGTTGGCAGCAGCTTAGGGCTAACACACACAATTCTAAATTCTAAAAAAAATCTAATTCTAAAAATGATACTATTAGAAACTCAGTTGGGTTAATGTTAGCTTAGTGCTTCCAAAGCAATAGAAACCCCATTGAGTTAGCAGTAGCTTAGTGCTAACATACTATTAAAAAAACCCTGTTGGGTTAGTGTTAGTTTAGTGCTTACATAGCATTAGAAACCCCATTCTGTTAGCATTAGCTTGGTGCTTATGTTGTATTAGAAATCCTATTTGGTGAGTGTTAGCTTAGTACTACCATTTCATAAGAAAACCTGTTAGCAGTAAGTGCTAATATGCCTTTAGAAACCAACTGAGTTAGTGTTGGCTTAGTGCTAACATACTAATAGAAACTCGATTAGGTTAGTGTTAGTTTAGTGCACCTATCATTAGAAACTCCATTGGGGTAGGGTTAGGTTAGTGCTAACGCAATACCTGAAACTCCACTGGGTTGGTGTTAGCTTAGTGCTAACATACCACTAGAAACCTCATTGGGTTAGCATTAGCTTTGTGCTATCATGCTATTAGAAACTCAGCTGGGTTAGCATTAGGTTTTCGTGCACACAAACTGTTAGGAATCCTATTGGGTTAGCATTAGCTTAGTGCTTATGTGCTATTAGAAATCCCATTGGATTTGTGTTAGCTTAATGCTAATCTACTATTAGAAACTGTTATAAGCTACTGTTGGTCCCTCTGGGTTTCTAATATCCCATAGCTGAAATTAGCATTTCCGCAGGCTAAATGTTGGGAACTGAAGACTCTGATGGATCAAAGCAAACGAAAGCTAATTATTTAGCTTACAGTAGGCTGCTCTTTAACGACGTTGTATTATTGTTTCATAAATTCCTTTATCAAATATTGGCAATCATATTGTAAACACAGCACCAGATCCGGAAGCCCTGCTCTACAGCAGCCACTGCACTACATCAGTATGACTGATATGAAAATGGCAACTCAAAAAGGTTCAGTTCTCCTCTCTCTCTCTCTCTCTCTCTCTCTCTCTCTCTCTCTCTCTCTCTCTCTCTCTCCAAGCCTTTATCTCCTCCATCTTTTGGCTCTCTTTTGTTACTGTGCGCTCTTTTCATCCCTCTCTTCTGACCTCAGACTTCTCTGTCTTTCCCTTTCTTTCTTCTCTTTGTCACTGTGCTCTCTCTCTCTCTCTCCGTCTCTCTCACCCTCGCTGTCTTGCTCCGCTGCTTTGGTTTGGGACTGTCTCCTTTCATCATTTTCAGGGGAAAGGCAGGGTGCACTCATGTGGCCTGACTCTCTTTTTTCGGTACTGCGCTTCACACGTAGCTCTCTGTCGCTCTGATTCTGTTTCTTTCTGCCTTTGAGGCAGCAACAATGCTGATACCCAGTATGAGTGAGGGCTGACGCTGGGAGAAAATAGATCCGATACCGGAAAATTTGATTTAATCTTCTTGGTATCGGTATCGGAAAAGAGGTATCTCTTGTGTGTTTAAGGTGGTAGTAACTTCAGGCTCCTGCAGATGGAGCTGCACGAGGATGATGGGCCTATAAATCCCTGTGGGGTGTGAGTGACGGGATCCATAGATTGGGAAGAGGTGCTACAGTGCAGGGAATGTCTCGTTCCATGTGTGGAAAATGGTTCCAAAGCAGATGTTAATGATTGGCTAAAAGGAGTGACTGTATTTGGGCGTGTCAAAGACCATAGTGTGAAGGAAGTAGCTGAATCTGCAGGTGTATGAAAGCGTACGGTCATACAGGTCTACCAGCAGTGGCTAAAATCCCAGTCTACAGGGAATTCTCCTCGGAATTGTGCCAGGGAAGGCATCCACCAAATCTGGACCAACTGGGCAATTCTTAGATGTAAGAGTGTCTGAACATTGATGTGGCTACATCCAGAAACTGGTCCAGTACATGCCAAACCCAGTCACAGCTGTTATTGGTGCTGGTGGAGGTGTTACACGCTATTAGGTACGTCTCAGTCTCAGGTGAGCAGTAAAGCCAACTAGCCTGTGCAGCCCCTAACAGATACAAGATGTATACAGTCGTCACCAAAGACTGCAACCAGACTGTCATGGAGTGACTCCGAATGGCAGCAGGTCATCTTCAGTGCCGAGTCCCGCTTTTGTCTCGGTGGAGACGACCAGCGAATCACGTGGTCAGCGCCAAGATGAGCGGTTTGTTCTCCCGCATCACACGTCCAGAAGGCCTGGTGTCACTCCACCTCCACCCCTACCGCACCATCTACAGGAACTGTGTGAGGATATTCAAACTGCATGGGATGGATTATCACAGGACACCATTAGGAACCTCTACAGCTCCATACTGAGACATCTGGCATGTTGGGTTAGCAAACATGGCGGCCCAACGCCATACTGAGAGACACTACTTCTGTATGTGTAGCTCAATAAATATTGATCATATCAGTCTAAATGTATCATCATTTATTGATCTTGGTTATCTTTATCTTCCTTCCCAACAGCACTGCAGTCCTACACCTCCTTCTGGGTGCGACTGTGCTTTTGATGATGAGCTTATGTCCATAATCTCCTGCAGGGCAGAGAACTGTATCCAGTTTTGCACCCAGAAAGGGCACACAGATGTACACGTTCATACCTGGGGGGGGCAATTTAGCATGTCTTTGGACTGTGGGAGGAAACCGGAGCAGTCGGAGGAAACACACATGTGAAGAACAGACACAAGGAGAACATGCAAACCCCACACAGACAGGACCCCGGACGCCGCAGCTGGGAATTGAACGCCATGAATCTGTTGTCCTAACGTATTTAGCATAGGATACTCTATTTACCTGGTAGCTGGGTAGAGAGTCTGGCTACACCAGCGGTGTTCCACCACTCGAGGAGTAAAATAGTCCCAGGCAACAACACACGTTCTGTTTTATAGGTCTTATCATAAGATGGAAACACTGGCACAACCTTTGATTAATGTTGTGCCATCAACTATGTACAGCAATTTTGTGGTTGCTCTATCCCTTGTTGAGGCCTGTGGAAGTGCTGTACCCTCATATAGCACCACCTGTTTCACCAAAAGTGCTTTTAATACCTTAAAAGCTGAAAGAAAATGTGCATCTTAAGGAAGAAACCTGCTCCTTCAAACAGAGCTAAAGGAACTGTAGACAGAGGCAGAAATCCTGGTGGTAAAACTGAGATATGAAGCATTAAAGAGTGCAGATAGACATTAAACATTAAAGAGCAATAGACAGTAGTGCCAATGGCTCGCTGACATATATGTATGGGCTTTATTGGGTTTGGAGTCTCTTGTGAACAGCGTGAGTCTCGCAGCTGCTCAGCCTTCGCTTCTCACAGCCGTCTAATCTGGGATCCAGATGTTCCAAACAGGTGTTCTGGAAGGAAGTGAGCATGGGTCCGTTATCTGTTCATCTGCAAAGAGGCTTATCTTCATTAGGAAGAATAGGTACTACTTTAAAGTCGTGTTGAATGATACAGTGGTGGAAAATGTAGTTATTATTATTATTATTATCAGCCCAAAAGCTGGAGGGGGTTGGCATAGACTGGTCACCTTGTTGACTTTACTGCTCGGTCGTACTGATCACCACACAAACAACATGGACGCCTCAGAGAAGACAACAGGTGAGGAACCTGGTGATTTCAGGGTCCATATCTCTGGTTTCCTGGAGGCTAGAAAACTTTCCAGTGAGGCAGGGCTCGTTGGAAAGGGCACGTCACCCTGGACATGACACCGTCCTTCATATTTCCTATATTTATTATGTCCAGTTTCCTGAAAGTCATGTGTTGTTGGTGAGGGGGCAAGACACTGTGTAATCCCACAAAGTTTGAAGTCAGTTACTCTTATTTTCCAGACCTCTCTGGACCTCTCTGGAGCAAGCACCTTGGCAAGGATACAAACCTGCGAGATTCCAGGATCCATATCGCAGCTTCCTTGAAGGCTAGCAATGCGATCCAGACCTTGTTTGAAATCACAGGAGCCGCTAGCTGCAAGGCTTCTGTGGTTTCAATCATGATGCCATTAGTGATCAATGAGTCAACGTCAACTCAACTTCGTCACATAACTCGTCAGGCCCCTGGTAGACAGTGACAAGACCTGTTCACAAATGCATCCCAAGAATAGACAGCATGGTGGATAACACATAAGCCAGGAGTGGTTGATAGAATGATAAAATGGTGACTGGGCCAAATGAAGAGCAGTTCATTCTAAGAGTGTAGGTTTGGTGTCAACATTGGTAGCGACACAGCAACCCAGCCCATTAACCTCCACATTCAGCAACACCCTGGAAGCTAGCAGGTTCTCAAAGTCATTCCATGTGGCTACAGGCTAGTTAGTTTACTACCTATTACTTCCGCTGTGGGTGGTAGAAAAGCTCCCATCTCGTTTTTGGTGGCATGATCTACGTGTAAGTATGACACATGCTGGCACGGACCAAATTACCTTAGATGTGCCGTGCAAGTCATGTGAAAGACTTGCACAGCACTGCTTGAGGTATGTGGACTGACAGCCCTGATACCTTCCTGTTAGCACACTGATCAGCTCTCGCCTCCTCCGTGTCTGACAGCAAGTACCATATTTGCATGTCATGACATGGGCCCTAAGATAGTCCCCTCCCTTTCAGGCAGTCAAATGCAGGCATGCCTAAATTGGCTCGTCTTTGAGAAGTAGGCTCTGGGATGCACATCGGAATGATCTTATAAGACATCACCCCAAGGATAATGCAAACAAGTTCATTCGAATATTGGCTGGGGCGTGTCCCTACCATCTATGTGAGAACCTACGGCCGTGGTGAATTCTGCATTCTGAGTAGATTGGTTGGATAATTCTATGTTTAGTTCTGACATGCCGTGTCCACTGCTTTGATTTGGCTATCAGTCTGAATTAGGATAATAGCTAAGTGTGTAGTGGTCATGCTGTATACAGTTCTCTTTGGAATGGTCTTTAAATGAAGCGCTCTGTTTTCGCTTTTAGCATCATTAGCATCAGTTCATTTCACTTCGCTTATGGATGAAGCAAACCTGCCTGGAAGCAACTGCAGGACAGATTTAGGGGTAAATTGTAACTATGTTGACAGGTCGTATGAAGCTGCCACGAGTGGCCCGTGGGCTGGTAGCTTGAGAGATCTGGTAAAGGTGTTGTCACCAGGAGAATGCAAGCTTGGTCCCTGGTGAGGTCACAGCCATCTGTAAAAGTTGAGGGCTGGATGTTAGAGAACCAGCCTTGTGACTGGAAGGTCGCTGGTTCAATCCCCTGAATCGACAGGACACGACTTGAGCAAGGGACCTTGAGCAAGGCACCTAACCCCCAGCTTGAGCAAGGTCCCTTGAGCAAGGCACCTAACCTCCAACTGCTCCCTGGGTGCTGTGGATAGGGCTGCCCCAGTCCCAGCCTCACTTGCCCCTAGGGTCTGTGTGTTTACTAGTGTAGTGTGTGGGTGTTTTGCTGCACGGATGGGTTAAAAGCACAAATGGTCTATGGTTCTAAAGTCTAATGCTTGCCAATGCAGGTGTCAGTTAGCGGTCACAACAGTTCCACTGGACAGTGTTGGGCTGTCCAATGATGTTCTGTTAGCAGCGAGCATAAACAAACATTGCTTAGCACTAGCTAGTCATTATCAGGCTAAAAGTGTGTGCGTGTCGGTTTGAGGCCCTTTGGAGCCAAGTCAATGGCTCTGGAGTCTCAGACCCTTGATTTTGTTTCTGTTTGGGATTGATTTCTCCCTTTTTCATGGTTCTTACCAAACAATGGACCAGGTTATCGTTTGCTTATGTGAGAGAGAGAGGTAAGGAGAGGACAGGATGTGTCAAAGTTAGGAAAATAAGGGGTTTGTGTCAGCGACGATGCGAGTTTCAAGCCGAAGGCCTTGAGAAAAGCTGCAGTGAGTCATTTCTGCTAATTCATGCTCGAGTCCACTTGCTTTATTTTTGTAAAGAGGGCCGTGCTGAATTTCATTACTGTACTTTCAAACAAAGTGTCTTCAGAGGAGCTTTATCAAGCCGAAATTATCCGTTCGGGAAGGGAGAAAGAAGTTTCTCGGAGAGCTTACTGATAAGGCAAACTTTGAGGTGAAAATAAAACACGTCCCCTTCGCTTCCATCTCCTCCAGATTTTAATTACGGCGCAATCTAGAAACAGGAGATCAAGGTTTTTAAAAAAAGAATCGGAATGTTTTGCGCTATCAAAGCCGTCAAGGCGTCAGAACTGCTGACAGCGGCGGCTTTGGAAAAGGGGGCAGCGCTTCTACATCATTTATGGGATCCTGGTGATTTTTGCTTTATTCTCTGGAGTTGAGAGAAAGTTACCTCAGAGGGAGTTGGGCCAGCAATGCCGGGGCGCGTCACAGAGGTTCTATTATTTCAGAATAACAAAGTATACAGAGAAGACTGCGGTAGCCTCATAGTCTTCAGGCCTGCAATAGAAGCATGTACAGTAATAAAGTGGTACATATAAAGGGGAGGACAACATGGTGGCGCACTGCAAGCCTCACAGCAGGAAGGGCCAGGGTCCAATTCCTTGCTGGGGCTTCCGGAATCCTCTCCCCACGTTTGAGTGGGTTTCTTCTGGGGACTTCGGTTTCCTACCATGATCATGGCATGCAGTCATGTGACCTGGAGATGCCAGATTGCGCCCCCTAGGTTTGAGTCCACATGCCTGTGTGTCTACCATGTGATGGCCAGCCTGTCCAGTGTGTTTCATGGCTTCTGCCCAATGAGTGCCGGGATAGGCTCTACCACACTGTGGCGACGACACCCCCACCTCTTGAGAGAGGACCATGACAAAGTACGGAGAATGAGTGTTGTTGAAAAATAGTTTTCATAGCATCTGTTCCATACAGTGAACCTGGCAGCCACCTTGTACGTTCTCGGTACATGCTAACACATTCGTTAACTCCAGATCTGTTTGAAGGGTAGGCAATCCATAATGTCCTCTCCGTGACACGGACAATGGCTCCAAAGGTTCCAACGGCTCAGCAGCCATGATCGACAATTTCTTGACCCTCCCCTCCAGCAGCCTATGAACTTGTTCAAGGACGAAGATGATTGGTTGGTGTCAACGTGTAGTGTTGACAGTCTCCTGACCAAAACATGGCAAGAATGACGGTGACATAGTGACCGTCAAGAAAGACAGCAACAAGAGCAGCACATTGTTCATTTCTGCTACCCAGAAAATAAGACTCCTATCAAACACCTGGAAGACCTGGTAGACCTACCAAAACTGACCCCATCAGATAAACAGCAGCTTTCATCTTTGAGAGAGAGGAGAACATCAAGCTCCACTCCTGCTCCAGATCTGAGAAGATCCACAGGTGTTTCTATCCATCCTTCTTCCACTGTGAGATGACACCTCAGTGCTATGGAGGGCTGAAAGGATATACAGCTGTTCAAGAAGCTCCTCACTGAGAAAAGGAGAGTCCAGACACATCAAACAAAGAAGCTGCTGGTGCTCTCAGAACAATGGACCGACCACCCCAGAGTCCAGAATGCCCTAATTCAACCTGATATTTAGACGTAGTCGTGAGCTCTGAAGTCAAGCTTGCCGTAAGCTGTTGCTTTCAGAAACCAGAAGCTATAACCCTCAAAGCCAGTGGATACACCTCATCTGAGACCATTCTCAGACCAATCAGCGTTCCGCTCTGGGAGTCCTAAGCCGCGGATGCAGTCTTTTAAAGTGTTTTGATCAAAAATAACTCTAAACCTCTTTGAAATAAGGCGTTTTGATGATTCTGCTGGTACTCACAGACGATTAGACCAGCTTGTACACATGTGGGCTTTACATCGACTCTCCAAAAAGTCTTGAAATGCCTTCTAACGTCTAACTTCAATTATTTCTCATTGATAGCTCAAGTGGAGAAATTCTGTTGAAGGTGCAGGTTCTGATCTTTTGATCCGTACCACATTGGTACTCAAGCAGATATTACGTCACATTATATGGTCAAATGCTTGTAGACACCTTCTCATCGACAATTACTTCTGATCTGAAGGGCCTTAATAGTGAGTCTGCCCCGCTTTCCTGCGGTAATTACATCTACTCTTCTAGGAAATGCTTTACACTAGGATTTTTACTATGCTGGAATATTGCTGTGAGGATCTGATTGCATACAAGAGCATTAGTGATCTCAGGTACTGATGTTAGATGATCAGTTCTGGATTACTCCTTATCCCAACTTATCCCAAAGGTATAGGGTGGAGTACCATCACTTCAGAGAGTGCAGCTTGACTGCTCAACTGCTCAGTACTGGAGGGGGGGCTTTAGAACCTTCTAATTGAAACCTGTCCATAGACATTTTGACCTCAGGCTCAGGTGCGGCTGATCCAGAGCGTCTCATTCCATTGGTCAGTCCTTTTCCATAGAGAATGAAGTAGGGGTTGGTGACCAGCCAACTTTACTCCTCAAGTGGGCGTGATTACAGTAACCATGTCATTAAGTGTTAACTAACTAATTTGAAAAGCCAGGTCCAAATCCAACCAAGGAAACACCAAGACAAAAAAAAATTACCAATCACTAATCACCAGTGTCCATTTGTGCTGGACTCACCAGCTAAAAGGATAACCTGATTTGATTAATTATGATGGAATTAAGCTCACTGGACAAAAAAACGAGTCACCTGGTGATGAGGTGGTGGTAGTAACTTCAGGCCCCTGCAGATGGTGCTGCACGAGGATGATGGGGCTATAAATACCTGCGGGGTGTGAGTGACGGGATACATAGATTGGGAAGAGGTGCTACGGTGCAGTGAATGTCTCGTTCCATGTGTGGAAAATGGCTCCAGAGCAGATGTTAATGATTGGCTAAAAGGAGTGACTGCATTTGGGCGTGCCAAAGACCTTAGTGTGAAGGAAGTAGCTGAATCTGCAGGTGTATGGAAGCGTACGGTCATATGGGTCTACCAGCAGTGGCTAAAATCCCAGTCTACAGGGAATTCTCCTCGGAATTCTTTGATGTAAGAGTGTCTGAACATTGATGTGGCCTACATCCAGAAACTTGTCCAGTCCAGGCCAAACCCAGTCACAGCTCTCATTGGGCTGAAGACAGGAAATACCCTGGACAGGGCGCCAGTCCATCGCAGGGCTGAGCTTCTATAATACCATTTAAATAATTATGCACTGTATACCAAAACAACAACAGTCCTAACCCTCTCGGGGTGCAGTGTATGAAACCAGTACAACTATAAATCCCTACTTCCTTACTTCCAGCTTGCTGATAAGCAGTAGGCTTATGGAGGTCCAGGGATGGAAGCGGCTGGATGTATTGTGTTTGTCCTTTTCAGCGGTGCGGTAATAATTGATCATGGCTCGAGTTAAAGCCCCCGCATTCATAACGGCCTCTCCACTTGCGCTGATTGGATTTACGAAGGCAGCTTATACTCAAAGCACTTTATTGAATCTGCTGCTGAATTCATTAGTCCATTCAGGCCTCGGACGATCCCGGGGCAGGAGCGGCCTGAGCTATGAAATTATGTCTGTCGCAGAATAAAAGGGAACATTGTGATTGTGCTTAATCATCACACATCCGAATGAAACATCAGCCACTCTCAAGGTTTGTGCGGTGATAAAGTCATTCACAGCAAGGAGTAAAGCAGGAGGTGTTACGTGCCCTCGCATTAGAGTTAACGGGGCTGCTGCGGTAGAAGCTGTAAAAATCCCGATATTCCCAGAGTTATTTGTGATTAACCGGCATCAGTGACAAAGTGGCGTACAGTCACATCACGGCCAAACAAATGAGCTGCGTTTATGTGCTGGGACTGGGACTCCTAACAGTAAACTCTAAACCGCTCCTAAATTTGCTTCCTTTAATGCACTTGTCTGTTTGAATGAGGATAGTTGGATTGGTCCCAGGCCAGTCTGGATGAACCTGCACGCGCTGAAAAGTCTGTGCCGGGACGTCCTGTCCCCGAACGCCAGTTGGCTCGGCTCCTCTCTGCTTCCCTGTGTTGCAGCACTCTTCTAATTTCTATTCACTACCCTGGAAGGTTGGGAGTTCTGTGTAGAACACTATTATATTCAATTTGCTGCTTATTTGATTTTCAGATCTACACAGAGGACTACTCTGTTTGCTCATGTATATCTGTCACTTGTTCGTCCTTTTGTCTATCAGCCTTATCTCTGGCCTGCTAACTAAACCTGAACACAGCCATACTGACATCTACACTTATCCCACAGTTCTGTACTAACCAGGCCTGAACACAGTCTTACTGATCTCTACAATTATCCCACAGTTCTGTACTAACCAGGCCTGAACACAGCCATACTGAAATCTACAATTATCCCACAGTTCTGTACTAACCAGGCCTGAACACAGCCATACTGATCTCTACAATAATCCCACAGTTCTGTACTAACCAGGCCTGAACACAGCCTTATTGATGTCTACAATTATCCCATAGTTCTGTACTAACCGGGCCTGAACACAGCCTTATTGATCTCTACAATTATCCCATGGTTCTGTACTAACCAGGCCTGAACACAGCCTTATTGATCTCTACAATAATCCCATAGTTCTGTACTAACCAGGCCTGAACACAGCCATACTGACATCTACAATTATCTCACAGTTCTGTACTAACCGGGCCTGAACACAGTCTTACTGATCTCTACAATAATCCCACAGTTCTGGACTAACGTGACCTGAACACAGCCTTACTGATCTCTACAATAATCCCACAGTTCTGTATTTATGAAACCTGAGCATAGCTTTATTAATTACCTGAATAATCCCATAGTATTGGACATTTCAGTACTTAGTTTAATATATATGTTATAATCAGGCTAGCTAATCAGCTCCCCGAGACTAATTTACCTGAGGGCGAGTGAATTGAGATTGAATAATCTGCTTCTCACTGTCCTCTCCTCCCCCTGTGCTGTGAGGGGTCATCCTTTGGGCCCCAGTGTCCACTCGTTATGAGCTGAGGATGCTGCCTCTATCGTATGAGCCATTGGGGGAGATGTAGTCTGTGTGTCCAATACGTTTCAGCAGGTTTCCATATTGAATTCTGTGGCATATAATCATCTGATTGATGTCGGCAGAAGACAGAGAGAGAGAGAGAGAGAGAGAGAGAGAGAGAGAGAGAGAGATAGAGAGAGGGGGGGCTGAGATGAAAGATAGCCTGTGTGGGTGTGTTTATATATGACTAGACTTCATGCGATGCGGTGATCCGTCTGTATACGTAGCACAGTAATCGAATGTGTAAATGCCAGATGATGAGGAGCTCGATAATGGACAGCAGTTGTTGTCCAGTTGTAAGACCATATAGTGCAGGCACCCGAGTGCCTTCACGGGGAAAGGGCCGAGACTTCCAGCCAGGAAAGGGAATCTGGGTGTTCAGTCCTTACCATTTGGGAGGCCGTTCCACCAAGCTGGACGATTGGGGGTGCTTTTAGGACGCCAGTCGCATGAACCCACACCAGCCGGAGACATTTGGAGTTTTGTTTGGAGTATTATTTATGTGATTTCCACTAAAGTCTTATTACATTCACTGAGCTACACATACAGAAGTAACACCACATGCCAGACGTCTTGACATGGAGTTGTAGATGTTCCTAATGGTGTCCTGTGATAATCCATCCCATGCAGCTTGAATATCCTCACACAGTTCCTGCAGTTGGTGTGGTAGGGATGGAGGTGGAGTGCCACCAGGCCTTCTGGATGCGTGACACGTGACCACAAGCCGTTCATCTTGGTACTGACCACGGTGCCTCCACACACAGATTCGTTGGTCGTCTCCACCAAGACGAAAGCGCCAAGTTCACCGCTGCCATTCTGAGTCACTCCATGACAGTCTGGTACGACACCATTGCAGTCTTTGGTGACGGTGACGTGGTGTTAAGGACAGTCGTTGTAATGGTCTGCGCTCATGTAGTCCTGTGTGGTGCAACCGTCTGCCAATGGCGCTGGCACTAACAGGATGACTCATGGAGGACATCACTGCTCACTAAATGTCCGCAATCGTAGCCGATGGGTCACTCGGTCAGTTGCATGTCTGACAACTCGTCGTGTCTCACTCCGTGGTTCATGTAGGTCTCCCTGATTCTTCATATCGCTGATGCGTGCCTTGTTCTATCTACTGCCGCCAACAGCGTACTATTGTAGTGTCTGCACCACCGGTATGACGTGCAGTACCCCGATAAAACCATCCCACTTCCCAGAGCCCTACGATGCAACCCCTCTCAACTCTGCTTGAGTTACTTTTCAAACTCTTCTCTAAGGCATACTGCGCTTGCAAAGGATGCTACCAACACAACACCACGAGTCAGAATGGAAAGCACATGCAGCAGGACGACCTTATATAGTCAGTCGGGTACAGCGAAAACACCCATCCTTGCTTATGTCACATGCGCAGCTTGAGCGCGAAACTTCATTCATTCCTTGAATCATTCAATCCAAACCTACCCACCAAATTTCATTCCTGTCGGTTGATTCCTTCTGGGTACAACCTGTATTCGATGATGAACCGGAGGCCTTTGAGGTGTAATTAAGTGAATCAAGCTCGGGAAGTACCCGGCTATTTGACGAGCCGAGTCGTGATCATTCACAGGTTTATAACACACATCGTATATTAATGCTCACCTTCCAAGGCTCTAATCTGAGTCCTATATGCCTAGCCCAATATACCTGGTGCCGTCCTGGGGACCAAACCAGTGAGTCTGAGTATGCTAAGCTCAGACTGGACCCAGAGCCAGACTAAAATGAAGTCTGAAGCAAAATGCTGAACTCCAAGTCCAAGGTTTTTAGGTGGCCATGACACATCAGCCTACATCAACGCTAATGACTGGCACCCAGTCCGAGTAATTAGATACTAACCTTGGGCTAAGAGAGAGAGAGGGTGAGAGGGAATGACAAGAGGAGAGGCCAAAACAGAGCTTGAGCAAACGAGAGGAGAGGAGGAGGAAAGAGAGGGATAGGGAGAGAGAGAGAGAGCAGAGGAAGGGGGAGGCCTGAGACTATAGCGGCTAATTATGATGAGTCATCCTTCACAATGCTGCCTCTTCTCCTCTGGGCTCTTGCGGAGGACGAGTGTCTGTCAGCTGCCTGACTCAAATATTTACCCTGCTGATGCAACTCTCTCCCACAGCCGCTTCCTCCCAGGCACCTTCCACACTCACGTCCTCGCGTATTAGCATTAGCGCTCTCGTGTATCTATTGTGTTAGCATCGATAGCTGCGTTCAGACGGCAGCTTGTCTGTTGTCATTGCTCGGGAGATATTCTCAGAACAGCTGATTTGAAAGAAGAGAGCAGGCTCCGTTAGAGCAGTGGGTGTTGTTTTGGGTGCCGTTCCTTGTATTATGTTGATGGAAATTGGTTTCAGGGGAGGCAAGGCTAGCGCTGTGCACTCTTTGTCATGGACAGAATGCTAACAGTTGTAGCAGTGACAGGCTGAATTCTGATTATACGGCAGCTCTGTTTATGTGCAGACCACATTTTAACACCTGTAGCTTTGTAAAAACACCAGAGCAGGTGCGTGCCTCTTTAGCAGGCCTATGCAACATTCAGGGGCTTTACTTTAGTAACATGGTTTGCCGAATGCTTGCGGTGGCTACCCTTCTGGTTAAATCAGCTTAGACCAGCATCAAATCCATGCTGGTCCAGACTGGTTCATGCTGATTAGTGCTGGTCTGGTGCTGGGTTTGCTGATTAGCTAGCAAAACCTTGCTGGTAAAGCTGTTTGATCAGTGTGATCTTGCAGGATTACTTGATCAACCAGCATAATCATGCACAAATCCTGTGGTAACCAGCATCACCAGCAAAACCAGCATATGTTGGTCACCAGCATCACCAGCAAAACCAGCATATGTTGGTCACCAGCATCACCAGCAAAACCAGCATATGTTGGTCACCATCACTAACCAGCAAAAAACAGCTCATGTTGGTCACCATCACTAACCGGCAAAAACCAGCTCATGTTGGTCACCATCACTAACCGGCAAAAACCAGCTTATGTTGGTCACCATCACTAACTGGCAAAAAACCAGCTTATGTTGGTCACCATCACTAACCGGCAAAAACCAGCTTATGTTGGTCACCATCACTAATCTTCAGGCTCTGACAGCTGGGTGTTGGGAAGAAGGTTTAGCCATTTGGTTTCCTTGCTGAATGCTAACTTTAACTAGGCTAGCAAGTAAGATTCTTTGCCAATGCTAGTAGGCTAGGCTAGCAGGTAGAAAACTGTTGTAGAGCGAAGTTTGATTAAGTGACAGCTGTATTTATGTGGTAATCAGATGTGCTTTCAGGCGGTATATTATATGTTATTTCTTGTATTATGTTGATAACGATTGGGGGGCACTGTATGCTGGGCTAGTGCGCTAACAGTTGTAGCAGTGGCTAGGCTCATATATGGAAAACTGGTTTACGGTGCATTTTGATTCCATTTATATGTGGATATTATATTTTCACTGTTCACCGCTACTAAACTTGAGCTGCCCGTTTCTTGTAGGCCTTGGCATTGCATAGTATTTCAGCATGCTGCTTTAAGATACTGTGGTTTGGCTCTATTAATTATTAAAGACGTTGCGGTTGATTTGTTGATGTGGTGTTTTGAAGACGTTTTCAAGGAGACATTTTTTTTTAGTGCTCTGTGAATTTCTGTGAAGTCTGTCAGGAGCGTAAAACAAATAACACATTCATTTTGGATTTGTATGATGTTTTATTCTGTCATTTACTTCTCCGGGAAGAAAAGATAATTTATCGTGTGTTGATTATGTATGTTAATGACCATTGCTCCCACTGGCCGTTTCAGTGGAGGGAGTAAGAGGCCTGGTTTAATACCGACGCTGGTACTACCGTGTATTAGGTAAGTCATATTATAAATGATAAGCCCTAGCAGATGATATTTTCTAAACATCAGTCACCAGTTAAAGAGGGCCACATGTTCATTAGTGAAATGAAGAGGTACACCGGTATCCGCACAGCAGGAGGCGAACAACAGAAAACCCGGAGACAGAAAGATGAAGCTGAGACGTGGAGTCTGTCGGCAGTGGATGCTAAAGCGGCAGTATCTGACCACAGGCCAGTGATACTGGGGCATGGCCCGAGCTTACATAGGGTCCAGTCTCATTTGGGGCAGGGGTGACCTAGTGGATAGAATGCTGGGCAATCATTCCTAGGGTTCCCAAGGTGCTGGGTTCAATCCCAAGCTTTGCTAGTCGTTGTTGGGCCCTTGAGCGAGGTCCTTAACCCCTCTTTGCTCCAGGGTGCTGTTCCATTGCTGACCTGTGTGCTGTACTTGCAGATTAGGCACTTTACACCAAAATAAGAGTCTAATAAACTTCAGTTCCTAAACATCTGCTGATAGATGCTGGATGTACAAATTCCACTGTGGTTCTATGGGCAACTCGGTACTGGAGGAGTTTTTGGACCTGATGCATTTCTCGCTGAAGGTGGTTTGGCAGCGTATTTTACCCTGAGTCATGATTTTATTGAGGTAACAAGACTTTTACAGCAGCGTTCTTTATTTTCTTCATCAGTTTAAAGTAAAGTAGGTAAAGACAGACGCCCTTCCTGACTACGTTCAGGGACAACAGTCGTGCATGCTTGTGTGGTAGGGGCGATTGTGTAAGAGTGCAGGTTAATGCTAGATTAGTCTCGTGGGCTCAGAGGTATCAGGAATGTTCAGGGAATGCTTTCTTTTGCCCCTTAAAAGTTAGTAGTCGTGCTCAATGCTTCTCTACTGAGTTTTTGTGAGACTGCTCTGTACACACAAAGTTCTTGACCGTCTGGGCAGGTGCATGGGGTAGCGTACGGTGTAGGGTACAGTGTAGGGTGTGTTGTAGGGTATGGCATAGGTCATGGTATAGATACAGTGTAGAGTACAGTGCAGGGTACAGCGTAGAGTACGGCATAAGGTAAGGTGTAGGGTATAGTGTAGGATACGGCCTAGGGTGCGGTGTAGGGTACAGCATAGAGTACAGCGTAGGGTATGGTGTAGAGTATGGTGTAGAATACGGTGTATAGTACAGTGTAGGGTACAGCATGAGGTACAACACAGGGTACAGTGTAGAGTATGGTGCAGGGTACAGCGTAGAGTACAGCATAGAGTGCAACATAGGGTGTGGTGTAGGGCATGTTGTAGGGCACGCTGTTGAGTATGGTGTAGGGTACAGAGTAGGGTACGGTCTAGGATACGGTGTATAGTACGATGTAGGGTACAGCTTAGGCTACAAGATAGGGTATGGTGTAGAGTATGGTGAAGGGTACAGTGAAGGGTATGGCATAGGGTATGGTGTAGGGTATGGCATAAGGTGCAGTGTAGGGTTTGTTGTAGGGTGTGTTGTAGGGTATGCCATTGAGTACGGTGTAGGGTACAGCATAGAGTACAGCGTAGGGTATGATGTAGGGTACAGTGTGGGGTACGGTGTAAGATACGGTGTAGGGTACAGCGTAGGGTATAACATACGGTATGGTGTAGAGTACGGCAATAGGGTCATAGGGCACGCTGTTGGCTACACGACTACAATCCGTTATATAATCCGTTGAGTTCCCACTTCCCGTACTCCTCACAGTACTCCTAGTTTAAGCCACGCCCACATCCCTTCTGTAATTTTACAGGAGGTGTTAAATAAAGGATTCTTTAGGAAGTGTCAGCTTGGTGTAGAAAAATGTGGCCCTGATCTTAGTAAGAAACTTTCACTCCTGTCTTTATCCACACAGAAGGTTCCTCTTTTAAGCCCTGACTTGAAGGTTTCTCCGAGTCATTTCAGGGAATCTCAGCCTGCTCATTAGCGTTCAGGGCCTGACCCGGGGAAAGCTGCTTTGTGGCAGTGTCTATTGTGAAAAGCACTTTTACCAAAGCCACGGTGGCTGAACCCCAGCAGTTATGGGAAATCATGTGGGAGATTAATGATGTGGATAGAGATCTTGAACCCTGTTTTTGGAGGATTTCCTGCTGTATTGCGAGACAAGCTCATCTGATCGGCTGTGCTGTGGGAATGGCTTTGGAAGGCAAGCGCTCAGCTTTTGCGACTTTCGTTGTTTTAGCTTCTCGCTTCTTTCCTCCAGGAATCTTAATGTCTAGATATGTTGTTGTTGCATTGGTTTGTAATTGTTCAGGGGTATTAAAATGATAGTTTGGGTGGGGGGGCGGGGGCGGGGGAATCAGATTTAGACTATTTCACTGTTACCTCAAGTGTAGCCAATCAGAAGTTAGCCTTTTTGGTTTCGCACTGGAGTTACAATTACAAACTGACAAATGATGAAATTCATGTAAACATTCAAACTGATATTGTATTGCAGATCGTGTCCACTGCCACTAGAGGGTCTTGATATAGCACCCCCTTTTCAGAAGAGCCGTCCTTGCTCTAGGGATGGTGGCAGCAGCGGTGCTCCCTAGGTTGCTCCCCACTTTCTTCGTTGTCCACTGCACAACAGATGTCAGGGATGCTACTGCTTGTGTATCCTTGCACTCCTCGACTGCTGTACTCGCCACCAGCACTGCTCCTCTCTAGCTAGCCTTGGCCAGGCTCCATGCATTCTGCAGTGTGTTATAGGGTATGGTGTAGGGACACGTATGGTGTAGGTACAGTGCAGAGTACAGTGCAGGGTACAGCATAGAGTACGACATAAGGTATGGTGTAGGGTACAGTGGAGGATACAGCCTAGGGTGCAACATAGGGTGTGGTGTAGGGTATGTTTTAGAGCACACTGTTGAGTACGGTGTAGGGTACAGCATAGAGTACAGCATAGGGTATGATGTAGAGTATGGTGTAGGGTGAAGAGTAGGGTACGGTGTAGGATACTGTAGAATGATGTAGGGTACAGCGTAGGCTACAACACAGGGTATGGTGTAGAGTATGTTGTAGGGCACGCTGTTGAGTACGGTGTAGGGTATGATGTAGGGTACACAGTATGGTACGGTGTAGGATACGGTGTATAGAGCGATGTAGGGTAGCGCAGGTTTGCTGTTGAGCTCATGCAAGTGCCATTTCCCTCCAGTCTGCTAGATGGCGATCACACTTCTGACACCAATGTGTTGTTGGTGTAGAGTAAGAGGAACACAGGAAACCTGGCACTTCATATGAAGACCATTTTGTTGAACACAGTAGCAGAATGGCCAGGATAGTGGCAGGTCACACGTAGCCACACACCTCTTTCTGAAGGAAGGCATTAACACTGGGAGCGACTACTCCAAAGGCCAGCTCAGAATAGCGCAACATCAGCTACCTACATTATTAAAGTCTCTTTACTGCGAGTCCTGTGCTTCTAGTTTAAACAGTTTAGAGATGAAGTGCTGCACACTTGAAAGAGTCTGAAAAGGCTTCGTCTGATCCCCCCAATACTGGGGTACTCAGTTCCCAGCATGTAAGTGTATGCTATCTCATTGGGACCCAGTTAAGGCTGCTCTAATCTCAGGTGAAATCCTTTCCCCGCACAACCTTCATGCATGCTGCGGCCCTCAGACGCTTCAAGCACATGGCTCCAGATGAGCCTACACGCTCTGAGCTTACTCAAGTATGCATAAGCACCCAATCAAATATGCACACTTTCACGTACATAGTCAATGAAGTATGCATGCTGCACATTCGCTGAGGTTCCGCGGGATTCGTGCAGAGAATGAACAGGAAAATTGCCAGCATCTATGCTACTACTGCAACGTGTCATCATTAATTTAGCGCCTTTCTTCTGGGATCTCCTCTATATGCTTATCCTGGAGTGTGCTGTGTGGGTAATGTCTGAGATAGAAGTCTGCCTAATCCGATAATGGATTCTGGCTAATACACTCAACGTCAACAGAATAGCTGCACAAGTAGCTGCACCCAGAAGGAATCAACCGACAGGAATGAAACTTGGTGAGTAGGTTTGACATGGTGAGACATGCTAATGGTTCGAGTTTCACACTCAGCCGCACATGTGACGTAAGCAAGGACGGACCTTATCGCTGTACCTGACTGACCTAACAGCCACGATTGTGGACATTCAGTGAGCAGTGATCCCCTCCATGAGCACCATTGGCTTATGGCTGCACGACGCAGCACTACATGCATGCAGACTGTTACTGCGACTGCCCTTAACACCACATCAACATCACCAAAGACTGCAATGGTGTCGTGCCAGACTGTCATGGAGTGACTCAGAATGGCAGCGGGTCATCTTCAGTGACGAGTCCCGCTTTTGTCTTGGCATCCAGTGGAAGTTCATTCCACCATCTGGGAGCCAGGACAGAGAAGAGTCTGGATGCTTGTCTTCCATGCATCTTCAGAGATGGCGGGTCAAACTGAGCTGTACTTGAAGTTCTAAGGGCTCGAGGTACAGAGTGACTCTTAATCATTGCCATAAGGTAGGGAGGGGCTGGTCTATTCTTGGCTTTGTAGGCAGGAATGAGGCAGATACTGGAAGTCAGTGACGGGTGCGCGGGTGACATGAAAGAACCCGGCAAGATTGAAGACAGCATATCTCCAGTCATGAGAGCCCCAATCAGTGCCCGTCAGTGTTAGGAGACCAAGGCCCTCTGAAGTTAGGGCTTTTGTGGATTGGGCCGTGGATTGGGGTTCAATCTCCCACCTGTGTAAGCACCCTACACTATACCAACAGGGGTCCTTGGGCAAGACTCCTAACACCACCTTCTCCTACTTGTGTAAGAAATGCTCAAGCTGTAGGTTGCTCTGGATAAGAGCGTCTGGTAAATACCGTAAATACAGTATAAACGTTTTATGAGATTTACTGTGGAAAAACCGACAAAACTACACAATGTGCCTTGATCCCGTTCTCAGACGACCTCAGAACAGCTGTGGTTCAACCATAGACTTCACTAACCCCAACATTTGCTAGTATTTGAAATGCAATTCCAAGTGGATTTTCACAGATGTGTCTCAGTCCGGACGCTCTAATCAGTGTCTATTACAAGTATCGCAATGACAAATAACAATGGCGTTGAATCCAGAGTGAGGGAAGTGCACGCCGGAGACTCATTGGTGATGGTTGTTGATGTCTGGACGCCCAAATCTAATCAAATCACTCACAAATGACAGAGCGGGTAGCTATCTTAAAAGACCTGGTTTGAGGAACAAGTCCGATTTGCCTGCAGTCTGAACATGTCATGATGAATGGGCCAAAATGAGACTGACTAGAACCAATAAAGGAGGTTTTGTCCTGACAGCGACGGTATGTAGTGTTTGTGCTGCTGGTAAGTTGAGTGACGAGCTGAACCAGCACAAGACCAGGACTGGTCCAGCATGAACCAGTAAAACCAGCTGAGACCCAGCATGGAACCAGAGCTATGTGGCAGAACAGATAACACCACTACCTGCCAGGGAGCTACTGTCCCATATGGGAGACTAGGGTTCGATTCCCAGTCTGGTTGGCTATGCTGTGCTACACCAATAACAGTCCTTAGGCAAAACTCCTAACACTACATTGGCCTACTAAGATGAACCTTGTAGGGTGCTCTGGATAAGGGGGTCAGCTAAATGTAGAACCCCTGCGATGGATTACTGGCCTGTCCAGCCATCCGCCCAATGAGCCCTGGGCTAGGCTCCAGAAGGATAAGCAGGTTAGTAGATGAACAAATGAATGGATGAATGAGTACTAGAACTATAGGTTCTGTTGGTTCATGTTCTTGTTTTTGAATCAGCACAAGTGTAGGCAATGTTGACCCAGTGCTGAGGTCTGATACACCGGTACCAGAACCACATATAGTTCCCTGCGCTGTGTTGAAAATAGCCCACAAGCCAAATAGTATTAAGTCCATGGTGGTCCCTTTTTCATTAGTGCACAGGCCAGAGGGGGGCTGATGAATTGCACAGCAACAGATGGGCTACAGTCAGTAACCGCAAACCTACGAAGAGCTCCTGTGTGGTAGGTGTTTTTGACACAATGGTCAGTAAGTATAGCTGAAGGCAAGGGTCCCTAAAAACCAGTCAACTCAGTGTGGATGAGTGTTGTGGGACCTGCAATGGCTTGGCAGTAAGTATGCCGCGTTCAGTGTCTGGATGCTATTATGTAATGGATCGCAAGGACGGATTCTGTGAGTGGCTGTCCTCTATGAGCCGTCCTCAGGCTAAATGATTCAGCAGCTCCACTCCGGCACCATAATGAGCCCTGCTGCGGCTGCAGGACAACAAAACACTGCTCATGCATACACCGCAGCAGACAAGCCTGAGTAAGGGAGTGAGATAAGGAGAGAGTGACATTAGGAGGGAGGGAGATAGAGAGGGAGTAAATGAGAGAGAAGGTGAGTGAATGAATTAATGAGAGACAATAAGGCACTGACCGTGTGAGACAGTGAGAAAGACAGTGAATAAGTGAGACAATGAACAAGACAGACAGTGAGTGGGATAACAAGAGAGTGAGACAGTGAATAAATGAGGAAGTGAGATAATGAGTGAGTGAGATAATAGGAGAGTGAGACAGTGAGTGAGATAGTGAATGAGAGTGAGATGCAGAGTGAGTGAGACAGTGAGTGAAACAGTGAGTGAGATAATGAGCAAGAGAGGCAGTGGCAGTGAATGAGATAATAAGAGAGTGAGACAGTGAGTGAGATAGTGAATGAGAGTGAGAGAAACAGTGAAACACTGAGTGAGATAATGAGCAAGAGAGGCAGTGACTGAGTGAATGAGATAATAAGAGAGTGAGACAGTGAGTGAGATAGCTGGTGAGTGAGACAGTGAATGAGCTAGTTAGATAATCAGTGACTACGACAGTGAAAGAGGTAATGAGTGAGTGAGACTGTGAGTGAGTGAGGCAGTGAGTGACATAACCAGTGAGTGAGACAGTGAGATAACCAGTGAGTGAGGCAGTGAATGAAGTAATGAACAAGTGAGACAATCGATGAGTGAGACAGTAAATGAGACAACCAGTGAGTGAGATAGTAAGTGGGTGAAAAGGTGAGTGAGATAAAGTGAGAGTGAGACAGCGAGTGAGTAAGGTAATGAGAGTGAATGAGACAGTAAGTGAGATGGTGAATGAGTGAGATAATGAGAGTGAGATGCAGAGTGAGTGAGATAATGAGAGAGTAAGGAAATGGGCCAGTGAAATAGAGAGTGATGAGGCAGTTAGTGAGATGGTGAATGACTGAGATAATGAGAGAGTGAGACAGAGTGAGTGAGATAATGAGAAAGTGAGATATAGAGTGAGTAAGACAGGGAGTGAGACAGCAAAAGAGTGAGATGCAGGGTGAGTAAGATAGCAAGAAAGTGAGATACAGAGTGGGTGAGATAACAAGAGTAAGGCACAGAGTGAGTGAGTGAGATAATGAGAGAGTGAGAAAGTGAGATACAGAGTGAGTGAGATAATGGGAGAGTGAGATACGGAGTGAGTGAGACAACGAGAGTAAGATACAGGGTGAGTGAGTGAGTGAGTGAGTGAGTGAGTGAGTGAGTGAGTGAGTGAGTGACATAATNTGAGTGAGTGAGTGAGTGAGTGAGTGAGTGAGTGAGTGAGTGAGTGACATAATGAGAGAGTGAGAAAGTGAGTGAGACAGTGAATGAGTGAATAATTTGATGGGTGTGTCGGTCGGGTGTTTGATGGAGTTGATGTATTCCAGTGAGTGTGGGTGTGTGTGTGTGTGTGCCAGTGTGTGTACGTGTGTATGTGTGTGTTATCTCACAACCAGTAAAATCCTTTGATGTGTGCAAACAGAGCGTGGAAGTGTCTGTGATGGTGTCAGTAGAGGATCAATCAGCCCTCAGCGCAGCAGCACTCGGCTGTGTTTCCTCTGCATAATGATGATCGTTCAGCAGCAGAGAGAAACCAGAGGACGCTCACTCGGCTGAGTGGCGGTTACTTTACAGCTGCAGAGCACTTCAGCGTCTACGTCCATGATTGGTGTGGCCTGACCACTGACACGCATCCCACAACATACTGTATATAAGACGCAGTAGCCTCTGTGGAACAAGCTGGTCAGCGCAGTCGCAAGCTGTTTACCATGTGTACACGACAGGGTAGTTACCGCTTATGGGACATAGTGACATAATTACTTGTTATTATCAGTTTCGATACAACACTTATCAATATTCAGGAGCCCTGTCAGAATCCCAGGGAGGGTCCATATAAACAAACATGGACATGTAGCTTTCAGGTGGTGTTTTTACTGTGCAGGCAGTTTTATACCCTTTCAGTAAACAGACTTGAACTTTACATTCCAAACAGCAGCAGGCAGAGCGAGAGGAGGCGGGAATGCTGCTTCATATGGGAACGGTGTGTGTGTGTGTGTGTGTGTGTGTGTGTGTGTGTGTGTGTGTGTGCACGTCAGCCTGTGAGAGTGAGCAAGAAATCTATTATGAATTGAAGGGAGACGGTATTCTACTGTACTGTGGAAAACAAATATTAGTGTCATTTCAGCATTACAGAATCGAGTGAGTGGATGAGAGATGGTGAATGAGTGAGTGAGACATTGAGTTAGCGAGAGGCTGAATGAGAGACAGAGAGTAAGAGATGGAGAGTGAGATAATGAGTGAATGAGATGAAGAGTAAGACAGTGAGATAATGAACAATCGAGTGAGATAATGAGTAAGACGGAGAGTAAATGAGAGCGAGCGAGTGAGTGGGTAAGATAATGAGTCAGATGGAGCGTGAGATAATGAGAGATAGGGAGTGAATGAGAAGGAGATAGAGAGTAAGAGCAGTTGACAAAATGAGTTAATGAGGTGGAGAGTGAGATAGTAAGATAACAGGTTAGCGAGAGGGGGTAGATGATGTAGCAAGTGAATGAATGAGATAAAAGGTATAGCGCGAGATATTGAGTGAGATACACAGTGAGGTGGAGAGTGAGATAGTAAGTGGGTGAGGTAGGGAGATGGAGTGTGAGATATTGAGTGAGATAGTAAGTGAGTGAGGTAGGAAGATGCAGTGTGAGATATTGAGTGAGATGCACAGTGAGGTGGAGAGTGAGATAGCAAGTGAATAGGTGAGTTAGTGAGATAATGAGTGAGTTGAAGTGTGAGATACACAGTGAGGTGGAGAGTGAGTGAGTGGGTGAGTTAGATGTGGGATGGAGTGCGAGATGTTAAGTGAGAGTGAGTGAGTGTCTTAGTGAGTTAAAGAGTTAGTGAGATGGACTATGAGATATTGAGTCAGATACGGACTGAGGTGGAGAGTGAAATACTGAGTAAGATACAGAGTGAGGCGGAGAATGAGATAGTGAGTGAGTCAGTTATTGAGATGGAGTGTGAGATACACACGGGTGAGATACACATCTGTGGAGAGTGAGATAATAACTGAGTTAAGTGGATAACGAGTTAGTGAGTGAGGTCGGGAGTGAGTGGGTGAGACACTGAGTGAGATGATGTGGGAGTGAGATAATGAGATAGTGAGATGAGCTGCTGGTCATGGACTGTTTCGTGACTGTACAGACAATAACAACTTTTCACCAAGTCTAAATTATAATTGAACATCTTCTGCTTATAAACACATGTGCTTTGGGCTGAAAGTTTAGACTCCGCCCTCTCCATGTAAACACTGACGTCAGATTACACCACACTGTTGTTATCGACCAGCTGAGACCTGCGGAGTACAGTGCTGCTGGTCAGTGTACGGGCCCGGGGCCGACGGGGGACACAGCAGAGCTGGAGATTCGCCGGCTGATCGAGTGTGTGGAGCGATTGCATCAAATCTTTATGCTGCTCACTGCTCAAGGCTGTGGAGCTCGTTTTTTAATCCAGCGGTCAATATTTTTCAGGCAGTGCTATTTTGCAGGACTGCAGAGAGGAGAGGGGAGTATATGGCCGGGTCCCGGATTATTGCCCAGGCTTTTATTGTGCTGCTGGTCAAGCGTTCGGTGTTGTGGCCCTTGCAATTCTCTTTATATGGCCTGGCTGAGCAGACGGGCTGATCTCAATGGCCTACCATTGCATTACCTCAGCTCATTGAGTTACTACCATTAGATGCACTCCTTGCTCCCACTCTCCTCCTCACTCCCTCTCTTTCCTCAACTCATACCTCATAGCCGGTGCTGGGGCCTGAGCACGGTCATTTCTACACTCCTGTTTCACTTAAAGTTGCGTGTTATGTATCATATATCTATAGTGATATATCTAATGATACGAAAACTGATATGCCATGCATGGATTACCCTGTGTTACCCTGTTCTTCAATGGTCAGGACCCCCACAGGACCACCACAGAGCAGGTGTTATGTGGGTGGTGGATCATTCTCAGCACTGCAGTGACACTGACGTGGTGGTGGTGTGTTAGTGGGATGTGTTGTGCTGGTGTGAGTGGATCAGACACAGCAGTGCTGCTGGAGTGTTTAAACACTGTGTCCACTCACTGTCCACTCTATTAGACACTCCTACCTTGCTGGTCCACCTTGTAGATGTACAATCAGAGACGATAGCTCATCTGCTGCTGCTGTTGGTCATCCTTCATCAGTGGTCACAGGACGCTGCCAACAGGACGCTGCTCACAGGATGTTGCCCTCATGACGCTGCCAACAGGGCGCTACCCACAGGACACTGCCCTCAGGATGCTGCCCTCAGGATGCTGCCCACAGGACGCCGCCCACAGGTCACTACCCTCAGGACGCTGCCCACAGGACGCTGCCCACAGGATGTTGCCCTCATGATGCTGCCAACAGGGCGCTACCCACAGGACACTGCCCTCAGGATGCTGCCCACAGGATGCTGCCCACAGGACGCCGCCCACAGGGCGCTACCCTCAGGACGCTGCCCACAGGACACTGCCCTAAGGATGCTGCCTTCAGGACACTGTTGGCTGGATATTTTTGCTTGGTGGACAATTCTCAGTCCAGTGCTGAGAATGATCCACCACCCACATAATACCTGCTCTGTGGTGGTCCTGTGGGGGTCCTGACCACTGAAGAGCAGGATGAAAGACAGCCCTTCCCCTCTTTTCTGTTGATTACTTGCTACAGTCCTTTTTTCCAGGTGCAGATATGCATTCAGGTTTATATGACAGTTTAATAGAGACACACTGCTGAAAAGACAGTGCTGTATTTATTTAAGGACTCTCTGAAGGAAACATTGCGTCCCTAGATTGATTGCTCCGTATCGATCCGTCCGTACGCAGTTGCGTAATCCCCTGAAAACATCACCTCAGGTGCAGCTCCGTGAGCACATATCACCGCGCTTTACTGAAAGGCTGTAATACTGGTTTTGTTCATAGGCTTCTCAGTAGCAGCACTCTCTGGATCGGGCCTGTAAAGGATGCGGAGCGCTCAGGGCTAGAAACTGCTTAGCCATAAAATCAAGTGCTTTTGTCACAAAGAGAAAAGCTTAGCACGGAACAGGAGGGCATCAGTGCTTCCCGTGGTTCCTGAGCTCGCCTCCCTGTTATCTGTAGGCAGAAATGGGAGGCAGGGTATCAGGAAACTGGGGATGCTCTAATATTTTCTCTCCTGATGGCGGTTCTGATGGTTCTGCATGGTCTCCTGGTGCAGTGTTGAGAGATAGGGTACCAGTCAGAAGTTTAGACACGGCTACTCATAGAAGGTTCTCCTTATCTCCTTATGCAGTCCACCTTAAAAACCTCCAAAATGGAACTTTACAGAAGGATGAAACAGCTTTCTTAACCTGCAGTGGAGGCTGACAGAAAGAACAGCTGAACCCAGAAGGAGGTGTGGGACTGCAGTGCTGTTGGGAAGGAAGATAAAGGTTACCAGGATCAATAAATGATGATACATTTAGACTGATATGATCAATATTTATTGAGCTACACATACAGAAGTAGTGTCTCTCAGTATGGTGTCGGGCCGCCATGGTTGCTAACCCAACATGCCAGACGTCTCGGCATGGAGTTGTAGAGGTTCCTAATGGTGTCCTGTGATAATCCATCCCATGCAGCTTGAATATCCTCACACAGTTCCTGCAGATGGTGCGGTAGGGGTGGAGGTGGAGTGACACCAGACCTTCTGGATGTGTGACGCGTGACAACACACCGTTCATCTTGGCGCTGACCACGGTGCCTGAACACATGGATTCGTTGGTCGTCTCCACCAAGACAAAAGCGGGACTCGTCACTGAAGAGTCACTCCATGACAGTCCGGCACGACACCATTGCAGTGTTTGGTGACGCTGACGTGGTGTTAAAGACAGTCGTCGCAATGGTCTGTGTGCATGTAGTCCTGCGTGGTGCAGCCGTCTGCTAATGGTGCTGCACTAACAGGATGACACATGGAGGGCATCACTGCTCGCTGTTGGGTCAGTGAGGTACAGTGATAAGGCCCGCCCTCGCTTATGTCACACGCACAGCCAATCATGGAACTTGAGTCATTGGCATGTCCCACGATGGCAAACCTACCCACCAAGTTTCAGTCCTGATGTTGATTCCTTCTGGGTGCGGTTACTCATGAGTGTACATCACTGCAGAACACTACATGAGTGTCCCGGTTTGACATTGCCCTGCCTGAGCAGGATACAGCGAACGTTGTGTGGTATCTAGAACTACAGTCCTCAGAGGCATCTTTAGGAGTTCAAGTGTGGACCTAGCAGGCTTCGATAGGCCCTTCCTGCTCTGGTCATTTCCAGAGGGCGGAACTATTTGAAAGAAGCCAGACGGACGAGGCGCAGGGCTGAAGTCATGCTTTATTGAATGCACCAAAGTGAATTTGATTTGAATCAAAGCCGTGACTTTTGGCCAAGTACGTTAGGGTCAGAGGGCAAGACAGCGCGGTACAAGACCTTGACTTGGCTCATATCCGTAGCACTGCTGTAGGCAGACGACTGATCGCCATATACTGTAGAAGCGTCAAATCATTTTTAATGCCTTCAGCCAAATGAGCTGGATTGGAAGCAGTTTAGCTGAATGACTTTCAGCCAGGAACAGTAGAGTCAGTTCAGAGCAAGGCAGCATGAGCCACGGTCATATGATGAATAACCATAATGCACACCTGCTACCTGCTCGACTCTGTGCAGTGTTAATATCTACAGCTTTGCTGAGGCGTTAGATTAGGAGGGTAATTCTTTAGAGGTCTGGGAATCAATTGCATAATATTCCTGTGTGATCGTGTTAATAGTGCTACTGGTGTGTTACTAGCTCCAGGCTAACGTGCTCTGCGACTGTTGCCCTCATATTGAAATGCAGCTTTTCAGTGGCAAATATGTTAATAAATGATAAGCATGATTATTGTACTTGTGTCCTGCGATGGACTGGCGGCCTGTCCAGGGTGTTTCCTGCCTTCCGTCATTGAGTAAAGCTAAAATGTGACCACCGGGCTGAACACCGCAAACCAGAAAAAGCTAAACGGATTACAGTCTGTAGGCTACAGAAGGTGACATGAAATCAACAGAGGCATCCAAAGCTATGATTATTGCATTGCGTCCCACTACCAGCTCGTGTTGGCATTGAGAGGCTTGTGAAGGGCCATGCGAGGGGCCTTAAGGCTGATTAATGCCTAGTGTGAACGTGGACGTGCCAGACGGTCGGCTTTGCTCGATGTTCATACCTCTTGTACCAACGTCCTTGGCGACTGTGTACTTTGGCGCCAGACCTGGGGTGGCACTGTGATGCTGGAAAGGTGCTATTTCCAGCACGGTAGAAACAAGGAACAAAGGAAATTGACTCAACACTGCAACACCATATGGACACCCTTATGCATGTCCTCTACATCCAGCCGTCTCGTCCATAATTACTCGAGTCACTTTGGCCGTGCACCCCGTGGCTCGTCTGCGTTTGCACTAGGTATGAACCAGCCTTTATGAGAGACCCCTGCTCCCTGGAAACGAGACCTATTGTGTTGTTAACGCTTCCTGTGTCTTCTTCTACACTGAAGTCACACTGGTGTCGGAAGTTATAGCACCTCCCAGCGGTCTGGAGGGGAATTGCTTGCCCAGAATCAAGGACGGATGGATGGTGGAGAAGGCTGAGGCCGGCTGCTGAGGACTGCAGAGATGTTCTTGGCTGAGTACGTAGGATGAATAGTGATTACACGTCAGGTTTCTGATATTCCTCAAACTACCAGTTTCCACTTTCACTGTTGATCCGCTACGGCTCTAATTGTTTGAATGTGCCTCCACAGGAAGGTGAAGTTTGTAATCACTATTCCTGATTTTCATTACAGTCGAAGGTAGTTGTTAAGTCTTACACATAGACGCTTCATTGTAGGCCTGTTTCATCTTTGGGTCCAGCCATTTCTTCATCCCTAATCAGGACCAAAGGAAGCTTTACCGTTGAAGGACACGATGTTAATGTACATGAATATAACGAGACTGTATTCCAGACCCGTTTTTACACCCCCAATTTTTCATAATATGCTCTCCAACTTTCAAAACATTACGACATTCTGATGTAACACGGCCGATTTACTGTTAGCATGTCTGAAATCACCGCTTCGGCTTAGTGCAGTGTACTCATGCGCCGAGCCTGCTTCAACGCCACTGTTTCAGTCGCGGCTCAGACCAGCCTGTTCTCTTCATGTAATATTGAGCATCACTGGAGAGCCCAGATTCATAATTCAAACTCAGAGTTTAAGATGTGACTGCTATGAAATATGGAGGCGGTGTTGTTGTGGTGGGGTTTTACCTGACTGAACTACTAATGTGCACCGGGGTCTTATCCAGAGGCCCAGCTAAAGTGTTTTCTGTTCATATGAAAAATGTAGAAGAGAAGTGAGGAAAGAAGAGAAGCGTAGAAGAGGAGAACAAGAGAGGAAATACAGTATGTATACACAGTATATACTTACTATTGTAGAGTAGTATTAACTACAGCAGAGCCGAGTGGCACAAACAAAGGAGGTTTCTGAAGCAACTGAAGGCCTTTCTGACAGTGGCTAACGTTAATGTTCCCGAGTCCACCATCAGGAGAACACTGAACGACAGTGATGTGCATGGCAGGGCTGCAAGGAGAAACTCGCTGCTCGTTGCTGCCCGTCTGCGGTTTGCTAAAGCTCACATGGACGAGCCAGAAGAGCTATTGGAATGGTGTTCTGTGGATGGATGAGACCAAAATAGACCTTTGTGGTTTAAATGAGGAGCGTTAAGTCTGGAGAAAGGAAAACATTCCAGCATAAGAACCGTATCCCGTCTGTGAAACATGGTGGTGGTAGTATCATGGTTTGGACCTGGTTTGCTGCATCTGGGCCAGGATGGATTGGCATCATTGAGGGAACAATGCATTCTGGATTATATCAGCAACCTCTACAGGAAAATGATTCTCATGCAGCAATGTGGGTCATGCAGCAAGACAACGACCCCAAGCACACAGGTTGTTCTACCAAGTCAAATGGCCAAGTCGAAGTCAGAAGGACTGAGTGGTTCATGTGAGGGAACACACCGACATTCCAGACCTGAGGGCATTTAGTTCGGAGGAACAGGCTAAAATTCCTCCAAGCCGATGTGCAGGACCGATCAACAGTTGCACGAGGGGATCACACCTGAAAGGTGTTCACATACTTTTACCACTCACAGATATGAAATATTGAATCATTTTCCTCAATAATTAAATGACTAAGTCTATGTTTACCTCATTAGTTTAATTGGACTCTCTAGACTGTAGACTAGAGTTGAATATGATAGAAGAAAACACAGGACATAGAATCGAAAACACTATAGAACAAGACATGGAATAGAATAGAATAGAATAGAATAGAATAGAATAGAATAGAATAGGAAAATTACAGAACAAAACATAATAAAATAGAATAGAACAGTACAATAAAATAGAATAAAATAGAATAGATTACAACAGGATAGAATAGAATAGAATCAAATAGAAAACGGTAAAATAGAATTGAATCCAATGGAAAGCAGAATAGAATAGAAAACAATAGAATACAAAAAGTAGTATCGAATAGAAAACAGAAGAATAGAAAATGACAGAACAAAATAGATTAAAATAGAATAGAACAGTGCAATAAAATAGAATAGATTAGAACAGGACATAGAATAGAATCAAATAGAAACAGTAGAAGAGAAGAGAATGGAATCACAATAGAATACAATAGAATGCAGTAATGTAGAATAGAATGGAATCAATTACAAAACAAAATACAAAAAAAGAATAGAATAGAATAGAATAGAAAATGACAGAACAAAATAGATTAAAATAGAATAGAACAGTGTAATAAAATAGAATAGATTAAAACAGGACAGAATAGAATAGAATCAAATAGAAACAGTAGAAGAGAGGAGAATGGAATCACAATAGAATAAAATAGAACGTAGCAATATAGAATAGAATAGAATAGAATAGAATTAGCCCAGTCTGAGTTTGAACTCAGTCACCTGGTCATGTTTATTTGAGCGTCCTGCTGAGTAGGATACTGACCAGCGTTCTTTAACGAGTGCTAGCTAAGAAGGAACGCGGGTCAGTGAAACGTATTCCTCACATGCATGTACTGCGCTTTGCTGGTTAGCGAGTCACTTCCTGGAGCATGGCTACATCTGACAGCTGTAGCGGGGGTTCATGAGCTGTTAATTACTGCTGAGCAACTCTGCACATCAAACTCAGCTGTCCCTCACACACAATGCAGTAGCGTGTGGATGCTGGAGAAGCTGGCGCGCTGCCCAGCCTAATGAATAATTCACAAGATGCTAAAGAGCGCTTTTAATCCCGGTATTCATCGCAGCTATTCTCACTGCGTCACTCGCTGCGTGATCAGCACATTTCACTCAATATGCTGCCCGAGTCCTGCAGGGAGTGTGTGCGCGCATGTGTGTGTTTATATTATGTTTGTGATCCCCTGTGATTACATTCACGCAACATCATTGTCAGCCTCCTCGCCTTCCTCCCCACAATTACTGCCCTTGTGTGTGCGGGTATGTGTGTTTGTGTGTGTGTGTGTGTGAGTGTGTGTGTGTGTTCTCTGGCAGAATTCCAAATGATACGTTCGCTGACTGCGTCCTCATCACCGTCAACGTCGCGCCCAGTCTACCTATGCTTTCCATCCGCTTCAGCATCCTTTGTTTCTTAGCTGTCCTTTGTGTAGTATTGCTGTCTGGGGTTGATTACTAACTTGTGTAATTAACCTGCTGTTACATTGTAATTATCTCTTAATAACTGATAATTATGGCGTCTTTTTAAGTCACTGCTAACCAGGATGTAGAAAACATGGCATCCGAACTGGAGGTGGAAGAGCAGAGCTACAGCTTCCATAAATCTGCAAATTCAGCTAGATTCACTGCACTGAAACAGTAGGACTTAGGACTTAACGTCTACTCCTAGTGCTGTAAACGGTAGGACTTAGGACTTAACGTCTTCTCCTAGTGCAGTAAACGGTAGGACTTAGGACTTAACGTCTTCTCCTAGTGCTGTAAACCGTAGGACCTAGCTGTTCACTGCCATAGTACCTTAAATGCAGCTACAGAACCCTTTAAGGTGGAACTGAAAATTCGGATGAGAAGTCAACCTCAGCAGTGTAAGTCATTAACATTAGTGATTAGCAACCTGTAGGGTTTCTAATATTACGGCAATATGGTGGTATAGTTTAGCTACAGTGCAGGAAGCTCGTTGGTGGTTGTAATTCCCATTATATCGATGCCTCTGGGACATTGTGTTTGGAAGCCAGCCCCCTGAATCAGTAACTGGTGTCCTGTTAGGTCATCACTAGCCAGTACATATAAACATGGCTGCAGGACTTGGTAGTGGTCAGCATGGCCTGTAGTGAGCGCCATGAGTGATGCTCCTGCTAGCATACTGAAAAGGAGCTGGATTCTCCTGTCATATAAACGTCTGTCGCACCTCCGAACGCAGGCATATGTAAGCCCCTATTGCTTTGTTCTGTGAACTGAGATTGACAGTGTCCTCAGGTTGCTGGCTGGGGTTCTGCTGCTGCTCTCCTGTGTCCTCTAAACAGTTAATAGGCTGCTCGTGTCGTAGCTGCCTGTGCGGAGTCGTTGCTGTGTGTGCGGTGACTCATACAGCAGTGCACTCACGGCTCGCTTTCACTTTCCTCCTGTGATCACGGGCTCTGCTTTCTGTCGAATTCTGTTTTACACCGAGCTGCAGCAGCACAGCTAGCACACACGTCAACAACAGAGGAGTCGGGATACTATATCAGTCAGAAGAAGAGGAATATAATATAATATAATAGAATATAATATAATAGAATAGAATAGAATAGAATAGAATAGAAAGCAGTAATATGTAATATAATATAATATAGTAACAAAATAGATTAACATAAAATAAAATACAATAGAATACAATAGAACAGAAAACAGTAATATAGAATAGAATGTAATGGAACAGACTAGAAAGAGTAACATGGAACAGAAAAAACAATAATATAAAATAGAATAGAACAGAAAATAATACAATACAATACAATAGAATACAGTAACATAGAATAAAATAGAAAACAAAAAATTACAATAGAAATCTATAGTGCAGAATACAGTAATATAGAATATAATATAATAGAACAGAATAGAAAACAGAGAACAGAATAGAATAGAATAGAATGCGGTATACAGAATAGAATAGAATAGAATAGAATAGAATAGAATAGAATAGAAAGCGATAATATAGAATAGAACAGAAAACAATATTGTGGAATAGAATAGAATTGTAATATAGAATAGAATTAAATAAGTTAGAAAATAGTAATGTGAAATAGATTAGAATAGAATAAAATAGAACTGTAATATGGAATAGAATCAAATATAATAGAAAACAGTCATATGGAATACAATAGTTTACAACAGAATAGACTGGAGTAGAACTGTAATATAGAACAGAATGGAATAGAAAACAGTTACATGGAATAGAATAGAATGGAACATAATAGAAAGTGGCAATATAGAATAGAATGGAATAGAATAGAACTGTGATATAGAATAAAATGAAATAGAATAGAAAATAGTAATGTGGAATAGAATAGAATAGAATAGACTGGAACAGGAAACAGCAATATAGAAAAGAATAGAATAAAATACAATACAATACAATAGAACTGTAATATAGAATAGAATAGAATAAAATACAATAGAACAGAATAGAACTGTAATATAGAATAGAATAGAATAAAATACAATAGAACAGAATAGAACTGTAATATAGAATAGAATGGTGTAGAACAGACTGGAATACAATAATACAGAATGGAAAACGGTATTACAGACGAGACTATAGTAGAATAGAATACAGTAGAGTTAGAGTAGAGTACAGTAGAGTATGAAGGAATGTGGTAGTGTATACAGTGTGGTAGTAAAGACTGAAGTGGAACAGGACAGAGTAGCATACAGTGTAAGAGAACAGACTGAGTAAAACCCAGCAGTACACAGCGGAGCAGAATAAAATTAGTCCAGCCTACTCATATCACTGCAGGGTGTAACTGGGTGTGTGGCCGGGCCTGGCTGATTGACCTAGGAGAGTGTGGAGTGATCCTGACAGCATTTCGGTTTTGTCGTTGTTACTCATTCCAGTCGTTTGAGGAGATCAGAGCTGGTCAGCAGCGTCAGACTGTGACCCGAGGTTACCTGTCCCGGAGCAGTGAGCTCCTCAGTCCTTTCTGAGAGAGTAGACTACAAGCAGCAACACAGTTTAGTATAGCAAACACAGAGACCTCACCTGTTCACTCTGAGGTCGATCCAGTCAGAGCTTCAGCTGGGCTGAACCTCAGGTGAGCGGAGAGAAAGTGAAGCGGTGGGGACCGGGAGGGTTTGTGGGGGCGTCCTGCAGGCACGCGGCAGCTGGGATATTCAGATATTTTCTGTTTGCTGTATTTCCTATTCCCTTCGGAGCATATCTCCATTTTAAAGCCGCAAGCCACACCAGCTTCCTTTCCTTCTTCTGGGACCGAATGGAATGCGCAGCCCGCAGGACATGGATGGTGTTTGTGAATCTCCTGGTGTTGGAAGCTCAACTTTCTAATAACAGCTTCAGATGTTTTTTCAGGTATTGAGGCACAGCATGTGCTGAGCCCATGGTCACATAGTCCCCACCATTTCATGGGAATTCTTACTGGAATTAGCATTACTGGAATTCTAGCATACCCGGGAACAGAAAACAGGCAAATGGGAACAGTGAAGGCGTTATGGAGGCCCCCAGTGAGTTTTCAGGAAAATCATGGACAATGTGGTCGAGTGGCCTCATTCAATGGGGGTAATTCTACCATGTATCACCTGTGACTGAAATGTACCTAATGCCCTGTAATCCCTCCACCAGCACCAATAACAGCTGTGACTGGGTTTGGCCTGGACTGGACAAGTTTCTGGATGTAGCCACATCAATGTTCAGACACTCTTACATCAAAAAATTCGTCAGTTGGGCCAGCTTTGGTGGATGCCTTCCCTGACACAATTCCGAGGAGAATTCCCTGTGGACTGGGATTGTAGCCACTGCTGGTAGACCCGTATGACCGTACGCTTCCATACACCTGCAGATTCAGCTACTTCCTTCACACTATGGTCTTTGGCACGTCCAAATGCAGTCACTCCTTTTAGCCAATCATTAACATCTGCTCTGGAGCCATTTTCCACACATGGAAAGAGACATTCACTGCACCATAGCACCTCTTCTCAATCTATGGATCCCGTCACTCACACCCCGCAGGTATTTATAGCCCCATCATCCTCATGCAGCGCCATCTGCAGGAGCCTGAAGTTACTACCACCAGTGAACCTATGGGAGTTCTGGGGTTTATCTGTACTGTTAATGGTGGAAAGCCGAGGAAGGGGACTATTTTGCCTTACAACACCCTGTATCCCGACAGGTATCCCTCTTTATTCTAGTAGTGTTAATTGCTTGAGACATCTGCTTCCAGGCACCACCACTGTGGACCTAACATAGTGAGTTTCTATTGAACTCAACCTCTTGGAATGATCCTTCAGGGTCATGGGGGGTTACTGGAGCCTATCCCAGCACTCTTTGGGCGGAAGGCAGGCAACGCCCTGAATAGGCCGGCAGTCCATCCCTGGGCAGACACACACATTCACACCTAGTGAGGCAATTTAGCACTTCCAATTCATCTGAACGTATGTCTTTAGACTATGGGAGGAAACACACACAGACACAGGGAGAACAGGCATGCAGAAAGGATCCCGGACACTCTAGTCGGGAATCAATTCCAGGCCCCACTTACTGAGAGGTGACATCGCTACCCACTTCACCACCGTGCCGCCCAACTCAACCTTGTAGTTATACGGAAGTCAGTGCCAGGATTCCCCCGAAGGGAGATGGCAAGGTCAAGTGGACTAGGGCTCGTTAAAGGTGCTACTGAAGCCGCCGGACAGCGTCCACTGTGCTGCCCCCTGGATAATTAGCTCAGTGAGTACAGAGACGTACCAGCTGTACCTCTCCAAGCTCTGCAGTCTAAATGCCAGGGAAACAAATTTGATCTGTGCTCAGACTGCGATCCAGTGAATATCCACTGCCGCTTTGCAATTCCGAATGTTTTGGGAAGCTCACAGGAGGGCCTTTGGAATTCTGATGCACTATTTGTGTGACACTGAATGTTAAATCTTGTAATGTTTGCATTATTAATGGAGCTTAATCCCTCCCAGATCACTTACAGAGCAACTTTGCTCATTATTGTAATTAAAATGCCATTTTAATCTTTCAGAGGTTTTTTTTTTTACGCCCTGCGAAACATTAAGGGGGAAAATTGTTCTTTCATTCCTGGATGATTTTATCATTTACAATGAACACCAACGCCACACTTTCTGCCTCTCACTCTGGGAGACGCTGGGAGAGGATGAGTAAGTAGGCCAGCTTATGCTGCTCAGAAAAAAAAAAAAGTCTAGGTTTTAATACGCCATCTTTTCCGATACATGTCAGGGAATATTGAGAACAGAGTGTACGCAAGCTGGAGCGCTCCGTGTGCTTTTGACACTGCCGAATATGTACCAGATGTCATGGCAAATTCACAAACAAACTCATTTTGTTGCATCCGATTCATTCACCACATGACCCACCACAGGTCAATGCTCAGCCACTGCATTGATTCCATATCATATTCCATATTTCCATATCCCATATCCAGATTTTTGTGGGGGTACATGAAGTCTGCAAATGGTCACCAAGCAGTGAAATGTAGCGCACACCGGTTGTGCTTAGGCGGACCAGTGGACCCAACCCATGTCTTGAGAACACATCCCACACCATTAGGGAACCACCACCAGCCTGCACAGTGCCTTGTTGACACCTGGGGTCCATGACTTCATGGGTACCCTGACTCATTGGCCCACGCCACATGTTCCCAGTCTTATGGGTCCAATTAGCAACCTCTCAAGCCCAGGTGAGGCGCTGTGTCCAGGGTTGTGGTGGCACTCTATCCCATGGAAGCTAAGGAACGCTGCCCTGAAAACTTATCCGAGAGACGTGCATGGTCCAGATCCTGACTTGTCTGATCCGAGGCCTGCTCCATACTCAGCTCGGCTAGCTCTCAGTGTAGTGACACCTCATCTGAAGTCTGATCTGAGTCGTGGCTGGTAGATGACTTGGCTTTCGCTGATGTCTGCTCTCTGGCGTGTGTGCACGTTAGCAGTAGTTGGACAACAAGTTCGTTTCCAGATGCACGGAAGACAGAAGAACCCGGATCGTTCGGATCATAAACCTTCAAATGGCGACGACTTCCTGAGTCACACCCCGCACCAGTTTGCATCTTCCACAGCATTCACTGCACACTTGTCTTTCATATATTTTCCCCCTCGATATTTACTCCGCTCTCTTCCTTGTCCTCCGTTGACTCCTCTCCTCCTTTTATTTATCTTTCCGGGAGAGAGGAGCAAGTGTGGAAACGGATCGGCTGCAAGCTGAGATCCGTTCAGTCAGCCAGAGGGACAGGCAATTACTGCCGCTCTGCCTGGCAATGAGAGCGCTGAGCTCCTGTTAGCTCCTCCGCTAAGGTTAACAAGATCCACTGTCCCCCGGAAGCTGAGTGACAGGTGGCTTGATTGGTTTCGGAGCTTCGCTGAACACCTGAGCCTGAGATCGGCCTTTGGGCCGCAAATGTCTGGCCAACGCAGAGAGACGGCATCCCGCAGTTCGAGTTGCGCGCTAGTTGAGCCGCTAAACTCAGAAATATAGCAAAACAGAACCTGATTGTAGATTCACTTGTAAGGGTTTGTAAGGGTTGTGTCTATAGGGAAACTTGCGCTAGCACAGACCTAAGAAAAGGTGCTACGCTAGTGCTGTTAGCAAAGTGGTTAGCCCTTGCTACAGGTATGGTCCCGATCATTGCTCGCTAGCAGCTTAACACAGTTTGGTGCTAGAAATGGGGGTTAATGTTAGCTTGCTAGCTAACCTAGCTAACATTAGCACCCACTGACAAAAGCCAACTGGCCCTTTATGTATACTCTTGATCTAGTCTTTGGGTTTCATAATGTGTTAAGAAACACCCTATAAAACCAAATCAAGGAGATCCACAAATGACCCGTTTGGCTTTTTACAGTGGGTGCAAATAGTGGCTAAATTACCAGCTAGCTAACTAACATTAGAGCCTAGGGACACCAAACTTTGTTGGTGCCGGTAGTGGACTGTAAAGTTAGTTTGCTAGCTAATCAAGCTAACATTAGCACCCACGGACAAAAGCCAGCTGACCCTTTGTGGATCCTCTCGATCTAGTCTTTGGGTTTTATAGGGTGTTTCTTGTTATAAACCTACATCTTTGTGTTAGTTCTTAGGCCTGTCAGTCAGACAGCTATCTAGCTAGCCAAGCCAGAGATGGTTAGCTAAGGCTAAAGCTAGCTATCCTCTCTTTAGCTGAGCAGTATATGAAAACAGCTAACAAACAGAACATGAAGATGTGGGTTCATAGCAGGTAACAACCTAAAAAACTCATCGACTAATCAAAGAGATCCACAAATGACCCCTTTGGCTTTTTCCAGTGGGTGCTAACGTCGGCTAGATTAGCTAGCTAGCTAACATTAGAGCCTAGGGGCACCAAACTTTGTTTTGCTTCACTGGTGTAAGAATTATAACTCACTTTATCAACTGCAGACATCTCTTCTTCTCTTTCCCATCACAAGGAAAGAGCTGGAACGAGTAGTTTTTCCAACTCCAAAAACAAGGAACACACAGAACTTCGGAATGTGGAGAAGACAGAGACCCGGACATGTTAACAAGCGGATTGGAGTGGAATGAATGTACACCCTTCTTAACCCTCAATGGTGCCTGAATACGGAAGAACTGTTAAAAGGTTTACAGGTTCTGTGATTGTCATTTGTCTTGGGGGTCAGCGGGCACGTTTGGCCCCATAAATGGCTATTGACATCCGACTTAACAGTCAGATACAAGCTATCTGGGCCAATCTCTATTTCGCCAGCAGAATGGCCACTAGGGGGCGTACTGAAAGAGGCCAATTGAGCCATTTCTTATGGTATTGTGATCCAGAACCTCTTAATACTCGTCAGTGTTTGTTTGAACAGCCTGATCAGAAGGAAACTAAAGTTATTCATGGCTATTTCTTGAATGATGCAATTAGCAATGCTATGCTAGCTACCTTAGTCCTGACCATAACTGACAGTAACTTCTTATACAAGGATGGTTTGTGTGAATGAGTCATTGGCAGTCGTGATATTCTCTTATGGCTGCTGCGGCTTTGTCTTACTGTAAATATCTCTTCCCGGGGATTAAATCTGGTTCCTAAACCAGCACGAAATCATTAACATCGTGCTATTTTATGGAATACGGATATTTGAATAATGACCCATCTTTACACAGCGGCCACGTCCCACTGGAAGACGTCCACTGCCTCTGTCTCAGAACATCCTGGAACGAATTAGCATAGTTCTATACGTATATATATATATATATATATATCAGCAATGTGGATTAGCATGCATAATGAATTAGATAAGGGCTCGCGGACGTGGAACGAGTCAAGGCTCAGGAACTCATGAGACATAAATATCTAAAAGAATAGCTTAATGAAGCCCGCGAAGAGTTCGAGATAATGGAGAGATCGGCTAGCACGATACAAAAGCAGCTCAAGTGTAATCCAAGTTTAATAGCAGGAGGTCTGCTGACCGGCGGGGACCTTGGCGAGTATTTATAGCGTAGCTGCTCTGGAGCTGAGCGGCCGTTTGTGAAGAGCCGTATTCCACCCTTGACCCTGTCAGTGATCCGTCATTAATGAATCCTGGTGCACGGAGAACACGGCTCATCAACACCATCACTGTTTCCACACCGCTTTTCCGAGCAGGGAAGGAACATGCTTCAAATGAGGTTAAGTGTGGTCAGCCAGTGGGGGCTAATATGCAGATGCGGTACAGTGTTTATGCTACTAGCATCCTGGATATTACAGTGGCCTTGCTGAGCTGCATGGCTTAAGTGTTGTTTCCTCTAGCTGCCCTCATTACTCCTCAGCTGATCGAGACCGGAAAGTTGAGTGAGGTGTTCCAGGGAGGGGAGTGACACTGTCCCGTGCTACTGTACAGGTCCATGAGATGGCGCTGCATGAGGATGATGGGGGCTATAAATTAGTGATGCACCGATATTGAATTTCTGGGGGAGATACGATAACCGATTAATAGCACTTTGTTGTGGCCGATGCCGATATTAAAAAACGATCATTTAACCTCACACTATAATCCATATATGGACGGTGCTGTTAAGAACCGGATCAGTAATTCACCTTACATAGCAATTGAACAGGTCAGTCAGACTTGCACTAGTACTCAGTACTAAAGCTAGCATCTCTGACATCCGCTTTGATTAGGCTGTGTGTGTGTGTGTGAGGCGACATCATCATACAGAGCCAGCAGGGCAACATCAGAGACATAACAACAATCTGGAAGACCAGGATACCGGAGCCTCAGTCAGCTGGCGGGATCTCTGGTCCTCCACAGCGGGAAAGGGTTGCTCAATAGGAGCCATGAACCGCTTTAGCTTTCGGAATCTCTTTAGCAGATCTCCTGCCACTTTCCAGGGTCTGTTTTACAGACACAACTGTTGCTGCTGATCCCGTTTCCGTGCTAATGCTAGGAATGGTGGAATGACAACTTCTCAAACAAGTGATAGATTAGAAAGCTATTGAAAGCCCCTTACTTCATTTCCCCCTCGATGTACCTCACAGCAGACATGTTCTCTCAGCAGCACGGGGGCCGGAGTGTACATGCGTCAGTGCAAAATAAAAAAATAATAAGAGTAATAATAAAAAATAAAAAGGAAAGTTATCGGTTGTAATATCGGCTAAAATTCCCATATCAGACCGATGCTGATAACTGAAAAAAATCCATATACTGGCAAATAATATAATGGCTGCTGATATATATATCGTGCATCAGTACTTGCGGGGTGTGAGTGACGGGATCCATAGATTGGGAAGAGGTGCTACAGTGCAGGGAATGTCTCATTCCATGTGTGGAAAATGGCTCCAGAGCAGATGTTAATGATTGGCTAAAAGGAGTGACTGCATTTGGGCGTGCCAAAGACCATAGTGTGAAGGAAGTAGCTGAATCTGCAGGTGTATGGAAGCGTACGGTCATATGGGTCTACCAGCAGTGGCTAAAATCCCAGTCTACAGGGAATTCTCCTCGGAATTGTGCCAGGGAAGGCATCCACCAAATCTGGCCCAACTGCTCAATTCTTTGATGTGGCCTACATCCAGAAACTTGTCCAGTCCATGCCAAATCCAGTCACAGCTGTTATTGGTGCTGGTGGAGAAACTACATGCTATTAGGTACCTTTCAGTCACAGGTGACTCTCAGGTGAGTCTGGTGAGCTCATATGTTCTACTGCAAATTGCATGCAATTACACATTTCCACCAGAGAGGTCTCCAAATCCCCCATATCTTACTTAGTGTAGCTTTAAGGAGCAGACAGTACCAGTACCTGACCGCGGTACGGTGTTCAAATGACTGTCACGCATCTGTC
>CM067492.1:1067220-1069720 GCA_034552555.1 Semaprochilodus insignis | reverse complement strand
GTAACTGCTAATTCAATAAGTGCTCCCAAACATCAGCACCAAAACTGTGCAACGGGAGCTTCATGGCATGGGGTTCCATGGCCGAGCGGCTGCATGCAAGCCTTACATCACCAAGCACAATGGCAAGCGTCGGTTGGAGTGGTGTAAAGCAGCACTACTGGACTTTGGAGCAGTGAAAATGTGTTCTGTGCAATGACCAATCGCGCTTCTCTGTCTGGCAGTCTGATGGACGAGTCTGGGTATGGCCAACACCAGGAGAACGTTCCCTGTCTGACTGTATTGTGCCGACTGTAAAGTTTGGTGGATGAGGGATAATGCTACGGGGTTGCTTTTCAGGGGTTGGCCGAAAGGCCCTTAGTCCCAGTAAAGGGAAACCCTAGTGCTTCAGCAGACCAAGACATTTTGGTGTGGAAGAACTTGACTGGCCCTGACCTCAACCCCATCCATCACCTTTGGGATGAACTAGAATGGAGATCACCCAACATCTCGGAAACAAATGTTCTTCTGGGCAAATGGGCAAAAATTCCCACAGACATGTTCCAAAATCTTGTAGAAGCCTTCAGAGGAGAGTGGAAGCTGTTCTAGCTGCAAACAGGGGACCAGCTTGGTATTAATGCCTGTGGATTAAGAATAGGAAGTCATAGAAGTTCCTATTGTCAGGCCTCTCAGTTTTCCCTCTGCACATGCTTCCCCTCCACGCTACACCTCCCAGGATTTACTGGTGCATGACGTCACAGACACATGTCCCACAGCCACCAATCGAGGACCAGCCTCCAGATCACTCTACCTTGAATACTAATGCTTGTCACCTGTTCTCCATTTCCCTTTGTGTGCATATATACCAGTTTTGTCTTCTCTTGGTGAGGTATTACCAACATATCCTGCTGCTTACCGAGCGATTCCCTTGTATCTTTATTCCATCTTTTGGCCTGTATCTGTTTCTTGACATTTTCCTTTTTGACTGTTGTTTTGTCCTTCTTTGTCCTTCTCTGGTTTTGACCTTAGCCTGTCTTCTCGTTTTTGCCTTCTGATTTACCCTTGTATCTGGTGTTAGTTCTCACTGTGTTGACCCGGCCTGGTGTTCTGACTACTCTCCCGGATTGCCCTATTGTAAATAAACATCAAATCCCAGTTAGCTTGCTTGCCTAGCATTACATCTGTAGGTGTCCCAATACTTTTGTCCACATAGTGCAGCTCTTCAGATTCCAGTGATAAGATTTACTTTCTGATTGGCCAACAATGTACGGGATTCACGGGATGGGAAATTTCCCGAACGGGCGAGCATGCATGATGTGGAAGCGTTGCTAGTATGCCAGACATGATCACCTTCTACATGATATTTTGCCCTAACCATAGATTACCAGTCTTCAAAAATTTGTCCCGCAACTTCAAAGGTGAGCCACATACATATTCATTATTATTGTAGGCCCAAAACAGTGACCTCTGTCACCACGCAGCTCAACTCATCTGCATAAAAGAACGCTGCGTACCGAAAACGCTCATTCCTTGACGTTCGCGGGACATATGGTGGGAGTTTGTTCTGACCCTGGTGCTTTCATGCTGCGAATGTTGAATACTTCATCGACCTCCAAACCGAGGCTTGAGAAGAGGCCTTTGAACAACTTCACTTGCTGAGACGTAGAGCGAAAGTGCGCGGATGAAAGGTTAGCTAGCTTGCTAGCTGCCCCGGGTTCCCTCTCCCTCTAGCTCTTTCTGTGCGTGCCGAGTAGCATCGACCCTGAGAATGAATACTGATGGTTCAACATCGTCTCTACAATTCCGTGGCTAAGAGGACCGGTCAGCCGGCAAGTCTCCACCAAAAAGCATCCATCCTTGAACGTCTGCTCACCTGACAGATTGATAGAAGCCTTTATTGCTTTCTCTCCCACTGCATATGAGTCACTGATCAGATTACCTTGTGCAGAGGCAGCCCTGCTTTGTTAAACCTACCTGTCATCTCCTCGTCTGTGGGCCTTCAGTCTTAACTCACTCGGTGTTAACGGGGTTCTAGGGACAGTGAGATGCTGTGGAAGTAGTCTGTTCTCAGTGTTGAGAGCGTAAATGTGACTGTACCTGCTACATAAAGAGAAACCAGTGGACATGTCTGGTGTCTGAAGCTTTAGGAGCTTTGGACAAAGGCACTTTGAACAGCTCAAAATAGTTATAGCAGATATTTTGATGTAGAAAGACCACACCCAGAATAGCCGCACCCAGAAGGAGGTGTGGGATTGCAGTGCTGTTGGGAAGGAAGATAAAGATTACCAGGATCAATAAATGATGATACATTTAGACTGATATGATCAATATTTATTGAGCTACACATACAGAAGTAGTGTCTCTCAGTATGGTGTCGGGCCGCCATGTTTGCTAACCCAACATGTCAGACGTCTCGGTATGGAGTTGTAGAGGTTCCTAATAGTGTCCTGTGATAATCCATTCCATGCAGCTTGAATATCCTCACACAGTTCCTGCAGATGGTGCGGTAGGGGTGGAGGTGGAG
>CM067492.1:977348-1066913 GCA_034552555.1 Semaprochilodus insignis | reverse complement strand
AGGTATTATGTGGGTGGTGGATCATTCTCAGCACTGCAGTGACACTGACGTGGTGGTGGTGTGTTAGTGTGTGTTGTGCTGGTGTGAGTGGATCAGACACAGCAGTGCTGCTGGAGTGTTTAAACACTGTGTCCACTCACTGTCCACTCTATTAGACACTCCTACCTTGCTGGTCCACCTTGTAGATGTACAGTCAGAGACGTGTAGATCGCTGTAAGCCAGCGCTGTCTGCTGATTCCCCTGTGCGGTGCAGTGGGCCATGCCATGCTACCACCCATTTAGCAGCAAGCCCTTGATGTGTGGACGCTCTGGGAGTTTGTGTTTTACAGTGTTAGCGCAGCAGGAAGACGCGGTGTGTCAGACTGGGGATAGTCTGTCAGGGCAGTGAATAGATTGGCAGGCAGATGTATATTGAGGGTGATCCCTGCTCCCTATGGGACGTGTAGCAGTCTGGCCAAGCCGACACAGTGGAGGAGGCAAAGTGGGTTAGCGGTCAGCACGTGCTAACCATATCAAATTCCAACTGAATCAAGATGGTTAACCCTTGTGGGTCTGTGGCCGTTATATTTGGCCTTTATATACCACATACACATACCTCCTACTTTCTCCTGCTCCTCTGCTCTGTTCCACGCTCCTCCCACCTCCCTGGTATATCCAGCCTGTCTTCATATGACATAAGAACATAAGAACACCAGCCTCCCATCCCAGTTTGCACACCTGTCCACACATGTGTCTTCAAATCAAATTCATCCCAAAATCAAATTTAATTCTGTCAAATTTTTCGCTTGGTCTACCAACATTGGTCTATCAGTACGTCTCCTGTACGTCCATTTTTGTTGGTTTTTACTTTTATGCCTCGTTTGAACACACTGTGTGCTAATGTCATGATGAATGGACCAACAGAAATGGCCCAAATGGGAAATGGCGTGGGAAAGACGTCTGGTTCCATTGACTTACATTCAAATGAAATTAGGTTTTTGGCCTCTCCTGTGAAGTCGCCATTTTGGAAATACCTGCTTTCCTTTGGACAGCGACGATATATTGGTCCGCTGGCTTGAATCAGGTCGGCACCCGCCAGACTGTTTGCCAGGATCCAACTAGTTTTTCCTCAAACTGAGTTTAAATTCACAGAGACTTAAATATATTTTACAAAACAACCGAGAGGAAAATAATAAAGACTAGGTCTATATTGTAAAAATGATTTAGTTGAAAATGTTGTTGCTGACACTAAAAAATGACATGCTGAACTCGTTTATGACGGATGACGAAAGTAAGAAGTGAAGGAAGAAACGCTGAGCAAAACGGCAACAGCTATGCTGGTATGTAGTATATTAAGATTAATACATAGTGCATGTATGTATATTAGTGTGTAGTACATAATTCATATGCAGCCTAACGTAAAATATATTAATGACGACAAAACAAAAACTAGCTGCTACTACAGCTAGCACTGCCTTGCATGTTTCCTGCTAGCATGCTAGCAAAACTACCAGCTTTAGAATACGGTTAGCTAAATCAATAAATGGTCAAAATAAGGGCAACTAGGAAACTGTATCTGAGTTCCTTCCTCATAAAACACCAACAAATTCATTCATATATATGTGATACGTTATTGCAGTGTCAAAATGTGCTTAGCTTCACGGCTAACACAGCCAGCTGATTGATGGCACATTTGACCTAATTCAGTGGACCGCTGGCCATATGGTGCGAGTATGATGCCTCTGCTTTGTGTGAAGCCTCTCGAAAGCTGTGCCGAAATCCCCAAATCGCCTTTACACAACCATACAATATGTTGCTCATACATGCTAATCATGTTAACGTTGTTAATGGCCTCCAGGCTGTTGGAGCTGGAAAGCACAGCGGTGGTGGGTGTGTGTGTTCACCCGCTGGAAAGGTCGAGGAGCAGCGGCGTCTGAATGTGCAGGTAGCGCTAGAGAAAGTAAGATGTTTACGCGATTAGGGGCGCGTACACTGACGAACAACAAAAGGTGTTTACAGGATTACAGGAGTCCTTCGGCAGTTAGCGGATATCTGATTAGATCTGGGTGTTTTTGCTGGCTGTGGAGCTTCCTGCTGCTGGGAAACTGACTCACTGTCGCTGGTCTCCTCTGACTGCTGCGTTCTGTACCAAGCTCTGTAGCACTCTGACACGGTGACACAGCTCTTTGAGGGCTGCCGATTCCTGGTGGGGTGGCCACACGTCCGGTTGTAGGCTGGACAGTACAGTTTTTCAACTCCCAGTCCTCCGTCCGGCGTGGTACCTGGACGGATGCCTGTTAGTCCTCTTTTTGGGATGAGCTATTTAAAATGTTCACTCATTAACAATATGTGTGTGCCGTTGGCTCATGTCCGTGTCAAAAGACATGCCTTGCATTTCATTGGTCTACCAAGGTCATGCGACATTGCTTGCCTACCGGCTAACTGCAGGTCAGCCCTGCTGGTCAATTAATAATCTCCCGTCTGACTCACGAATGTCATACATTCCACCCAATTAGGTGAGTAAAGCAATCAGGTATGTGTTATATAGGTTAGAATATGATTTTAATGCTGTTCTAGTATTGTGCCTGACCCCCACCTTTATGAGGTCCTCCTTTCTGGGGTTATGAAAGTGTCCACCCTAGTTCACAGTCAGGTTGGCGTAGCATGATGAGCCATTGTGAAGTGTAAGGAAGGCCCAGGATGTGCTCCTGACTCTCATGTTGCTGTTGGAGGTATGACTGTGGATCATACAGGGCCGACCACAGTAGGCTCCCTCTCACTGTGAAGAAGGTGTGATGCAATGGCGTGCCGTGAAATGCAAGTTGGTCTAGGCCTTTCTGTTGGTTGCGTGTGAGGGCGATCATGGAGACATAGATAGATAGTTTGATACCATCAAAAACTTAAGATTATTCACATCAAGCTTAGTTTAAGTGTTTGGAAGCATGCAGCGTATCTTAGGGCGGCACACGAATCCACGGTCCACGAATACACCAGAATCGTATCTACAGTTCAGGTCTTGTGATGGTGTTAGCAGAGGAGTTGTCACTTTTGGAAAAATGGCCAGATGTGGTTTAACTCGCCCATTTACACCATATGATTCACTCCTGGAATGAAACAAGCTGTGCTACCATTTTTTTGGTGAGCTCATGAATAATTTAATAAGCTCTGCTCTGATTGGCTGGTTTAAAACCAGACCCTGTGATGATCACCCAGACACCACATATCCAAATAGACTAATAAAAAAGGCTGTTTACAAGTGATGTTAGGCCATTTTAGGCCATTTACAAGTGATGTTGGGCCATTTTAGGCCATTTACAATTTATTTCAAGCCATTTAGGCCATTTACCAGTGACATTAGGCCATTTTAGTCCATTTACAAGTGATTCTAGGTCATATTAGGCCATTTACAAGTGACGTTAGGCCATTTTAGGCCATTTACAAGTGATTCTAGGCCATATTAGGCCATTTACAAGTGACGTTAGGCCATATTAGGCCATTTACAAATTATTTTATGTCACACAATGTAAACGGCAGCTTCATGAATGGTTCTTGGTTTGGACATTGGTGTAGAACCTAAAAAGCTTCCTAACTCTCACATCTCATTTACAAAAGGGATTCAAAGGTGGTTCCTCTGTGGCATCTCTCTGTAGAACAGCGTTGATGTTATGAAACGTTTGAGTCATTGATAGTAAACCAGTTCACCGGTCAGTCATCACTGTGACGAAGGCTGCGCCTTGCGGCTCAAAGGACTGCCTGTATATGAATCTGAGCTGTGCCAGTCAGCCAGCGGCGCTGAACCCCGGAGAACTTGTCCTCTTTTCTTCTCCAGTTACACTGAAACGATGCAGCACATGAATGAGAAGATACAGCGGTGGGGAAAAGAAAGAAAAACGAGAGACGAGAGAAGAAAAGAAAATGAGGATAAATGAGCTCTAGGGTTGAACTGCCGGAGCCGCGTGTTCAGGAAGGGAGGTATAGTGGAGGATGTTAATGAGAAAAGCTCTGCTGTAACACAGAAACCGGATCCATTCCTCTCAATGTTTTAGCGGACAAAGAGGAGGAGAAGAAACTGCCAGAGCGGAGCAGGCCATTACACCCAGCCAGATTCAACAGGGCCAAGAGAGCATGAATGTTATTTTTCCCGGAAAAAAAAAAACAGCCTCATTAAAGCGATTAGACTGTTTAAAGCCTGCCAGAGCTTTCCTGTTAGGAGCCCTTTGGGATTTAATTGGAAATCATAATAAAGTATGACAGCGAGGCTCAAATCCTTTTTCAATAAATGGATCAAGTGAATATATGAGCTCACTGGACAAAACACGAGTCACCTGTGACTGAAACCTAATAGCAATACCTACACGAGCACCAATAACAGCTGTGATTTAATTGGGCATGTACTGGACCAGTTTCTGGATGTAGCCACATCAATGTTCAGACACTCTTACATCTAAGAATCGCGCAGTTGGGCCAGATTTGGTGGATGACTTCCCTGGCACAATTCCGAGGAGAATTCCCTGTAGACTGGGATTTTAGCCACTGCTGGTAGACCCGTATGACCGTACGCTTCCATACACCTGCAGATTCAGCTACTTCCTTCACACTATGGTCTTTCACACACCTAAATACAGTCACTCCTTTTAGCCAATCATTAACATCTGCTTTTGGAGCCATTTACCACACATGGAACGAGACATTCACTGCACTGTACCACCTCTTCCCAATCTATGGATCCCGTCACTCACACCCCGCAGGGATTTATAGCCCCATCATCCTCATGCAGCGCCACCTGCAGGAGTCTGAAGTTACTACCACCTTAAACGCGCAAGGTGGTGTTTTTGTCCGGTGAGCTTATATATCCACAGTATACAACGTAAATGCATCACGTGACTCCATAATTCCATATAATTCCAGTTATTATGTAATCAATAGTGTTTGAAAGTGAGAGACGACCTTTCGTGTGCAAGTTTAGTTTCATCAGGAGATGTTTCAGAGGAGATTAGATATAAGGTAATCCATGTGGATAAGGAAGCGGAACGTCAAGGGAAAAGTACAGGAGGTCTCAAATCTAGAGCGACAACAACCACCTGCAAGAGCTGGTAGACCACTAACACTGCCCCCATCAGATACAGTGCTGTGTTGCGCAGCTGGATGTTCGATTATGGCAATGGTATGATTATGGTATGGTGATCATTCAAGTGATCAGAAGCAGCAGAACCGCTGGCACATTGTGGAGGTGTGTTCTAGACTTGTTCTAGACATGCTGCTGTCATAATTGACTGGATTGTGTTTACTGGTTCGCCAAAGACTGAGTCACTTTCAGACAACAGGCAAAGCAAAGCAGACATGGCAGTGTGCAGTCATATGTACACCCCTGGTCAAAGTACATGGTACGGTGATGTTCTGAGTGAAAGTAGGTGAACACAGTCCACATTAACACTATATTGCCAAAAGTGTTCACTCACCCATCCAAATCACTGAATCCAGGTGTTCCAATCACTTCCATGACCACAGGTGTATAAAACCAAGTACCTAGACATGCAGACTGCTCCTACAGACATTAGTGAGAGAATGGGTCGCTCTCAGGAGCTCAGTGAATTCCAGCGTGGTACCGTGATCGGATGCCACCTGTGCAACAAGTCCAGTCCCTACTTAATATTCCACAGTCAACTGTCAGTGGGATTATAACAAAGTGGAAGTGATTGGGAACGACAGCAACTCAGCCACAAAGTGGTAGACCATGTAAAATGACAGAGCAGGGTCGGAGCAGATGCTGAGGTGCATAGTGCTCAGAGGTCACCAGCTTTTTGCAGAGTCAGTCACTACAGACCTCCAAACTTCATGTGGCCTTCAGATCAGCTCAAGAACACTGTGTAGAGAGCTTCATGGAATGGGTTTCCATGGCCGAGCAGCTGCATCCAAGCCTTACATCACCAAGCGCAATGCAAAGCATTGAATGCAGTGGTATAAAGCGCCGCCACTGGACTCTAGAGCAGTGGAGATGTGTTCTCTGAAGTGACCAATCACGCTTCTCCGTCTGGCAGTCCGACGGATGAGTCTGGGTTTGGCGGTTGCCAGGAGAACAGGGTTGTTTTTCAGGAGTTGGGCTCGGCCCCTTAGTTCCAGTGAAAGGAACTTTTAATGCTTCAGCAGACCAAGAGCTTCTGGACAATCTCATGCTCCCAACTTTGTGGGGACAGTGACTGCGCACCAGTGCACAAAGCAAGGTCCATAAAGACATGGATGAGTGAGTTCGGTGTGGAAGAACTTGACTGGCCTACATAGAGTCCTGACCTCAACCCGATGGAACACCTTTGGGATGAATGTGAGCATAGACTGAGATCCTGAGAGCTGGTCGGTGAAATAAAACCTCGGAGCCATATTTCAGATTGGATTGCTGCAGCCCTCTGCGAAGCCCCTCGGTCACATGACCCTGCAGTTCCTCGTTCAGACACCAGATGGCATTAGACGCCCTTTTGAGTTTTGACTATGAGATAAACCGGTGGGCTGCATGCAGGGCTGCAGAGAAACCCTGTATTGGATTTCACTGTGTGCACTGATAGAAATTAGGTGGTCCGTCTGGCAAGTTTCTGGGAGTGATCTTATTCAGCCAAAGCTACTAGTGGAGTCTGTAAAACCAGCGAGCCACATGAGGGAAGCAAAGGAAAGACTTTTAACACCACTGACCTGATAGAGCATGTGAGAGTACGGAGGATGGTAAACCGGATATTCCATTGCTTTTGATTTGTTTTTCCATTTCTTTTCTCCGCTAACTAGCCCCACAAGTTTTCACATCGTTCCAACTCCGAAGTGTTTGGTCTGATGGTTGGCATGCTGTGCTTGTATGCAGCTTTCTGATCCCACGTATGGTATTCGGAAAAACTAATATTTTCCCATTAGGAATGAAGGAATGGGATGAAATTGCATGCTCACCTACTGTACCTCTGCTCGGTTGAAAGACACCATTTCGCATACTCTATTTCAGAGCAGACCCCCAAGCACAACTTCAATGCTGGTCCGACCCGCACTCGTCTGTTAGTCTTTTTTTCTTCCTTCATGCCTTTTTCCCTCCCATAGAGTGCTGTTCATTTGTGGGCCCACCTAAACCCTATTGTCTCCTTAAACCTACCACCACTGAAGTGCACGTACTTACTTCAGGCAGACTAAGCTGCACTGCTCTATGTGTCGTTTATTCATCCCTCGTTTCTCCCATAGACTCCCATTCGTTTTTAGTGACACCTTAGCAGCTAGCAACAAGCATCAGCAGCACCGTCACTCCGCCTCTTCTTTAGGAGATGCCCTTTTCTAGTTTAATAGTTTCATAGATTCATGTAGCGACAGTCAGGATAGTTAGAAGACGGCAAAATCCATCCTCAGCTTCTTACGTGGCCTGACTAGCCCAGATCTGGAGGGGCTATTTTTATAGTAGATATCATGGTGACGACATTCAGGCTGTTATATAACTCAGCGTTATCATCGCTTCAGCAAAAACCTATTAAAACAGTCTTAATTAAATAAGCTATTAGCCTTTGTAAGCCTACATGACCTGCGAAAGGCACGCAGGAAGACTGTTTGTTTGAAGTCAGCTGTGATTTACCTCAGGGCCGTCTCGTTAGCATGATGCTAATGTTTTCTCCGTCCATGACCTTAACCGAGCGCTGACCGGCAGCCCGGAGCTATCCGTCTGCCTCTGATAAAAGGCGGCAGTTATGACACGGCGTTTAGAAGGGAAGTTGGGACCGGCGGCTGTTAGCTGAAGAAAAGGCCTAAACTGCTCTATCGCCTTCATGCACAGCGTCCGTCATGCTAGTCAGGACTTAGCTGCTTCAAAAGCTAGTAAGACGCTCCGGTGGTCTTCCTGATATTGGATTGATTTTTACTGATAGTACTTCCAACCTTGGAGGGGGGGAGCACCATCCACACCACACGGAGAGGAGCTAACATGCTAATAACAAGCTTCAGCAAATTCTGGTTGCGCTGGGAATGTTTACTTGCTAATGGGAGCAGAAAGTATCTTGGTCCGGGCTTGCTAATGAAACTGTTTGGGTGCTTGTGAGCGTGTCAGAACCAGAGTGAAAGAAAGAGGGGGGATAAAATAAATGAATGGACGTGTAGCAGCTTGTCTTTATCAGTTAGCAAGAGGAAAAATCCTTTTTTCACCCTCAGATCAAAAGTCTCATCAGAGAAGAGGTGACTAAATTACACATCCGCCTCAAATGACTTCACGGCCTCCCGTTTGTGCTGAAGGCCGTAGATCGCTCACTAATGCTAATAACGGCCGCGGAGCTTGACGGACAGCACAAAGCCGAGGTTTAGTAATGAGCAGCTTTAGGTTCATGGATTTTTCACCGGCGTGGGGAACGGAAATGAGAGGCTCAGTAAATGACGTTGTTAGCAGTAAAGGAGGGAGCTGAGCTAGCGAGCAGTGCAGTGATGCTAATGGGAAATGGAGCATGTTTAGCCTGTATCTTTAATGTCACTGAACAAATGTCTTTGCTGTTAATTTAGGTTTGCGTCTGGTAGTCAGTGTTAATGCGCTGAAAGATGTGGAGAGTAATATTTAGAAATGGAATATTACATACAATAGCTGCACCCAGAAGGACTCAACCGTCAGGAATGAAACTTGATGGATAGGTTTTATATGGTGAGACATGCAAACAATTCAACTGTCACGCTCGGCCGACTGACTATATAAGGTCGTCCTGTCGCGCCTGCTTTCCAATCTGACTCGCGCAGAGCGAAGTATCCCTCAGTAGTGAGTGCAAAAGCGATTGGAGCAGTTGAAGGAGTTCGATAAGTGTCACATCATAGGGCTCCGGGAAGCAGGATGCTCTTATCAACCTGTTGCCTTATTGCAGACCGTTACGACGTCTGCCCTTAACACCACGTCAACGTCGCCAAAGACTGCAATGGTGTCGTGCCAGACTGACTCAGAATGACAGCGGGTCATCTTCAGTGACGAGTCCCGCTTTTGACTTGGTGGAGACGACCAATGAATCCGTGTGTGGAGGCACCGTGGTCAGCACCAAGATGAACGGTTTGTTGGCACACGTCACTCGTCCAGAAGGCCTGGCGTCACTCCACCTCCACCCCTACCGCACCATGTGCAGGAACTGTGTGAGAACATTCAAGCTGCATGGGATGGATTATCACAGGACACCGTTAGGAACCTCTACAGCTCCATGCCGAGACGTCTGGCATGTTGCGCTATGCCACACTGACGCCTTACTGAGAGACTCTACTTCTGTATGTGTCTGGATGTGCTACTTCTGTAAATTGAGCTACTTCCGAGTGCAAGTACCCAGTTAGAATGGAAGTTTGTTCTATAGTGAGGAGGTGTGGTTGCAGTGTGGTGCTCACTAAACAAAGAATTCCACTTGAATGTGAGGCACATCTTGGGCCCCTTATTGCTGAGGATGGCCCTTTGTGCCCCCCTGACTTTAAATTAAGAAAGTCCCAGATCCGCCCCCTGATCGGAGACCTGTGTGCAGTTTATGGGGTCCTCAGGAACCAGTTCCAGATCCATTGAGCTAGATTAGCCTGGTAGCTGTAGTGCAAATCTATAAAACGGCTGTCTTGCATGAATGAATACGTTTGGGTTAATGAGAAAATTGTACACATTTGATCAGTTCAATCGAGTGCACACGTGAAGTACGGGAGCAGCACTGAAGTACCGGTTTTATTAGTGGATTCAAGCAGGTAATACAGCATGCATTAAAGCAAGCGAGCTACAGGGGGACATATGTAATATTAGACAGCCGCTTGCCAAATGCTATATGTCTTTTACTATGGAGAGCCGATAAAAAGCCCGCTCAGCTCGCTGACCGAAGATGCTCACTTCACGTCTGCCTGAACATTACAGCCCAGGAGAACCATCAAAGGCTTCGCTCTGCTTAAATTAGCATTTTTCAACCCTCAGTGTTGTAATTATTAGCCAGGAAGATGCTGCATTCGTCAGTGTGTCACTTCAAAGCGGTGCGTTTCCATGACAGATCTCGGCCTCGTGTTCTGTGACAGGTTGAGTGAGCTACTGTAGGCATGTGACGGAGCTGACTGAACCACACGGTGCACTACGACTGCGTGAGATGTATGACTCTATATTCACTTACCACATATCGTGTTCATAGGTAGCCTCTTTCTACGGGCCCCCAGCAGCCGGTGGAATGGAAATCTGAATCAGAATCTGAAATACTGTATTTCCTTAATGTTGTAGTGTCGGGATGAAGGAGAAGAGAACCGCCACCAGTGTTGGCCGAAAAGGCCAGGAACAGTGACACGTCTCCCTTACGAGACACTAACACTGCTCCAGCACAGCCCAGCACAGAATGACATAACCAACCCTGCTGCACACACAATGTCTGCACTGTCATAACAAGGTTTAGGTCTTTATTACTGTGAGTCCAGCGTTTCCCATGAGGCCTCATGCATCCACAGTCGTGTGAGCCACGCTACACTGCCCGGCGGCTTTTGAAAGAGCCATCTCAGCGACTCTGGACAGAGTCCCTGGGGGGGTCCCCGCGCAGTAGGGTGTTTTCGAAGTGTCCACTGTCCCAGGAACCACACTTTGTCCTGTCGATGATACATTCGGTGTCAGAAGTTGGATTGTTCCCCCCACTGCTGGTTCCTTCAGACACTGAGCACTGTGTCCTTCTCCCAGCATGGCAGTTCTCCTCACAACCTGAGGGATCACTCCTTTTGCTGCTACTACTAGGGTTGGCAGCAACAGCTCTCCGCTCGAACCCCGACCACGCAGACCATGGGGGCCCACGAGAGGGACGCAAACAACAACGCCAGGCTGCTTCACTTCTCCACCAGCAAATCCTCATGGGATGCCATTGTCCAGGCATACCTGCTGCTGCCTCTTTCCCCACCCCACTGAAAAGCCTTGTTGCACAGACATCGCTTCCACTCTTGCTGCCGGGGTGCACTGAGTCTTTTGCAGTCCTTAGGGCTCTCAGTCCTCTCCACCGGGTTCCTAGCATCACCATTCCCTGCTCCGGAGGGTGAACCCACTTCTGACACCAAGTGTAGAACTGGCATGAAGAAGAAGACGCAGGGCACATGGCTTTGGACGAAGGCTCTTTCATTAAACACGGCAGCAGCTGAAGCATCCACGAAGCAGGCGGGTCACCAACAGTCGCACACCACACTGGTGCAACCCAATAGCAGGACACCACTGTCAAGGTCATATCAGATGTTTTCTCTGCAACCCCGATGAACTAGGACACTGCTAGGACTCTCTGTGTATGAAATGTTGAGCTGCTAGCGAGCAATAAAACTCCTTATGACTTCAATATGAATAGGCAGTGCTAAGCTGCTGTAGATACATTGTATGTGCCGTTGTACATTGGTGTTTTGTGACATCACAAGAGCAGCACATTCGCAACGTGCTGTTTTGGCAGCTTGGTTTTTGGACATGATGATCCGGGTACCTTTAGAAACTTGAAACACTGTGTACATATTACTCCAAACTCCAACCTGAGATTCCATATGGGCCCTTTAATGTACCATTCTGCTAATGCTCTAACAATGCTCCGTAGACCAGGTTGTCCTCAGCGGTGGTTTTTGTTGAGGTCATGGCTGCTAAGCTACGTGCTCAAACGCTCACTGGACAGGCCGTGTGCAAAAATGGCAAACACAAAGCTCCAGTATTTCCCTGTCGTTGCAACACTCTCTTACCATAAACAAGCATTTCTCGCACTTGAACATGTCCTTTTGCGAAACCACACACAACACCTCGAGTCATCGCTCCGCAGGGACGTGTGACATAACTATTTCTCACACACTCTGACGTCTCCCTCCTCGCCTCCCTGCTGCGAACAGGCGCGAGTGTGTGTGTGCGAGGGTGAACGAGCGGCCGGGCAAGCAGCCCTGTGAACACACAGCTTCTACAGCTCTATAATCACCTCTGAGCCCACCGGCCAGGAATGAGCTGCAAAGCCGGCGGAGGCCTGCCACCTCCTGCCTGCACGTCACCCCCCCGCAGGAGCCACCTTTTATTCCAGTGCTGGCCTGCTGTCGACAGAGCCATTGTGCCACCACATCCCTGCATTATCCCGGTGGATTTCATGGCATCGTTTGTGTTCCAGCAAAATAAATAAATAAATAAATAAATAAATAAATAATCAAATAAATAAGGGGAGATCAGATTTAAAGGGCCCATATGCTACTTTTTATCTTCTATTTATATATGTATATGTTTATGTGGGTATAATATTTATGTGAGTTTGTGCACCAAACACAAGCGGAATTCCTTTTTCGCACTGCCTTTTTCCATCCCATTAGAATTAAACCTTACTGTGCCTTTAAAGGGCCCATATTACAGAAATATTACTCAGTTTTTATTATTTAAAAATTGAATATACTGTTTTAAGTTCCTCAAGGCCTAGTCGACAGGAGACCTCACTTGACTGTATCTACTGGAAAAAAATTGGAATTTCAGGAATTTAACCCTTTAGTTTACAACCAAAACTTAAAGAGGAATTCCACCAACAAAGTCATTCAGAGTCGCATTCAACTGTCAGCTTTTCTGCACGATTAAATGGTTAAGAGTCATTCATAGTGGTTCCATGTGAACCGCACCCATATTCCAGAGAAACTCATGGAGCGTGGTAATTGTTTTGGTAGTGACCGTGTGGAATGCTCAAGCATATATTCCAATAAAATAAGCATAATTAAGTTTAGAATTAGAACCACTTTTTTGGCACACAGAGGAATGAATTTGACCTCTGCATTGATCCCGTCCATGCAGTAACCCATATACACACTACAGGGCAGTAAGCACCCTTGCCTAGAGTGGTGGGCAGCCCTATCCACCATGCCCAGGGAGCAGCTGGGGTTCAGGTGCCTTGCTCAAGGGCACTTCAGTCTTGCCCTGTTGGTTCACAGGATCCAACCAATGACCTTCTGGCCACAAGGCTGGTTCCCTAAACCCATGACTGGTTAGGGTCTCTCAGAGTAAAGGGAATTTAGTCCAGCTCAGTTTAAATGTGTAATTCAGTAGAGGAATATAATGCACACACCGTTTGATCCAGCATCTATATTTATTTGTTTGTTTGTTTGTTTTTCTGTGTGATTAAAGAGTTAATGTAGAGTCAGAACTGGACGTAGAGTCAGAACTGTTCACAGTGGTGGTGGTGGTGATGGGAACCAGATGTCTGGCAAAACCAGGAATGAAACATAGTAGAATATACCTTCTTATGGTCATCTTGTTCTTTAATGTTTCTCCATTCTAAGTACCGCCACCAAATGTACAGGGTAATCTGGCTAACCATCCGGACTGTTACAAGGAAAACTGGGTTAGTTCTAGCTAACACTGTCACACACACCGTCGTTCGGCACCCTTTCTTTGCAGAGCACATGATCACCAGGATGATGTTTTTGATAAATGCTGATCTACAGCAGTTCCACAGATGAGAAGTCAACAATACATATAATATATGGTGTGATTTTATCCCAAAATCCAGCAAACCTGACAAAACCACAACTGCAATTCCAGGTTTCGGTGCCTGGACTCCAGTTTCTGTCTGGCCTGCTGCACTATTTAAGGTGGAATGGGAACAAGTCTAAGTTGAGTCTTGATACTCTGAGGTGTCCGAGTCAAGAGTCGTGAGTCTCTGAGGTGCACGTCTGATTTGATTCTCAAGTATCTGAGCTGCAAGTCTGAGTCAAGTCTTGAGTTTGAGTCTCAAGTTTTTGAGGTACATGTCTAAGTTCAGTCTTAAGTCTCTGAGGTGTGAGTTCAAGTTGAATCTCAAGTCTTTGAGGTACAAGTCTGAGTCGAGTCTTGAGTCTCTGAGGTGTGATTCTGAGTCTCAAGTCTCTGAGGGACAAGTCTGAGTTGAGTCTTGAGTCTCTATGGTATGAGTCAGAGTTGAGTCTCGAGTTGAGTCTTAAGTCTCTGAGGTGTGAGTTCAAGTTGAATCTCAAGTCTTTGAGGGACAAGTCTGAGTTGAGTCTTGAGTCCCTGAGATGTGATTCTGAGTCTCAAGTCTCTGAGGGACAAGTCTGAGTCGAGTCTTGAGTCCCTGAGATGTGATTCTGAGTCTCAAGTCTCTGAGGGACAAGTCTGAGTTGAGTCTTGAGTCTCTATGGTATGAGTCAGAGTAGAGTCTCGAGTCTTTGAGGTGTAAGTCTGAGTCAAATCTTGAGTCTCTGAGGTGCAAGTTAGTCCTGCTCAAGCCTTGAGTGTCTGTGGCTCGAGTTGAGTCTTTGAAGTGCGAGTCTAAGTCTCATGTTTCTGAGGTGTGAGTTTTTGTCCAAGTTGAATCTCAAGACAGGTCAAAATGTAGCATGAGTCTGACTCAAGTCTTAGACGCTGACTCGAGGCCCCATCAACATGTATTAACACGGGCAACATTGACAGTCTATTCATTCTGCTTGAATGAACAGAAAAGACGTTTTAGGCCAAAAGCTCCTCAAAGCTACAGTGAAACAGTGTCTCAGGCATCAGGCAGTGCATAGAGGGTACACCACCGACACCACAGGAACAGGAAGCTGACGGATAGGAAGCTGACTTCAACCTCATGTGATCCACTTGCTTGTCTTTTCTCTATCCTCTTCAGTCAGTCTGTCTGAACACCGCTCTGAATTCTTGCTGAATCTATTTGTACAGTCGCTTGTACAACAACTCTTTCCCATTTTAGGTGTTTTGGTGTTTTCGCGGCATTCACACTGAACGCTAGCGCTGCCACCCAGTTGGTCTTTCAGTGGGCGTAACCGCACTCCTGCTGACTGTGGTGTCGGTGGTGTACCCTCTATGCACTGCCTGATGCCTGAGACACTGTTTCACTGTAGCTTTGAGGAGCTTTTGGCCCAAAACGTCTTTTCTATTCAATCAGGCAGAATGTCCAGTCTGAATGACTCTGCTTACATCTCAACCCTCTAATTATGTGGCAGTTTTGTTTTAGACTGTTGCCGTGTTAATAACTGTATGCAGTAACACAATTTAAATTAATCAGAGATGGGGCCTCGAGTCAGTGACTTGAGTCAGACTCATGCTACATTTTGACCTGTCTTGAGATTCAACTCAAAAACTCACACCTCAGAAACATGAGACTTAGACTCGCACTTCAATGACTCAGCTCGAGCCACAGACACTCAAGGCTTGAGCAGGACTAACTTGCACCTCAGAGACTCAAGATTCGACTAGGACATACTTGGACCTCAGAGACTCAAGACTTGACTCAGACATGCACCTCAAAGACTCGAGACTCAACTCTGACTCATACCTTAGAGACTCGACTCAGACTTGTCCCTCAGAGACTTGAGACTTGATTCAGACTAGCACCTCAGAGACTCAAGACTCTTGACTCGGACACCTCAAAGTCTCAAGACTCAACTCAGACTTGCACCTCAGATATTTGAGACTTGATTCAGACTAGCACCTCAGAGACTCAAGACTTGACTCACACTTGCACCTCAGAAATTCAGGACTTGACTCTGACTTGCACCTCAGAGAGTCCACTCGGACTCACTTCTCAGACACTCAAGACTGGACTAGGACTCACTTGCACATCAAAGACTTAAGACTCGATTAGGACTCACTTGTACATTAGAGACTCAAGACTCGACTTCCACCACAGGGACTTGACTCGGACTTACACCTCAGATACCACAGACTTGGCTCGGACTTACACCTCAGACTACTAAGGCTATGACCACTGCAGTAATGGAATCTGAACACCTCCTTTTTGCACAATCCTATGAGTATATGTCCAAACCTTTGACTAATACGGTATTACTACTCGCCATAGTGCTCGGATTGACTTGTGAAGGAGGCCAGGCGTCAAGAAGGCATCCCGCTGTGTTCTCTAGGGCTGTTTATGGGATATCTGGTGATTTATATGGCATTTTATTAAAACATGGCTAAATTGAATCATCGCGATATGATGCGTCACACAGAGCACCTCAATAAACCGCTTTGTCTTCATTGGCACAACAGAAGCCTCCGTAAACGTATTTCCAGGGTGAGACGGATGGAGAGGCGATATTGCCGCCCTGATAAATGGGCGTTTCTGCTGCTCCTGCCATGCTGACCCTGGGCCTGCGCCTGCGAGGCCACCCACAGTTCATGACACTCATAACTCCGGTTAAGTGGCTCAAAGTGGGTCATGGCCGGCACTGGAAGCTTTAAGGCGCACTCCAGCATGTAGCGCGCAGCAGAGGGAGCGCAGGAAAGAGGACAGCTGGCGCTGAGTCTGTTCCAGACTGTGCAGTATTGGTACAGCTGAACGATAGCCTAATCCTGGGAGCAGCAGGTATTTGATTGCCCGCTCTATGAGCCGGCAGGCATTCAGAACAGACCTCCACAGCAGCTTCGTTTCACTAACCAGGTTACCTTCTATGGAGGGGATTCAATCTAGGATGAGTTGGTCCAGTCAGAAAGGGGAAACAATACCCATAGACATCCATAAAGGGCTGGAACGATACGAACCATTTGTAGTCGGTAGTGATTTTAAGGGGCTGACAAATCTGAGAACTGTTGGGGAATTTCTATTTTATCCTCAGATCGTTTTAGTGAAACAGGACTGTGCTGACTGATAAAGCTCTCAGTTATCTCACTTCAGACAGCAGAACTCAGTGTCTCAGCAGTTCTGGTTCTGTTTATCGTCTGTTATGTTTCTTATTTTTCTCCAGGTCTCTCCATAAAAGGCTGTTTGGGTTGTAACCTTTTCTTGCAGGAAGGTTGAGTCTTAGGGCTGCTGAAGATAATGTGTTAAAACATGTTATTAATTAATCGATGTGATAAAAATGCTGAGAGATGGGGACTCGAGTCTGACTCGCACCTGAGTCGCACCACATAGGCTCAAGACTCCACTCGGAACCACACCACATAGACTCAACACTGCACTCGGAGTCGCACCACATATACTCGAGACTCCACTTGGAGACACACCATATAGACTCGAGACTCCACTCCACTCGGAATCGCACCATGTAGACTCAAGATTCCACTTGGAGACACACTATATGGACTCGAGACTCCACTCCACTCGGAGTCGCACCATGTAGACTCAAGATTCCACTTGGAGACACACTATATAGACTCGAGACTCCACTCCACTCGGAGTCACACCATGTAGACTCGAGATTCCACTTGGAGTCACACCATATAGACTCGACACTGCACTTGGAGTCGCACCACATACACTCAAGTCTCCACTGCACTCGGAGTCTCACCATGTAGACTCGAGACCCCACTCCCCTTGGAGTTGCACCACGTAGACTTAAGATTCCACTCTGAGTCACACCACGTAGACTCGAGACCCCACTCGGAGTCACACCATATATACTCAAGACTCCACTCCCCTCAGAGTCACACCACGTAGACTCGAGACCCCACTCGGAGACACACTATATAGACTCGAGACTCCACTCCACTCGGAGTCACACCATGTAGACTCGAGATTCCACTTGGAGTCACACCATATAGACTCGACACTGCACTTGGAGTCGCACCACATACACTCAAGTCTCCACTGCACTCGGAGTCTCACCATGTAGACTCGAGACCCCACTCCCCTTGGAGTTGCACCACGTAGACTTAAGATTCCACTCTGAGTCACACCACGTAGACTCGAGACCCCACTCGGAGTCACACCATATATACTCAAGACTCCACTCCCCTCGGAGTCACACCACGTAGACTCGAGACCCCACTCGGAGTCACACCATATAGACTCGAGACTCCACTTGGAGACACACCATATAAACTCGAGACTCCACTCCACTCGTGCCACAGGGATTGGAGACTCCACTCGGACTCGGGCCACAGGGACTTGATTCAGTCTCACACCTTAGAGACTCGAGACTCCACTCAGACTCAGATTTCACAGAGACTCAACTTTTCCTTGCACCTTGAGACTCGGCCTTTCACCTCAGAGACTTGACTCAGGCCTACACCAAAGAGTCTCATGATAACTCGGATTTGCATCTCAGACACTCAAGACTCCACTTGGTGTTGCATCACATAGACATGCATCCCAGAGTCCCAACCCTGACTTATCGCAGACTTGCATCTGAGAGTCTCAGCTTGGACTTTGCTTGGACTCACGCCATCCTAGAGACTCTGACTGGCATCCTAGAGACTCTGACTTGCATCCTAGAGCCTCTGACTCGCATCTCAGAGACCCTACTCTAACTTGCATCCAAGACTTGCATTTCAGAGTCTCAGCTTGGACTCTGACTCACTCCTTAAGGACTCAAAACTCAAGTAATCACAATATGCATTGAGGGGGACGCGTCCCTCCACTACTCAGATATGCTCGACACGTCTCCTAAAGTATACTATATTCATAAATATATTCAAATATAAATAAATATTTTCCACTCGACAGCTTAGTGCAATGTTAGGATGCATCAGTGTTTCCATCAGCTGTTGATAGGGCACTCACCACCATGCCACTGTACCACCATACCAGCACTTGGCATCAGTAAAGTAGCTGAGTTACCTGGAAAGTTAATTAGCCACACATACACGCGGCCACAATAATCACGGGCGATTTCATCCGACCTTAACGTCGCTATATCTGTCAGGAGTTCCACACGAAGTGGTGAGTGATAAGGACGAGACCGCACCTCCTCGCAGCAGCTCACACTCAAGCCCCGTTCATGACTCGCATGAAATGACATCAGTTTGACCTTCGAGCCACTCACGGTTCCCCCCTGAAGCCCCCAGCCGAGACAGCTTCTAACTTAAAGCGATGAGCGTCACCGTCTGGACGTCTTTGCCAGAGGCTTTGCTGCAGGACAGCCACCATGTTTGGGATGCCCAGAAGTGTGTTGGCTAGCGGCTGTTGTTTTCTGAAGGGAGGTTTTATAAAGATCAATGTTTTGCTGGAAGGTCACTGCTCTCTCTCTCTCTCTCTCTCTCCCTCTCTCTCTCTCTCTCCCTCGCTTCTGGTGAAGGATGATGTATGGCAGTGTGCCGGCCAAAAGGGGGCGGGGCTTCCTGTAAACCATCTCCGGTCTGATGGTAGAGGAGACAGGAGGAGAAGGACAGGACAGGGACTCTTTTAAATGGTGAAGTATTTCATGTGCCAACTTTCGGCAGCTGTCCACCACTGTGAACAATTCCGACCCTGGAACGTTTCAAATCAGTTGACTCGGAACGGCTGAATGTTTACATCTCGGCCTTTTATTTATGCGTAAATGTGGGGAAATGGGCGGAGCTCCTCCGTAATCAGTCATTAGTATGCGCTGTACGGGGGATAGTGAGCATTAGCTTCGGCGAGCTGGATGCTGTTCCAGGCTTTTAACGGCAGATGCGGCTTTGTAGTGCCCCCCGATCTGAAAAGCGGTCTTTCCGACCGCATTGCGATGAAGCCTCTTTATTGTATTATGCGTGACTCAGATGCACAAGAGCCGCATTTCTGACGATTATAAAAGCATCATTGGATTAGAGTGCTTTATTTAAATGGAACAAGCCCCATCAACAATGCTATCGCTCTGCAGGACCGAAATGCATCTTTAATGTTAGGGAGGGGGGAAAAAAGGGAGTCTTCGGTGTCCTTTCGCTGAGCTCCGGGGGGATTACAGTCTGGGGTTTAACTTGGGGCTCGTTGCGAGGGGGGCGGGTTTTTGCCGAATCAGAGCGGGTGGGATATGGGTTATGAATGGGGCGGCAGAGAGGATTAGAACTCGCTGCGTGAGCTCCAAACAGAGCAAAAGTTTCATGTGACTTAATGGGAAGTCGAAATCAGGGCCGGGAGCATTAGCTCCGAGCGAGCGTGGCAGCGCGGATCGTCTCCTGGAGAAGATGGAATCGGCCGTAATCTCTTTATTTATTTAGTTAGTTGATTTATTTATGTTCTCACTCACCGCGCACCAGCCCTTATTATCGTCCATCATCCCCTTATAGTAATTGCCACTGATCTTGAATCAGCCCCTCTTGCCCTACATGCTAATCCTCATTATGACAAGCTAAAGACCCCGACCTCTCCAGGATCAGCTACTAATGGTAGCAAAAGTGCTACTCAGCCTGAATTGCTGCCCCGGTTTTGGAATAATAGCAGATTTGCCTCATGAATTCTATAATGTCATCAAAGCTTTGTAGCTATATATGCAAGTAAGCATGGTGTGCTATGCTAGCATCTAATAGGTACATAATGGGAAAGCGATCCGATTATGCTAATAGCAAATTAGCCTTTTACTGCTGGGGTAGCCTATGATTGCCTGGTCATGCTAATAGCAAGTTTGCCTTTAGCTACTGTAAGCTATCTTCTAATAGCTACATAATAGTGAAGCTAATGGCTAAATAGCCCTTTCCCACTATAGGTATGCTAGCATCTAATACTTACATAATAGCAAAGTTCATGCTAATATCATGCTAATAGCTAATTAGCCTTTTACTGCTGTAGGTATGATTACCTGATCATGCTAATAGCATTTTTTTCTTTTAACTGTAAGATAGCATCTAATAGTTACACAGTAACAAAGTTAACAGATAATGCTAATAGCTAAATAGCCCTTTATTGCTATAGGTGTGCTAGTATCTGATAGTTACATAATAGCAAAATTATCAGATCATGCTAACAGCAAATGTAACCTTTAGATATGCTAGCATCTAATAGTTACATGCTAATATCATGCTAATAGCAAATTAGCCTTTTAGTACTGTAGGTATGATTACCTGATCATGCTAATAGCATTTTTTTCTTTTAACTGTAAGATAGCGTCTAATAGTTACACAATAACAAAGTTAACAGATAATGCTAATAGCTAAATAGCCCTTTATTGCTATAGGTATGCTAGCATCTAATAGTTACTTAATAGCAAATTGATCATGCTAATATCTTACCAGTCCTTTACCTCTAGCATCTAGAGGCATAATGTCACAGTTATTAGATCATGCTAATAGCAAATTGGCTCATCAATGCTATAGGTATGCTAGCAAATAATATTTACATAATAGAAAAAATGTACCTCATTATGATGATAGTAAATCTGCCTTTTAACTGATGCTAGCATCTAATAGTTAGATTACAGCAAGTGTATTAGTTCATGCTAATGCCACATTAACCATTTACTATGTATGTTAGCATGGTATGTTAGCATCTAATAGCAAATATGCTATGTTATCAAGTATGCTAAAAGCAAATTTGCACTACATAATGGCAACATGATCAAACCAGATAGATACACATTGTAGCAGCCATGACCCTGATAGCAGACAGTCCTGGACAGTTTGTTAGGCAGATGTTAGGTAGATGTTTGGCACACACGTCAGAATAGGTCCAGATGCTGTACAGCTGTGTCCAGTTTTGCCATGTATCCATATTTGTGGGCTAGTTCCGGTGAGAACCATGTGGACCAATAATGTAGTTGGGCCAGATCTGGGACACACCCATTAGTTATACTCACTTTACAGGGTTTGGGCCAGATCTGGGCCGAGGACTCGGTATACGGCAATGACATGACTGATGGGGCAGAGACAACTCTTGCATAGCTTTCTCGTTGGCTGGGTTAAATACGCTAGCTAACATTAGCTAGGCCCAGAAGCAAAACGTTTTGGCTCATCATCCACCGAGGAGCCATCATCTAGCTGAATGATGCCAGTGTCGCTTCTGGTTTAGGCAGGAGGGTTTTAGTCTGGGAGGTCTAATGTGATCTTTGGTTTTGTAAGTGCATTTTTAGTGCAATTTACAACAAAACCAAGCACAAACCCAACCCCCACACCCACCACCCCCGTCCCCACCCCCGGCGTGTGTGCAAACAGGGAGTGCACTTTTGCTCTTTAGTGTACAATGAACAACACTGCCATTCAAATGCGCTGTGTTAAACGCAGCCCTCGGGCTCATCTCGGGGCCCTTAATGACTTCTTAAGTCAGCCGCGTGCGTATGGAGCTTTAGGCACCTCCAGGGAGGGATAAGCTCTATATAAAGCCCCGCCGCAGATGGTGCGCTTCAGTTCCTCCCTTCATTTGCTGAGCGCCACTGTCAACGCCGCAACGTTTTAATGAGCTCCAGTACAGTTAAGACCCCCATCCGACATGCCGTGGACTTTGAGGCAACTCTCTAGCCCCCCTTAGCGGTCACCTTGGCGGCTGCAGGGCATGTGTCGGCAGAAGGGATGTCATTGGCTGCGGGCGAGGTGTAGGACCTCCCACCCTTGAACACGTTGACAGGCAGATGGCCCTGCCTGCTTGGCCTGGAGGAGTCAGGGGACTCGAGCTGGGTGCCAGTTGTGGCACGCCAAAGGCTGAAATATGGGGATCTGGCAACCCATTTCTTGAAGTTATTTACTTCAGTCGTTTTGCTAGCAGGCAGCATTTCTTTTTCACCATGAGTGAACTCACCAACCTGTGAATTCCCTCAAACCCACGAGGCCGAGAGAGGCTATGTTGCTCCGCATCTCTGTTCTTATTGGCTGCCCAATATTATGCATCGTTCAAAAAGCAGTGCAGGCTGAAACGCTCTTTATAACTTCAGTGGGCGGGGCTACACTGCTGTAGGCTGGACCCAGATAGCAAGCACCGGTGGTGATTCTAGAGTCTGTTGGGGTCCAGAGGGGGCCCCTCCAATCCGCATTCCTCGCTATTATGTTATAGATGACGACAACAACAAAAAATGTTGAAAATGAAAATGATTATGTAATTATTATGTTACTGCCAAAAAATAAATTATACATTTTAGACTGTATATTTAAAAATCCCTTGAAATTCAAAAACACAAATATAGTCTTGGGGGGCCCCCATTGACCTGGGGCCCCAAACAGTTGCCTGCCTTGCTTGGTGGCAAGTGACACCCCTGGCAAGCAGATATCAGTCCACAGTGCACCCTGTTGACTGTATGCCTCTGCTGGTCCACCCTCGGACCACCCAGATTATTGTCCAGCATGCAAGGCACAAGCAGAAAGCCAGGGGACCACCAGCTTTGCCCATAGCAGGTCACTTGTGACCCGCTATCCCCATCCCTACATATGCACTGCACGGACTGGAGAGTCAACTCGGTTGGCATGGATTAGCTACAAGGCTAATGTGGCTAACAAGTAGCTAAGGAGGTAAAAACAGGCTGTTGAAGGAGAATTGAAATGAAAAAGCATGTTTACACAGTTGTCCCCCGTACCCCAAATGAAGTTTGGTGTCTGAATTGTTTAGCTACAAGGCTAATGTAGCTAACAAGCACATAGCCTACAAATTAGCATTGAGCAAACATGGCTAAGTCATCACACGTTCACCTCAAGCCATGTCAAGTACTGTCAAATACTTTTACATTTAAGGCGTTTAGCAGACGGTCTCCTCCAGAGCGACTTACAGCCGTGCTTAGCGTTCCGTTGGATAAAGTTTCCCAGCTAGTACAGGAAGGTTAGAGTCTAGAACTCGCCTTGAGCTCAGACGCTGCCGAACAAGGGCCAGTGCTGATACCTAGAGAGAACAATACACAGACATATCGTCGCTCTCCAAAATGGCAACTTTACAGGAGAGGGCAAAAACCTCATTTATTTGTAATGTAAGTCAATGGAACCAGACGTCTTTTGGGTCATTTCTGTTGGTCCATTCATCTAGAAATGTTCACACAGTGTAAAGAGCAGCTGCTGTCTTCAAATGATGCAGAAAAGCACAAATCGACAAAAATGAAGATACATGTTTTTCTTCAGACAGCGACGATACATAAAGCATAAGTGCACTACCTGGCAACCCAACCCAGTGCTCATACCTAGAGAGAAGACAGGTTATGGCTATTATAAGTCTAAAAACCAGCCGCCTCTGAGATTCTTCCCCCGAGTCATCAGGCTACTGAACAGCCAGTAGAGCTGATGCATCGGTAAATGGACCTGGTTCAGCACATCTCACTAAATCATCACAACGATGATCTCCATGGACAATCATCACTCTGCACTTTACATTTAGCATATTTATATTTGCACATACAGACTGACATACTGTTATCATCATCCATATTGTATATCTGTATATATTCTATATATATATCAATATTCTATGCCCTGTATATACCCTGCATCTCTCATCTACCTCAACCTTACCATAGTGCTATATGGAAATGTGTACATCTGGATATATCATAGGTTTTATTCATACCTTTATAGTACTGTTATATAAATATATATAATTTATAATGTATATTAGGATAAGAGATTTTGTGCTTAGTATTGTATATATTGTCTTTATTGTATATTTTTTGTATTTAAGTACTGTAAGGGACTTCGCACCTAAGTTTTTCACTCACCTTCACACCTGTGAAAATGTGACGTGACAATAAAAGTGATTTGATTTGATTTGATTTGGTTTGAAAAACAAAGTATTTCAGTATACACATCTACTAGTGCTCACTCACTGAAGTGCTTTACGAAGAGATGGGTCTTCAGCCTGCGCTTGAAGACTGCAAGAGACTCAGCTGTCCGGACAGCCAGTGGGAGTTCATTCCACCATCTGGGAGCCAGGACAGAGAGGAGTCTGGACACTTGTCTTCCATGCGTCTTCAGGGATGGCGGGTCGAGTCAAGCTGTACTTGAAGCTCGAAGGGCTCGAGGTACAGATCGACTCTTGACCATTGCCATAAGTTCGGGAGGCGCTGGTCCATTCTTGGCTTTGTAGAAATCAGAGCCTTAAATCTGATGCGGGCAGCAACAGGGAAGCCAGTGAAGGGAGCGCAGCAGAGTGACGTGGATGAACCTGGGAAGATTGAAGATGAGCCGAGCTGCTGCGTTCTGAACCACATAAACATGATTTATGCGTGCGTGTGTAAGTGGCAACAATGTCAAAAACTGGACATAAGAATGCTACGTAGCTAAAAACATTAGCAGCCATCTTGAAGCCTGAAATAAAGCTTTACTTCAGTCTGTTTTTGAAGATAATACAATGTCTGTCTGGGGTGATAACGCCACATAGCCTGAGGTAAACGTGCTAGTTAGCTAGCAAACTTCTATTACGTCTATTACTTGTGTGCTACATTAGCTCCAGTGCTAATGCCCTGATTGATTAACTTCGTTTGGAGTGGGTTTTCTTCTAGAGCTTTTCCTCCAAGGGCGCGAGTTACGCCGGAGTTGGATATCACTGTTCTCCCATCTGCAGTACTTTCCTGAGGGGAAATTGACGGTGGCTTAGCTGAAGGGCTCGTTGTACAGTGTGTGGACGGTAATGATGGGGCTGCGCTGGTGCTGGAGCCAGCAGTGGAAGCCGGGACTCCCTGCTGATCGGTCCTGGATCCAGTGCTGATGAGTCCTTCATCTAAAATGCATCATTCGGGGCTCAGAATTGGCTTGCGGAAGTAGGATCTGAAGGGGCAGAAGGACAGGATACAGAGATACAGGATAACTGAGAATACGTCGCTGATAGGGAACAGTTTTGCCTTCGTAAATCTTCCTGCGTTAGTTCCTTTAGTTACTTTCAGGCTCTTTTAACACTCAAACCGATGGACATGGCAACAGTCTCGGGCTACATGTACGTTTTTGAAAGCGTAGCTTTTTCTGGAAGTTTTTTTAGGCATTTTAGGTCACTGAAAACTGAGTAAGGCTGGATTCAAAACGGCGTCCTACATAGTGTGTAGTATACAGTATGTGACCAAACTGAAGATCTGTAGTGCACTGGAGATACCGGATGGTGTTCTAGTATACAGGAGGAGCTACCTTCATGGTGTACTGTATCCCATCATGCACTGCGGCCTTATTTTGTTCAAGTTATGGCGCTGTAAATTTCTCTGGCTCTCCAGATGCAGGCAAGCTTCTTGGTAATCCTGCCTAGTGTGCGTCTAAGTAGGATCCACCTTTGTGAGGTTCTGGGCTCTGTACCTCCGGTTCCCTGAAGGCTAGCGATGCAAGCCATGGCTCGTTGGAAAGGGCATATTATGCTTTACCCACCTGTGGAGAGTTCTATCTATTTATTTGTTTGTTAGTTTGTTTGTTGTTTGTTTTTTATTTACACACTATTTATTTATTTATTTGTTTGTTTGTTTTATTTACATATTTATTTGTTTATTTATTTATTTATTTGTTTGTTTGGTTATTTATTTATTTGTTTTATTTACACACTTATTTATTTACTTGTTTGTTTGTTTGTTTGTTTACTTACTTATCATTTTATGTTATTTTATCTACATTTTTATATGTCTGATCGATTGATTGATTGATTGATTGATTGATTGATTGATTGATTGATTGATATTTGTATTGTGGACATGGTGACCCCTGGTTCCCATCACCCCCACTGTACGGAAGTTCCCCCAGAAGGAACCATTTCCACAATGAACTCAGAGGTGTTCCCTTCTAAGGTAAATACCTTAAGGGTCTAGAGCCCCCGTTGGGGTGCCAAGTACACCTGTACTGATAGAGTAGGCATTAAACCCGCTCCCTTTCTCATTCAGCATCAAGTCCAAGGTGCTGTGAGATAATCTCCAAACGAGGTCCATCAAGGTCACGGTGACACGGCATCTATCTGCCGGCGCTCCTCCACCGCCCGCAGGCCGTGGGGCTTTGACACGCTGTGAATGGAGCAGCAGCGGTGCGCAGCCGGCGAGCGGGCGGAGCGGTTGATGTCAGCCGCTGAGCGCAGCGTTTCGGGGGGGGATTGATCTGGAGGTTAGGCAGCTGTTAGCTGAATGTTAACAAGGCTCTCAGCTCTCTCCGACGGTCCTGTGAGTCATCCGGATTGTGGAGCCATAGCGCTCCAGCCCCATTGAGGCAGCGCGGCTGCAGCCGGAGCGGAGGGGCGGAGAGGGGTGGGGGGGCTCTGGCTGCGTTCAGCATGCTGATAGAGGCGCTTTGTGAGGGGAGCGGAGGGGGCTGAGAGAGAATACCGCTGATTTTTGTGAATGGGGCCGCGATCGCAGCTGCGGACGGATTCAGATGACTCCGTCAGCGTCGCCGGCAATTCAGGCTTGGAGATAAACGTCGCTCGCTCATTTGGGGGGGGGGGTTAATGAATTACGGCGAGCTGAATGGGGAGCGAGAGACGGAGCTGACGCGGGCTGTGAATGAGATTCAGAGAGACTGTAGGCTGTGATGCCACGCGGAGGTTAAAGGCGCTCTGGGGAGGATGTGATGTAAGTATAAAGGGGGATGATGTATGAAAACAAAGGGTGACACTGTCTCCGCCAGTCAAGGGCCTTTGTGTGTCTTCAGTGCACTACACATTCTTAAAGAAGATGGTTCTTCAAGGGTTCTTTAGTAAAGCCAGTGGCTCTACATAGAACCACGAACACTACAAGAACCGTTTGCATGCCTAAATGGTTCTGTGCAATGTTGAAACCACTCTTCAGATTGATGGAGAGTGTGGTTCCTTACAGCACCAAAAAGGGTTCTGCTGTTGTTGCAGTGTCAATAGAAGAACTGTTTTCAAAAGGGTCTGTATAGAACTATATACAACACATCCTCCAGCGAAAAGAGTTAACCCATTACACCTTAAAAATCAGGGTTCTTCAAGGGTTCTTTAGCAAAGCCAGTGGCTCTACATAGAACCATGAACACTACAAGAACCGTTTGCATGCCGAAATGGTTCTTTGTAGCGCTCTATCAATTGATGGCAACAGAACCATTTGAAAACAGTCCTTCTGCACACTGCAACAACAGCAAAAAAGGGTTCTGCTGTCATTCTCTGTCAGTCTAAAGAACATTTCCATCTGGCAAAGAACAGCTAAATCTATGAGTTAACTCATCACATCTTAGAAATCAGGGTTCTTCAGGGGTTCTTTGATAAAGCCATGGGTTCTACATAGAACCATGAACACTCCAAGAACCATTTGCATGCCAAAATGGTTCTGTGCATGGTGGAACCGCTCTTCAGTAGAATGGTGAATAGAAGAATGGGTTCAAAATGGGTTCTGTTTAGAACCATATACAACACATCCCCCTTATATCTGAAGAACCTTGCAAAGAACATTTTATCTATTTATTTGAGACTTATTCATGTATACAGAACCATTGTCTTTGCTAAAGAACCCTTGAAGAACCGTCTTTTTTTAAAAGAGCAATAGGCAAACTCTTAGCAAACAGGGTTTTAGAGGGATCTTATTCTGTACAGAACCCTATATAACTGGGTTTTCATCACTGACAAGAACCATTTGACCACTCAAATAACCATCACAGCATTCGAAAGACCCATTGTTCCATATTTAACCAATGCCTATACTAAAGAACCCTTGAAGAACCATTTTTTAGGTGTGATAGGTTAACTTACACTCTTAGAAAAAAGGGTTCTACGTAGCACTGAAAAACATTAGAACCCTTTTTGATACTATATAGAACTACTTTTAACAGGGTTCTTTAAAGAAACCTATTCAGCTGGGTTTTCATCACTGGGAAGAACCGTTTGATCTTTGAAGGAACCATTAATGTATACACAAGCTTGTTTGAGTGCTCCTAATAGAACCTCAGGCTTTACCCTAGAGAACCCTTGAAGAACTATTTCTTAAAGATTGATAGGTTATTATCACTTAAGGGTTCTTTGACTCATAACCTTTGAAATGAAACCTTTTTGACCATTCAAAAACCCATTTATGCGTTCACATGGTTCTTTAAGTGCTTTTGGTACCATATAGAACATCTGTATTTAGCACAGAACCCTTGAAGAACCATTGTTGTTTGGAGTGTACAGTGCCCCAGCTTCATGAATGGAACATGTTCAGTACCCTCCACTTTGTGGAGTCTGGCTGCGCAGTACATCACTTGTTGATCGGGTTGGTGCTAAACTCTGCGGGAGGATCTCCAGGTGGAACCTGGTGTCCACTTGGGGACCACCTGTCAAGGTTTTAACCCTGCCACTTCTACACCTCTTGTTTTTTAACTTACTGTATTTTGTTCTGTGTCTCTCCACTAGGGGGCGACCTCCCGGGATGTAGCCTGACTTGAGCCATGTTCTAGAGGGGTCCCTGCACAGCAACGATGAAAAGCCTAGGGGCCAACCGAAGCCGCCACTTGTCCGACTCCTGCGGGCCCGCAGCAGGTCCCCAGGAACCAATATGCCCGCTGACCCCGGACCCCAACACCACGTACCTGCTCAGCCCCACCATCAACCACTATGGCACCCTGGACCCCCATATGCACCACTTTACCCCGACCAGCCCCGTCCCGGTCAGCCCCGTGGCTCTACAGCCAGACTGCCTGGTGCCACTGAACAACCAGCTGACCACGAGCAACACCTTCCCTCGCTTCCAGTTCCCCACCCAGGCCGAGCAGAGCGAGTATGCCCAGGTAGGGATCTTGGAGGGGGGTGATGGATTACCTGTGAGCTACATTAGCCATGTAGCTGTAGTCCAAGACTAAAGAAGCAATACAGAACCATTACCTATACTAAAGAACCCTTGAAGAACGATCTCTTTGCACTCTTAGAAAAAAGGGTTCTATGAAGGGGTTCTAAAAAAAAGCCTTAATTGACTTGTAACAATAGTGGAACCCTTTTTAGATCTATATATATTTTAAAAGGGTTCTTTAAAGAACCGTATACAACTGGGTTTTCATCACTAGGAAGAACCATTTGACTGCTCAAATAACCATTCCTGCATTTGAAAGGTTCTTTGAGTGCTCATTGTTTCATAAATAACACCTGCTGCCTATACTGTAGAACCCTTGAAGAACCATTTCTTAAAGACTAATCATTTTGCAGTCTTAGAAAAAAGGGTTCTATGTAGAACTAAAAAAAACCTCTCTGACTTGTAACAATAGTGGAACCCTTTTTTGAGCTATATATATTTTAAAAGGGTTCTTTAAAGAACCGTATACAACCATTTCTGCATTTGAAAGGTTCTTTGAGTCCTCATTGTTTTGTAAGGTGTGATAGGTTAACATACACTCTTAGCCAAAAGGGTTCTACATGGCACTGAACAAAAGGTTCTTTTACAATATCAGAACCCTTTTTTGACGCTGTATAGAACCACTTTTACTACAGTTCTTTAAAGATGCCTATACAACTGGGGTTTCATCACTGGGATGAACCATTTGACCACTGGAAGAACCCTTTATGTATACACAAGGTTCTTTGAGTGCAGTGGTTTCATATAGAACCAAAGGCTTTACCACCGAACCCCTGAAGAACCATTTCTTAAAGACTGCTAGGTTAACTTTAAAATGGGTTCTATGTAGTACTGAAAAAAGGGTTCTTTGACTTGTAACAATAGTGGAACCCTTTCTGGTTGTTATATATAGAACCATTTTTTAAAGAACCGTATACAACTGGGTTTTCATCAATGGGAAGAACCATTTGACTGCTCAAATAACCATTTCTGCATCCGAAGGGTTCTTTGAGTGCTCGTGGTTTCGTATATAACCGCTGCCTATACTAAAGAACCCTTGGAGGACCGTTTTGTAAGGTATGATAGGTTAACATACACTCTTAGCCAAAAGGGTTCTACATGGCACTGAACAAAAGGTTCTTTAACAGGATCAGAACCCTTTTTGATACTATATAGAACCACTTTAATATAGTTCTTTAAAGAACCCTACACAAATGTATTCATCATTTTCATCACTGGGAAGAACCATTTATGTATACCTAAGGTTTTTTGAGTGCAGAGGTTCCATATAGAACCAAAGGCTTAACCACAGAACCCCTGAAGAACCATTTCCTAAAGACTGGTTAATGTACACTGTTAAAAAAGGGTTCTATGTAGTACTGAAAAGAAATGTTCTTTGACTCATAATGATAGTGGAACCCTTTACGGAGCTGTATACACTCATCACCAAAAGAACAGCCGCACCCAGAAGGAGGTGTGGGATTGCAGTGCTGTTGGGAAGGAAGATAAAGGTCACCAGGATCAATAAATGATGATACATTTAGACTGATATGATCAATATTTATTGAGCTACACATACAGAAGTAGTGTCTCTCAGTATGGTGTCCAGCCGCCATGTTTGCTAACCCAACACCCCAGACGTCTCGGCAGTTGTAGAGGTTCCTAATGGAGCCCTGTGATAATCCATCCCATGCAACTTGAATATTCTCACACAGTTCCTGCAGATGGTGTGGTAGGGGTGGAGGTGGAGTGACACCAGGTCTTCTGGACGTGTGACGTGTGACAACAAACCGTTCATCTTGGTGCTGACCACGGTGCCTCCACACCCGGATTCGTTGGTCGTCTCCACCAAGACAAAAGCGGGACTCGTCACTGAAGATGACCCGCTGCCATTCTGAGTCACTCCATGACAGTCTGGCACGACACCATTGCAGTCTTTGGTGACGTTGACGTGGTGTTAAGGACAGTCGGCATAACGGTCTGTGTACATGTAGTCCTGCATCGTGCAGCCATCTGCCAACGGTGCTGCACTAACAGGATGACTCATGGAGGACATCACTGCTCGCTGAATGTCCGCAATCGTGGGTGTTGGGTCAGTCAGGTCCAGAGATAAGGCCCGTCCTTGCTTACATCACATGCACAGCCGAGTGTGAAACTTGAATCATTAGCATGTCTCACAAGGTCAAACCTACCCACCAAGTTCCCCTCCTGCTGGTTGATTCCTTCTGGGTGGCAAATACGCTCCGATAGTAAAACCAGTCCGCAGTTTGTTTTGTCTGTGTCAACACAGTGTTATCCCCCGAACTTTGAATTCAGCAGCGGCTCCTGACCCAGTCCGCTGGGACCCCATCAGTGCACCTGCCCAGGTAATCTGCACTGGAATAGAATAAATATGGGATCTGGCTTTTCCCCGGTGACTGGGCCAGGAGATCCTGCGACAGGGGGTAATGCTGAGAGAGTCTGATTTTGTGCTCGTTGCTGTGGTTCCAGCAGCAGGGCTGTGTGGCCCAGACGGTCAGTCGGACGGGCACCCTCACCACCTCCATGTCTATGGGAATGGGCCTTGGCCTGGGCCTCGCGGCGCCCCCTATGATCAGCAGCGGCACGGCAACCATCTCCTCGGCGGCTGCTGCCAAGATGAACCGGCTCCCGGCCAGTCTGCTGGATCAGCTGGAGCGCCACCTGCCCCTGCAGCGAGACGGGTTCAGCACGCTGCAGTTCCACCGGCGCAGCCGCGGCACCAAGCACGCTGTAAGAAAGCATCTGTTTTTAGATTTTCTCACTTCTCAGTCCAAACAACTGCACATGGCTAACCAGTCACTGTTAGCTAACATTAGCTAGTTAGCTGGCTATAACGTATGCTGCGTGTAAAAGTTTGGGCACCCCTGGGCTACGTCACCGATATTTGAAGTGAACGTAACTGAACACCACCTTTATGCCACTTAATGCATTAATACACAGTTACATAGTAATTATGGGGTGTGCAAAAGTTTGGACACTCTTCTTAGTAACTTCCCCGTTGGGGCAATCACGGCTTGCAAACGACTTTATAGCCATCTAGGAGTCTTTCTATTCACGTTTATGGAATGTTCACCCACTCTTCCCTGCAGAACGCTTATAGTCCTGTGATGTTCTTGGACCGCCTTGCCTGCACAGCATCTTTTAGGTCTACCCCCAGTTCCTCCGAGATGTTTAAGTCAGTGGACGGTCGGGAGCCAGTCCTAAAGCTCCAGCTTACACTTCTTGAAATACAGCACCAGTCAAAAGTTTAGACACAACAATCTAAATGGATGTTGTTGGTGATCTACAGGCTCACACTTGACAGCTCCAACTGATGAGAGTCTTTAACTATACATATCATGATTTACCACATATACTCCTGATGTACCACAGTATCATATTTCTCCATAGGAGCTCTAGTTCCTCTTTCAGTTTAGTGAATATTCATGATGGACCGACCAATAGAACTGCTCCAGAACTGCTTAGTTGTCACGTCCTGTCTAGTTTAGCCCCTGTTTTTCTCGGTTTTCTCTGGTTTTCTGTTTCTGTCTTGTCACTTCCATCTGCCCTTTGTTGTCCTGTTCCATGTGCTTCTGTTTGTTTTGGTTTTTCGCTCCTCCTGTCTCCGCCCCCCTGTCAGGCCCCTCACCTGTCCCTTGTTTGGAGCTCCGCCCCTTCCCAGGTGTTTCTCGTTAGCCCTTGTTGTTTTATACTCCCTGTTGTGCCCTTTGTTCTTGCTTGGTGTTTTGTCTCCCTGTCCGTTGCTTTTGTCTCTGTCGGTTGGTTTTTGGTATCCCTGTGTTTTGGTCGTCGTGGTGTTTTGTTTCTTGTTTTCCCCGTGCTTTTGACTTTAGTTTCATCTTGTTTGTTTTACATTAAAGACTTGCGCTTGCATCCTGCCTCCTCGTCCTGTCCCCGCGTAACATTAGAAATAAACCTTGTTCTATATCAGCCTCCACTGCAGGTTAAGAAAGCTGGTTCATCCTCCTGTAAAGCTCCATTCTGGAGGTGTTTAAGGTGGACTGTATAATTCCATGAGGGCTATTACATAGTTTGATGTCTTCACTTTTATTCTACAGTAAAGCTTTAAGATACACAGAAGGAGAACGTTTGACCGGCACTGTAGTCCTTGAGGTATTCTCTTTTTGAGGTGTGTTTTGGATCATTGTCTTCCTGATGTAGAATCCAGCCTCTGTTCAGTCTTAGGGGAAACCACTGTACCTGTGTAGTATTTCAGGGGCCACTGGCTGCCACACAATCCCAAAGTGTAACAGATCCGCCCACATGGTTAAGACTTGGCAAGGTGTTCTGGTCATCAAATGCTGTTCCTTTATTTCTCCAGACGTACTTCTGGTGATTATGGCAGAAACATGAAAACTTTATTTCGCTGGTCTCCAAAATTTCCTCTGGCTTCTCTAGATGGTGTTTTGTATGCGTCAGACATTGACTTTGGTGATGACGTCACAGGTAAAAGTTCTTTCCATGCAGATCATGTTTGTGGAAGCAATGCCGAACAGTAGAATGGTGCACCAGCACTTCGGTCAGCTAAACCTTCCTCCAGGCTCTTGGCAGTGATATGGGGGTTTTGCTTTGCCTTTCTGAGCAGCATATGAGCAGTCCTATCTATTTTTTTTGGTCCTCCAGATCTTGCCTTGGCCTCCACAGTTCCTCTTAACTGCCCTTTATTAAGGATATTTCGGACAGTGGATGAGTCATACGAGCTGGGATATGTTTTACTTCTAATGCCAGCTAAACTTTAGCATGCAGTGGTACAGTGATCTTCAAAACATTAACATTTCTGAGAAGTGTATCACATACTGACCAGATCAGGTGAGTGACTATTAAGTCAACAGCAGTATATGCCTACAGACATTGAAAGACAACAAATCCATGTAAAAATGTTAAGGCACATGAATAAAACCAATTAATTACGATTAATAACCACATAAAAGACTTACGTTTCTTACTGTGCAGCGCAGCGAGAGCCCTGGTCGCATCCGGAATTTGGTGCACTCCGTGCAAAAACTGTTCGCCAAGTCCCAGTCCCTGGAGGTTTCGGCTGCCAAGGGCATCAGCGGTCAGGGAGCGGACAGCACCAAGACAACCCGTCGCAGCAAAAGCAAAGACCGTGCCAAGACGGAGGGAACCAAGAGGCGGCCACGGCCCAACCTTTCAGGCTTCTGGAGCTCTGATGACGCGCTAGAGGACGAACCGACAAGCCCGCCGGCAGCCGGTCCGGTGGCTGTGGCCTACCGCAACCCCCTGAGCATGATGACGCTGGGCCGGGCTGTGTCCGACAGCCAAGCACCACCCAGGCACCACACGCTACAGGGTTACAACACCATCGCCACCCACTCGCTCAAGTCGTCCAAGAGCAGCGGGGATCTGAAGCCCCAGGTTGCCGTCACATTATCAGTCGGGGCACCGGTGCCTCCTATTGCCAGTCAGCCAGCCGACACTGCGCTGGTCAAGAGAGGCTCATGGTCCACGTTAACGCTCACCCAGGCTAGACAGGTGTTGCAGAAGGGCACGGCCACCGTGAACCGGACGCTGCTCAAGTCCAAGTCCTCCCACCCGGAGCTGGCCTGCAACTTCCTACAGGTAACACTGTGTTTATAGATAAGTGGATCGATCTACTTGTATCGCTGGTCACGTGTAGTGTAATAGAAGTCATGGAGGTCAGTGCAGTAAGTGGACACTGGTCTTTTCTCAGGTGCCTCTGGGAGACTGGAGCGGGACTCTGGGTCGAGGGGGTGTCGGAGGTGCAGGTGAGATCCCGTGCAGGAGGATGCGTAGCGGAAGCTATGTCAAAGCCATGGGGGACATGGAGGACAGCGAGGAATCAGACAGCCCTCCCTCCCCTAAACCTTCGCCCAAAACGGCCGCCCGGCGCCAAAGCTACCTGAAGGCCACTCAACAGTCCCTCAGCGAACAGCAGCCACCCCCACCACCACGCAAGTGAGTGACGCTGCAGCTTCATACGCAGACATGCTTCAGGTTGTTAAGTCTTTCAGCAACAACAGAGGCAGGGAACAGATAGCGCCACTCTTCTGTCAGTGAAGTCAGAGCAAGCCTTTCAAAATCACAGATCGTGATCTCATCAGCGTGTACCAGAGACAGAACCGGAGTAGATATTTGTCTGACGCCCCGATCCGCTGTCTTCACTCTACATTTACAGTTGCCCAGCATGGGGATGGACGTTAATGTCCCACCTCCTCAGTTTGCTACTATAGTCCAGTTCAGACGAGGTCTTGCTAAACCAATATAGTGTAATGGATGCTTTGGTTTTTATGGTTCACCAACAAGCCAATGCAGGGCTAACATTTTCCAGAAACTAGCTTCCTATTGGACAGATTTGGGTCTGGGAAGCAGTTGCCGAGTATCACTTGCAGTCAGTTATTTGAGTCGATTAGCATCCCACTCGGAATCTGAATTTTGGAGGCGGAGAAGTTAGGTTTCAGTATTTGCACGGAACTATTTGATGTGCACTGTAAAAAAAAATGACTGTAAAATTGACAGCTAATTATTTTAGTTTCCAGTAAAGTGTTGTAAATGTACAGTGTGAGACTGTAAAATATTTTACTGTAATTTTACAGAAATAAAAAAAACCAGTAATTACTGTAAAATATGCAGCATGATTCCATATACAGTTCACTAAAAGGAATCGTATTGTAAAATTACAGTACCGGTGTCACGGACAAAGAACCAGGACCGACGCGTACAGAGCTAAAAGTCCGGGCAGTTTTATTAGACAAGCGGGTAATCGAGCACAGCAACAGTACACGAACAACCATGAGGAGAGTAGACAAGATCAAAGTCAAAATACAGGCAGAGGTCGAAACCAGGGTAGACAAGCAGCGAGGTAACCAAGTTAGAAGGGCTAGGCAGGAGAATGAATGAAGGGACGAAGGAGAGGTCGAGAGTCAGGGAGAGATCGAACGGAGAAAAGCCGACAAGGGAAATGCAAAGGGGAGGTCTAAGAACAAAAGGAGAAAAAGCCAGAGTGGAGAATAAACAGGAGAACCGCTCAGGATTGCTAACGGAAACGTTTGGCAAAGCTTCGCAACCAGGAAGTGTTTACAGGGAGTATATATACCGGGGCTAACAAGAAACAGCTGTCAAAATTCGGGAGACCTAGAGCGGGATTGGTTAGTAGACTGGGGACACGTGGGCGTGATGTCATGGAGCAATGCACTCTGGGAAGTTGAGTCCGGAGGAGCGGAGCAGCCGGGACAACCGGTGACTAATATTGCCAGTAAGATGTTATAATAGTAGGACATAGTAAATGATTTTACTGTCATTTTACAGAACTACAAACCCAGTAATATCTGTACCGAAAGCCGTATGATCCAGTACGTCCACTGTAGAATTAACAACAGCGATATTATTTACACGCCCTCAGCCTTGACTCAAATTTGGCTCTAGTGGTCTCTAATTAATGCTAATTAATGATAATGTTTCACACGCTGAGCTAATGACACTAATCCTGCAGGCACCGCCGTAGAACACAACACGCTGGCTGGATTCATCCGCTTAAGGCTCAAATAGGGTCATCCTTTTTTGGCACATCGCATCTGATGCGACAATCAACTTATGTGGGGCGTAAAATACACAACGCTTCCTGCAGAAAACGAATAGGGTCTGGTGACTTGCACGGCCACCCAGACCACGTTAATGCAGCGTCAGAGCTTCCAGGTGCCATAGCCTCCCCTATACCAGGGGTTCTCAGCCCCAAGCCCCACCTGATAGTAGCTCCAAAGCATAGCGGCCCACCAGAAAGCCAAAATCGACTTCAGTAAATACGGTTTCCCCGAGAAAGCTCTTCATCAGTGGCTAGCCAGCGGCTATGTGGTCTCAGACTGAAGATTTTTAGATAGCCTGCTGCTACTGCGACGCACGTGTGTACGTTAATATACATATGTCTACATGGATATACCTGATATAACACTAATATGGTTATATATGATATACAAACTACTGCCTCCACCTGAGTACAGGCGCACGGGCCACCAGAGGGTGCTGCCCTATACTACCATCAAACTCTTAGACTCCTAGACTTGCGCTAATGAGCCCTTTAGCCAATGGCAGCATTCCATGTGCTGTGAGCATTCTGACCATTCCCAGTTCCAGGTGAGCGTTACTCTGGAACCAAGCCAGATATTCATGCAATATGAAAGCAGAAGCTATCCATGTCACGTTATTGTTGTACTAGTGTGTGTTTGATGTACTGCCAGGTATATCCCAATCCCAGTATTTGGGAAAACTCACATACAATAGGACACCACACTAAATTGTGGTTGCTTGGCTGATAAGGGAAGGTTTCCGCACTCTGTTGATTCCACTGTGTTATTAAAGACCGTGTCAGCAAGTGCCGTTTCCTGGAGCTGCATGTTGCTCTAAGATCGTTTATGAACGCTGCCTCTGCATCTGTTTGGTGCGCTCTGCTGAGTTCCACTCCTCTCGTCGGACTCGGGGCTTAATTAGCTGAACACAAGCAGGGAAAACCGAAGCACAGCTTTCTTTCAGGTGTAGTAAAAGAGCTGAGGAAATTACATTAAGGCTTCCATTATAACCTGTGAGTCACCCAGAATTTGGCTGGAGATAAGCTGCTATTTTAACACTGGAAACAAGCTGTTAGCTGCTAGTTAGACTTGCTGTAGGATGCCAACTGGTGGAGCTGCACTGTTAGTAAGTGCCTCATGGGACCAGCAGAGGGCACCAGCTGGGCATGAAGAATACCCTGTTCCCTCGGCATGGCTGAGAATCTTTCAACAGAACTTTTCCAAAAACCTCCACCGTTTTTGGCACCTCACGTCAGAAACTAGGTTCTTGTGGGTGAGGATTGCTCAGGGGCACCAACCGAGCACGCCCCTCCTGGGTGCAGGACACTGGGGTGCTCCAGGAACAGGGTTGGGAAGCTCTTTGACTGAAGGTTGCTAGGCCTTGACTAAAGGTTTGTACGCCTGTTCAGTCAACCTGTTACACCAGCAGTCAGTCAGTCTCACATGTTAGCAAGTGAAGCATTTCGTGGTTAATGGAGCGGCGTGTGACTGAAGTGAGTAAAGCAGCGTGAAGAGCAGACAGCAGAACAATAACACCGAGCCTAATTCAAGTGAAAGGCAGATACCAAACAGTGAGGTCCAACCACACTCATCATCAAAGCACAGCTGCACCCAGAAGGAGGTGTGGGACTGCAGTGCTGTTGGGAAGGAAGATAAAGGTGACCAGGATCAATAAATGATGATACATTTAGACTGATATGATCAATATTTATTGAGCTACACGTATAGAAGTAGTGTCTCTCAGTATGGGGTCGGGCCGCCATGTTTGCTAACCTAACATGCCAGACGTCTCAGCATGGAGCTGTAGAGGTTCCTAATGGTGTCCTGTGATAATCCATCCCATGCAGCTTGAATATCCTCACACAGTTCCTGCAGATGGTGCAGTAGGGGTGGAGGTGGAGTCACTCCAGGCCTTCTGGACATGTGATGCATGACAACAAACCATTCATCTTAGTGCTGACCACGGTGCCTCCACACACAGATTCGTTGGTCGTCTCCATCAAGACAAAAGCGGGACTCGTCACTGAAGATGAGCCGCTGACATTCTGAGTCACTCCATGACAGTCTGGCATGACACCATTGCAGTCTATGGTGATGTTGACATGGTGTTAAGGACAGTCATCGTAATGGCCGGTGTGCATGTAGTCCTGCGTGGTGCAGCCGTCTGCCAATGGTGCTGGCACTAACAGGATGACCCATGGAGGACACCACTGCTCACTGAGTGACTGCAGTCATGGCTGTTGGGTCAGTCTGGTACAGCGATAAGGCCCATCCTTGCTGATGTCACATGCGTGGTCGAGTGTGAAACTTCACAATCATTCGTATGTCTCACGATGTCAAACCCACCCACCAAGTTTGACTGTCGGTTGATTCCTTCAGGGTGCAGCTACTTGTACAGCTATTCCTTTGACGATGAGTGTATATTAATAACACCATTTTCATATTGTTAAAACAGATTTAGTGAGTTCAGTTTACGGGTTTATTTTGTTATTAACTTGAACTGTATGCACACTACATATCCCCTCTATTCTTCCATGCCCCCTTTTGAGACCCCCACGACTTGTATGCTATTTGAAGCCTTAGGTTATATGGTGAGCAAATACACCCTAACACGACAATCTCACAGTCTTCAACTCTGCGTGTTCTTCTATAACGTTCCACCTCAACCCGGCCTTCCATCAATCCCGACAGACACCACCCTTGCCCATTTATGCGGGAGCACTTTGGGGTGGTTTGGGCTCCTCTGCAGAATGCCTGCTCCTTGCAGCACCTGGGAAGGTCAGTGCCACTCAAACCCCGAGTCCACATTTGCCACAGCAGCCGTAGCTCCTTCCTGTCTCCACCTAACCACTACCAGCCGAGTCCATGGCTCCCTCCTGATTCTCCGCAATGCTCACTCGCTCCCTCACCTAACTCCCTTTTTCCTTCAGTGACTATGGAACAGGAGGAAACGTGACTGGCACTAGCGTGGTACGGTCAGGGCTTAAAGGTGATTCCTCTGTGGGCTAATGGAGCTAACATGTGGTAACCCCGAAATCCTAACATCCGTCACTTCCTGCTCGGGAAAGTCAGGAAGTTCTGGTTTAGACATCAGATCAACATGGCTGCTCACGCTATCAAAACTAATACAGGACCACTTTTCTGCTTTTAAGTGGGACTGTATCTGCTATCAGCTAATCAGCAGCTTGGACAGGTAGACACACCTGCAGCGTTACAGTTCACTCATTTCATTAATGTTAGCTGGTTAGCTTTATGCTAACAACTCTAGCTTTCATGGTAGTGTCAGGTTTTTTCCCCACTCTGTAGCTCAAACGCATTGAGCCCCATTGGCCAGTATAACCAGCACAACCAGCACATTTGGCGTAGTGGATGCTGGTCAACCAGTGTGACCATGCTGTGTGACCAGCTACACCAGTACTAGACAATCATAAACCATAGAACCCGTGCTGGTCTAGTACTGGTTTAGCTCCTCACCCAGCATGGTCATGCATCTGCATAGAACTCATGCTGGTCTAGTACTGGTTTAGCTCCTCACCCAGCATAGTCTTGCACCAGTGTGGAACTCATGCTGGTCTAGTACTGGTTTAGCTGCTCACCCAGCATGGTCATGCACCAACATAGAACTCATGCTGGTCTAGTACTGGTTTAGCTGCTCACCCAGCATAGTCTTGCACAAGTATGGAACTCATACTGGTCTAGTACTGGTTTAACTGCTCACCCAGCATGGTCATGCACCAGCATAGAACTCATGCTGGTCTAGTACTGGTTTAGCTAGTCCAGCATGCGACTGATCCTGGTCTAGTACTGGCTTAGTTGGTCACCCAGCATGGACTTGCACCAGCATAGAACTGATGCTGGTCTGTGCTGTTTTTCCTGGAGCTCCATCTTCCCACTTCATTCCCTGATATTCTCATTAGCATTAGCATTATGCAAACTGCACACATAGATCATCACACACTTGATGAAATACTGCTGTCTAGAATAACTAGAATCAAAGTACATAAAAATAATGAGGCTTTTGTATCACACAGTGTCAGAAACCACGTAAGCCTGGGATTACGTAACAAGTAGACCTAGTTTAAGGCAAGTATGTGCTTTCACCATGCAGTTCTCAAAGTGCTAACGGGGTATATTACTTGTTAGCTGCACTAGCCCAATTATTAATCAATACATTTATGAAAGCTTGTTATAGAAGGGATAATCTGGTTTAGGCCTCTGGGAGAATGTTAACTCATCCCGTTTAACCATTAACACCCATACGCTATCACTGTGAAGTGCAGTGATGGATTTCCAAGCTACCTAAGCAGTTTTCCAGAAGTCTTCCTGATGTCCTTTCAGACCCAGAGCAGATCCTGGTCCACTAACCCCCTCACTTCCCCGCTGCAACGCAATTATTAACCACATTGTCCATTCGCAGGGCAGAGGAACCGTCAGGAGTGATAAGAGGGAACTAAAGAGCTTCTTCATGGTTTGCTCCTCTGTGCTGTGGCTTCTTGCACTCACCTCTCGCTCCTCACACGTGTGCATGAACGTAAAGGAGTCGTTGGGCAAAAAACAAATGACATTTGTACAGCTTTCCACTTAATCCGAAAGTAGCCATCAGCCAGGACGTGTGGTGTGCGAGTTTACCTCCGTAGCACTGGAGCTCTGAGGCTAATGTCGCTAACCAGTCATGGAAGCCTAGAACTTGTGTTTTGGTTTAGGGCATTTGACTGTTTTACCAATTCAAGATACATTTTATATCAACTAGGAAAGTCTGTGTCGGATTACTGAGTTCAGGGCATGCGATTACTTGGGAATGCAGCTAAATTGGGAATGCAGTGCTAATTGTAGGTTTAGCTGCTCTATTGTTTGTTAGCTACGTTGGCCTCGTAGCTCCAGTGTAAAACTAAAGACCAAAACTTTGAAACATTGACGCTGATCTACTCGGCTTAGGTGCAAAATGTGTCCATTTGGCTTTTTGCCGAACTCCATTACTACTGAATCAGGAATTGCTGGAATCTGGAATGCTAGCCTTTGGTTCAGGACTTACAGTCTACCACACTCGTATAAAAGATGGTTGTTCTAGACTTCTTTGGTAAAGACTAAGGCTTTGTTCAGACTGCCAGTCCAAATCCCATCTTTTGGCATATCAGAATTGTATCCAGACTGATAATTGATTGTCTGGATCCGATCCAATGTTTGCAAATCGGATCCAAACCACATTAGAAGGTGGTTGGAAATGTGATTCCAGTCAGATTTTTACGCATCTCAGTCTGGATGCTCTGGCTGCTCAAATGGCCTTTCAAATGTCTTTTGTGTCACTTACAACAACTATATCAAATCCAGACTGACGGAAGCGCTGGAATTCAGGAAGAGCTTCAAAGTAGTGTGAACTGTGACTTGACAGAGCGACTGTTTGGAGGGTGAGATGATGCGCCCCTCCATCTCTCCAGCATCCGTGGATGAAAGCCACATCACCCGCGTGACTACATGGTTACTGACTTACAAACCACAGTGTGGACACTCGTCTCAAAAGATCTGACTGGAGAAGCGAATCCGATTTTCCCGCAGTCTGAACTCAGCCCAAGGTTCTGTCTTCTTCTATATAGCCCCAAAAGGGTTCTTCTGTTGTTACAAACTTGACGTTACAACAACAGCAGAACAGCAGAACCCTTTTCCAAAAGCTTCTTTCTAAAGCTTCTCCAATCAGTCTGAAGAACCATTTCACCATTTAGTCATGCCATTTGGACCTTTATGGTTCTGTAAACAGTGGTACCATTGTCTTTACTAAGGAACCCTGGAAGAACCATCGTTTTTACAGTGTGTCCAGCCTCTTTTATCTGTTAACAAGCTTCTAGATCCAGGGCAGGTATGACTCTGTTTCAGCAGTCCCTGGTTTAGGCTTTGATTGATCCTGTTGATCAGATTTACGTTCATATCGTGTCTGCTCTTGAGAAGCTAGGAGAGCATCTCTAGCTTCAGGAGGAACCAGAGCTGAACTTCTCTTCCAAGACCGATCCAAACCTTCTGTCCACTCTTTCCCTCCCTCCCAGCTGCTTGCCGTCTCTGCATGAGTTCTCGACCAACCGCAGCCTGGATAACCTGGACTGTCTGGTGGGTCACAGTGACATCCAGCACTGGGAGCCAGAGGGCAGGCTAGCTCATGGCTGCTCCACCCTGGGCCGACGCTCCAGCATCAGTCAGGTTAGCACTCTTTTTCACCCTCCTTCTCGCTCTCGCTTTTTTTTCACCCCATTCACAGTATTAGTCTTTGCTTTGGACTCATTTACCTCCCTCACCAGAAAGACAGTCAATTAGCCAAGACTTGTTTGGTGTCTGTAGTTTGCTTTTTTTTTTTGTGCTCTGGAGCTACGAGGCTGATACAGCTCACAAGCGATGGTAGCTTATGCTGGAGTTCAACTACGGCTCTAGAAGAACCCAGGTGCCAGCTCAACAGAACGTCTGGAAGGGGTCCTCAACTCTGGGTTCAGCATTAGACACTGCATCCACACAGCTCTATGGTAGCTACATTCAGGTAGATTGTATTCCTATACAGTTCCTATTAGGGCTGCCCTCTAGAAGTCGACGAGTCGAATCAGTCGGAGACCCTTTAAGTTGACTGAGAACCTTCAAGTCGACTGACAACAGTGACGAGTTTTTTATTTTTCCGTAAAACAGACAAAAGCTTACAAAATGCACAAGAACTTTAAGAATGTAAAAAGACATTTTAATAATTATTAAAAGGGGAATAATAAATATATATTTAAGTTCTAGCTGGCCTATGACTCCAAAATCCACGTGACAACATGCGCTGGCTGCTCACCGTTGAAGGAAGCTAAAGCTGTGAAGCTGAGAAACACGGGTGGAACGATGTCTCAGAAAAAGTCTGGAGGAGCTTTTGAAGAAGAGAATCTGAACAAATTAAAGCTAATTCTGCTCGTTATTTAGTCAGACATGGAACACTGCTTCATACAAGTGAGCTGACTTTCGCTTTAGACATAATGGCTGTTTGCGGTGAAGGAAAAACGGACCGAAGACGTTTGTTTTATTATAATTCCATTATTTTAGAACCTAAATTATATATTTATAAAAATATATTTTTATTTATTCGTTTACAGCTGAGATTATTTTTATTTAAAGATAAGTACAGTCACTTAATATGCCTGCTGATAAACGAGGAATAATTATTTCAGCGCAGGTGATATAATAATTAAACGGTTTCAGGTCTACCGTTCTCCTTTTCATCTAAAAATAATTTAAATATTGACTAATTTGGTTTTATTTAGGAGTTCGTTATTTATGAGAGATGAAAGACGAAGGGTCATCCTACTGAAGAAGCTGTTAAAAGTGAAATTAATAAGACAGGCTAGAAGCGCTAATTTTAGCATATATACATGCTTGCTGCCGGACGCTACATTCTGTAATTAAATCAGGCTCCAGATCGTTCATCATATGCCACGTCTCTCTTAGTTCAGTAATATGGTCCTGTGACTCTGCTGACTTTCTAAATGAGGACATCAGATCTGAACCGTATGCAGATTGATTTACTGATTACTAGATAATGTATATGGAGAACAAACATAAACGAATAGTCGAATCGTCGGCCAGGACGGGCAAATCCGATTCAACTGACAAAATTCTGAGTCGGGTACAGGACTAGTTCCTATACAGGAGTAGTAGGATGGAAGTCCTGTAACCCCACCCCTGATTTTACCCACTGGGTGACTTCATGTCTTGTGGACTTACTGAACACTTGCTAGCTTTTGGTGGAGATACAGTTTGGGTCTCTAAAACTGGGCCAGCAAGTGGTAGGAGTGGTTTTGGTGTAGCGTAGTGATTAACACGTCAGCCTCTCACACTGTAGACTGGGGTGTGATCTCCTACCTGGGCAAGCACCCTACACTATACCGATAAGTGTCCTTGGGCAGGACTCACAACGCTACCTTCACCTAGATGAGTAAGAAATGATCAAATTGTAAGTCACTCTGGATCAGAGCGTCTGCCAAATACCATAAATTTAAGGATAATCTAGTACGTAACTGTTCACGTAGTTGGCTGTGTGCTACAAATGTTACCGGAGGCTGCCACTAGAGCACTTGCCTTAACTACATCCAACTGTCCGGACAAAGGTTACGGTTTCAAGAAAGCTAATTCTACTGTTACTTCGACTCTAATGAGACATACTTTTGCCCGTTTGTATTAATAATTGATCTTCATGTAATGGCAGAAACCACATAATCAAGTGAGCGTCGAAGCTTCAGTGCAGAATCAAAGAAGCGAACTTCAGACACCAAACATCAAACAGTGTGGTCTGATTCATTGATTCATTTTGGTTTAGTGGGAAAATGGTGTCAGTGAGACCCACTGCGTCATTCCCGCATTTGGAAGTTAACCAGTCAAATGTTTAGGTACACCCATCTAAGTGGATGATGCTGGTTATCTTAAAGACTCTACAGACTGTTATGTATGTAGGACCTAAACAAGTTATATGTTTAGGTCCTGCGGAGGTCTAAGGCCTCCGCAGAGCTCCCATCGCCAGCTTCAGTGAACCAGGACCCATTCCATCACATGGGGTATTTGTTAGTATGGTGTTGGTCTCGGGCCTCAGAGGTCCTGATATACCACATACACTCCTGATGTACCACAGTATGATATTTCTCCATATCTCCACCTCTAATATATATTTAGTGGTGTAAAAACTTTGATCTCTTTTTCTGCACAGTGTAAAAGCTCTAGTTCTCCTTTCAGTCTAGTGAATATTCATGAGGGACCGACCAATAGAATTGCTCCAAACCTGCTTAGAAATAAACCTTGTTCTATATCAGCCTCCACTGCAGGTTAAGGAAGCTGGTTTATCCTCCTGTAAAGGTCCATTTTGGAGGGTGTTTTAAGGTGGACTGTATAATTCCATGAGTGCTATTTTACAGCTTGAGGTCTCTTGAACAAACCTTCTATAAGGAGTCGCGTCTAAACGTTTGACTGGTCCTGTAAATACCGTAAACCGTTCCCGCCAACCTCCGGATCCATTGCGATCAGTCTGATCAACTGTAAAGCGATAAATTACAGCTTTTAAAACCTGATGAGAGACAACCGCCGAAAGGGCTCCGGGTGTTTTTTGCGTTCGTGCGGCCACGGGAACAGACTGTTCCGGATTAGGATTGTCGAGGCGTGTGCATATATGTAGTATGACGTTCCTAAGCTGGAGGAGAACGTAGAGGAGACGGAGTGTTATTCTGTGGCAGATCTGGGGAGACAGAAGTTGCTCTAATCCCCTGATTCTCCCTCTACTGCCGAGCTCATCTTCAGCCTTTCAGATGTCCTGCGCAGGAAAATGTCTGGATGAAACGTGATGAGGAAATTTACACGTGCGGCTCCGAGGAATTCTTAAGGAGTGAAGAAGCCGTGTGGGATTACACGTTTTGATGACACGTAGAGTGGTTCATTTACTGCTGTGCTGGGCTCCTGATCCAGACTACGACCTCTTACTTGTTTTTATCCCCGTTCCTGTTTCGGCTGCTTCGTTTTTCCTTATCCTGGACTGGCCGGCTTCCTTTTCCACAGTCCTGGTTGGGTGATGCGCTTCCTCGTACTGTAACTCAATGCGAGAACGAGTTCAGCGGTTTCCTGACACGCTAGTGGACTTATCTGTGTCTCTGGATGGATTTGGGTCTACAGTAACCTTCTGTTTGTTCCTGTGTTTACCTTTAATTATCAGGCCCACCCTTTACACACACACGCTGGAATAACACCGCTGCCCCCCGTTCCATTGCAGTGCCGTGGGAACTGTTGGCTGCTGGTTGGACAAACAGACGCTTCTCATTCTTCCCACATCAAAAGGCCTGCTGTAGTCCTCCTCCCGGCAGACTCTCGGACTGTTTGAACAGTCGGATTGCCTTTTTCTTCTGCAGGCAGCGTCGGGAAAAGGTGAAGGTATCCTAAGTTCAGGTAGCGCGGTGAATGACAGAGATTAGATCCACCTAAGCAGGCTCCTGGGTCTAGGGCTGCCATCAGCACGTGACGTTTTGAGGAAAACGGCTGCACCACTATAGGAACGTGGTCAGAATCGGAAGCGGAAAGACACATTACAGAGACAACCGGTTTCCCTGTACCCTAGTGCCGTTCACAGTACGGAATCGCATCATGATCCCGAACGATACAGAGTAAATAAATTTAGATGTTCTGTTGCCTCAAATCATAGAAACTGATTTCCCAGTTCTTTCCCAGCTCGCTCCATTCCGAAGCCATCCATCCACTCCATACCTCCACACACACTGCCATGCCCCAAGCCCCTCTGCAGCCTCACTGCAGGCCGCCCCCGTACGGGGCACCCCTCCGTGCCGTTGGCCGCCGTCCCCAGCCCAGGATGGGCCGTCTCAACCTGCGTGTCTCCTTCCAGGTGGAGCAGGGCTACATGTGCACGACGGCGTACGGCCAGCTGGACTCGCATGCCGTGGAGGCGTTGGACCTGCCCACGCCCACCTGCTTCCGCTCGCGCAGCCACAGCTACCTGCGGGCCATCCAGGCCGGCTGCTCGCAGGACGACGACACGGCCTCGCTGACGTCCGACGAGCCTCCGACGCCTCCCGCCACAACAGACGCCAACAGTGAGTAACTCCTTCACCGCTCCCTTCCGGCCGCTGTTTGAGGTTCACTAGCATCTTAGAACGGGCTCAATCCTGGGAGGCAAAGGGGCTTTATATTCTTAATTCATGGATAATCTATTAGCGTTACCTTACATGAGCTCACTGGACAAGAAATGAGTCACCCATGACTGAAACGTACCTACGAGCGTGTAATCCCTCCACCAGCACCAATAACAGCTGTGACTGGGTTTGGCATGTACTGGACAAGTTTCTGGATGTAGCCACATCAATGTTCAGACACTCTGGCATCTCAGAATTGTTCAGTTGGGCCAGATTTGGTGGATGCCTTCCCTGGCACAATTCCGAGGAGAATTTCCTGTAGACTGGGATTTTAGCCACTGCTGGTAGACCCGTATGACCGTACGCTGCTTCCATACACCTGCAGATTCAGCTACTTCCTTCACACTATGGTCTTTGGCATGCCCAAATGCAGTCACTCCTTTTAGCCAATCATTAACATCTGCTCTGGAGCCATTTACCACACATGGAACGAGACATTCACTGCACTGTAGCACCTCTTCCCAATCTATGGATCCCGTCACTCACACCCCGCAGGTATTTATAGACCCATCGTCCTCGTGCAGCGCCATCTGCAGGAGCCTGAAGGTACTACCACCTTAAAAACACATGGTGACTCATTTTTGTCCAGTGAGCTTATTTTTGTGTTGGACTGAAACCAATATTGTAAAAGTGTCTGCACTGATATTGGCACAGTATTGGTACTGCAGATGTTGATACTGGTTCCTAAGCCCGGCCCAACAAAGTGATTTCTGATGCTGGTGGGAAAAACACACCAACAGGAGCCGCTTACCTGAATGTCTGAGCCAGGCTTCTTATAGCAATCACTCATCTGCTGCTGTGTACTCACTTACAGTCCGAGTTATAAATAAATATAAAGATAGTAGTAGTATTAATATATTGTTGATGTCCAATGAAAAACATGTGTCTCCATTTTTGTCGATTTTTACTTTTATGCATCATTTGAACACAGCAGCTGCCGTTTACACTGTGTGTAAATCTCATGATGAATGGACCAACAGAAATGGCCCAAACTCACTTGGAAAAAAAGTCTGGTTCCATTGACTTACATTATAATGAAATCAGGTTTTTGGCCTCTCCTGCAAAGTTGCCATTTTGGAGATACTCGTTTTCCTTTGGGCCAAGACGATATGCTTATTCTCTCTTTGGGTGAGAACAGGTTAGGCCAAATCAAACCTTCTCCCAGGCCACTTTTGGCCTGCCGGATACAGAGCAGCCCTGGCTTAGAGGACCTTGGCCTCCTGAAGTACATGGGTCATCTGATATTGAATGTACACTGAGCTGGCCACACCTATCAGAGTTGTGTCAGTCACAGTTAGCATACAAATGGGACATGCAGAACCGCCGTTGTCCACTCTGTGCTCCATCACAAGGGCGACCCATCTGAGGCAAGTAATGGCACCCCAGCTTCCTTGGAGGCATTCGTGACTCAGACATCCTCGTGTGTTTGCAGACATGTCCCACTTTGTTTCACGCTGGTCTGCTTTTGTTGTAGCCCTGCTTTGAGCATCACCTGCCCCTACGGTGGTCCACTGCTTGATGGATGAAACCCACCGGTAGCCTAATAGTCAGAAGTCTGGCTCTAGCTCCAGACGGTCTATAGAAAGAGCTGGTAGAGGATCCTACTAAAGTGACCTGTGAGTCCACCGTACATTCTAGGGTAAAATAATGAGCTGTGTATCAGATAGGTAACATAATGTGATGTCTGTCCGATTTAAGTTGGACTCTCAACAGATGTACCGCCAAGCATTAACTCAGCGCTACAAGGCATGATTGTATATGTACACAGATGCTGTGTAGAGATGCGGGTTGCTAAGACCTGCTGTGTGATATTTCACATGTTCGCTGGAGCAGAATTTAAATAAACAATGCAGACCGCTATAATCCTGTTACATAACAACTGGTCGTTAGCCTCATTAAATGATTAACGCAAATATTGTGAAATATTAAGAAGCTATAATCGCAGATAGAGATGGGAACAGCCTTGGCTAATAGACACTGCCATGGGAAAATCCTCTGCGTCGTAAGTGTATTAGAAGCTCCATCTCTGCCTCTTTACTGCTGCTAGTTTGCCTTGCTACACTGTTAGCAGCTTATCATCAAGTCAGCTATACTAGTCTGACCTTTGTACATTGACCCTCCTATCGTTTTATAACCTAAACCACCTGACTACTCACGCAGGCGTGGGACTGCCTCATTTTCCAGGTGCTCGGGAGAGTACGGCCTAGAGCCGTCATAATAACAATGGTTAATGATCTAAAGGACTTTTGGATCATTTGATGCAGATCTGAAGCATTTAATTTGGCTAACTAGCTGCCTTGCTTGCTAGTTAGCATAACCGTATTCAGTGAGATGGAATAATGTGGAACTTTTCTGAGCACATACTCACACAAGTGCCTACAGATACGTAGGATCATGTGTAGAAGCAAAAGCAAAGCTATTGAGAATCCAAATATGCTGCGTTCGCATATTGCTGCGTTTTGCGCTGAAACACATCATAGCGGTATGAGGCCGCACGGAGCCATTCAAATGCTTGCATGGTGGCAGCATTACTGGGTGCACAGTTGCATCCAGAAGGAAGTGTGGGATTGCAGTGCTGTTGGGAAGGAAGATAGAGGTCACCAGGAACAATAAATGATGATAAGTTTAGGTAATATTTATTGAGCTACACATACAAAAGTAGCTAACGCAACATGCCAGACATCTCGGCATGGAGCTGTAGAGGTTCCTAATGGTGTCCTGTGATAATCCATCCCATGCAGCTTGAATATCCTCACACAGTTCCTGCAGACTGTACGGTAGGGGTGGAGGTGGAGTGACACCAGGCCTTCTGGATGTGTGACATGTGACAACAAACCGTTCATCTTGGTGCTGACCACGGTGCCTCCACACACGGATTCGTTGGTCGTCTCCACCGAGACAAAAGCGGGACTCGTCACTGAAGATCACCCGCTGCCATTCTGAGTCACTCCATGACTGTCTACGGCGATGCTGACGTGGTGTTAGGGGCCGTCGCTGTCACGGTGAAAAGGAAACCAGTTCCAGTCCTGGTGGGTTCTAGTGTAATGAAAATAGCTGATGCTGTCAAAAGCTCACACAAGATTCTTGCAGCTTGCAGTTTCTTTGGGCTGTGTAGAATCTTGGTCCTATTCAGGGAACCAGTCTGCGTTTGCACCATTTCTTATTGGAACCAAGGAACATCAAAGGATACCCCATCAACGTCAATAGAGAGGGCTGCATAGCGGTAGGAAACAGCTGTGGGATGCACAGCATCGCTCCAGATACCTGTGACGACCTACCAGGACCTTACTGAGTCCCTCCCGGCCCGTCTAGCTGCTGTCCGTGCCTCACACGGCGGTTACTCTGGATATTAGCTGGTGGTCATAATAATTCGACTCGACTGTGTGAAACCTGTGTGTGAAACCAGACCAGACTGTTAGCATGGCTTTGCACTGCGCTGGCAGGCCGAGGTGCAGATGAACCTGAAATAACCAGACAGCTACAGTCATCTGAGACCCTCCATTTCGGACCATCTCTAATGTTCCCTGTCGACTCTCCCCTGGTCAGTGTCTCATTCGCTCACAGGCTACACTCACACACATGCTGACCTACATCCTAGTGGACAGTGACGAGCTGAGACGGGACTCTCTTGAAGCTTAAAGGCTAATGTTCTCAAACCAGGCCAAAAGAGCTCCTGCTCACTCTCAATCTCACTCTCTCCCTCTCTCTCACTTGCTCTCTCTCTCTCCTTAACACTTGCCAAAGCTGCAAGTTAGCAGCAAAGTCAGACCTCATCATAGCTGGGCTTAAGGGGAATTAAATAACATCAGGCAGGCCGCTTCACTCCACCAGCCAAACCAGCCAGGTCCATATTTCTGTATAATTCAGCAGCTGAGACGTTCGTCACAGGGTTCATGGTAGAAATGCAGTGGTGGCGATGGGAACCAGACATCGTGATGTCTACAGCAGTGCTCTTCAACACTGGTCCTGGAGCCATGAGTTGGATCAGGTGTGTTGGGACCAGGGAAAGCCTCCAGGACCATCCAAAACATACCTACGTGTGTCTTCTGAGGTTTTTGTATTGTAGCATCCCACTACCGGCTCATGCGGCTGTGCATGGCCGTGAGGAGCGGCGAGTGCCGTGCACCACAGGTCACGTGGTAAAGCTGCTTCCACACTTAACGTGGGCAATTCAGTTGGGCGTGGGATGTGTAAATGTGTTGCTCGTGCTGTTCTGTATTGAGCTGTGGAGCTGGGGTAGTGGTGCGGCGTTGGGGCCTACCAATAGGGAGGGCTGTGTATGACTATAGACGGCCTGCCTGTTATCCTGGCTGTTCAGTAGCGCTGGGCGGTGGTCTCACCTGCTGTTTTGTTCAGTAAAAGAGCACTTGTCTTCCTGTCTTCTGCGTCGTCTACTATGGCCCAATCCCATTTCTTATTTTTACCCCTACTCCTTGTTTTCGAGTGCAACCCTCCTCCTTGAACCTGAGTTATGAGGGGTAGTGGTTGAAATCATTCTGGGAATTTTCTTGGAGTGTGCCTCTGAAAAATCTCCGCTTGAAGGGCCATGTAGCCCTAACACTTCACCCCCTACTCCTCCATCTCAACACCAATCGGGACAACCCTACCCCTAGACGTGAACGTGCAAAACGGAGGGGTAGGGCTCAGTGTTAGGGGCAAGGGGTGAAATGGGATTGGGCCTAAGTCATCACAGTGGACACAGTGGAGTCACATTATTGTGACCACCTGCTAATATCCAGAGTAACCACGGTGTGCAGCACGGACAGCAGCTAGACAGGCTGGGAGGGACTCAGTAAGGTCCTAGTAGGGTGTCACAGGTATCTGGAGCCATGCTGACTGCAGTGCACCCCACAGCTGCTGGAGGGTATGTGGGGGAGGATACATAGAGTGAACATGGCAATCAAGGTGGTCCCACAGATGCTCTGTTGGGTTCAAGTCTGGGGAATTAGTGGTCCAGGGCAGTACCTGGGAGTCTTGGTCATGCTCTTCCAACCAGGGTCGGACATTTCTAGCCGTGTGACATGTGGCATTGTCTTGCTGGAAGGTCCCATCCGCCCCAGGGAAGACAGTCAGCATGTATGGGTGTACGTGATCTGAGAGGATGGATTCATACCCAGACTGGTTGAGAGTGGATGAGTGGGCCCAGAGAAGGCCACGAAAAAGAGACTTAGGAAGTGGTCATAATAATGTGACTCGACTGTGTATATCGTTGATGATGGTAAATCTGGAAAAACAGAATACTGTCTCGCCTTGCATGTACCTCTCCACCATGGACATTCATTTTTAGGCCAAAATTTCACAAGTACTCTAACGCAATATTCCAGGCACCCGGCAGCTAACTGGCCACCATTTTGTATCCCAACTTTCCTGATTATCCAGGGATTAAACGCATCAGACGTCTGGTTCCCATCACCACCCCAGTGACACAACTCTGACTAGGGAGGCTCAGACCCTCAAACCACTGTGAATCACTTCGTTTGCACATAACTGATTCCGTTATGACAAATTTGTCAGTTGGGAACACAAATGTGGAATTCCCCTTTAAGAGGAGGCGGGATTTGTCGGAATACGGGTGGGGGAAAAAGCCAGCCGTAACGCGGGAAAGAAGTGTCGTCTCGACTCGATTGACGCAACGTAGGATATCAGCCAATCATAGCGCGGGAGCCGTGGCGCCGCCAGCCAATCGCAGCGCAGGAGGGGCGGGACGTGTCGGAATACGGGTGGGGAAAGGAGAAAACGAGGCGTACGGCGAACGTGCTTATTCTCGTAACGTGCGCTGAAGCGGATTATGGGATCCTTTTCTCCCAGCGACGTGGAGCAGCACTGAGCGGTGGGAATTTGGGGAGCGAAACGGTCAGGAATCATTCAAGAAGAGGGAAAACAGTGGATCATGATGGAACAGACCAAATGGACACCGATCTTCACCATCTTCTCCGATAACGTGAACTGAGAAGAGGAATCTGTTCATGGTAAATGTAACCTGGAAGTCTTTGGCACTGTCCGTGTGTGAAAGAGAGGGATGGAGGAAGGTGGTAGTAGGAAAAAGAGGTCTGGAAAGAGGCGATGTTGCATGTGGCTTTACCCAACGTGGCAGACAGACGGTTTTTGTGTGTTCCGCTAACCAGTTAGCTTAGCACGCTAACGTTAACTCGTTGGCCAGCATAGGTAACTAGCTTGCCAGCCATGGAATACCAGAGTTCTGCCTCAATTTGGGGAATTTTCGTCCCTAATGTGCCATTCCCAAAACTATGAGATGAGTTGAACGAGTTGTGTTCGGTCTCTCTAATTGTGCTAGGCTTAAATGTTCCGTTCCACCTTAAATGGTGCCGCAGTTACATTCTGGCGCCTCTCTGAGGCGCCAGAATGTAACTGCGGCACCATTTAAGGTGGAACGGCTTAAGCTAGCGGTGCTAGCATGCTATCAGTTTAGTCCTATTTTGCCTCTAAACAAAACATTTAATCTTATTTCCCAGCTCAAATTCCTGTATTTCACCAAAACATCGAGCTAAATTGAGTGCTAGCTAACGTTAGCGACTACTTGGCTAGCTAGCTATGCTAGCCCAGCTAGCAGAACCATATTCTCTCCTCCTGCTGGTGTTGTAAGTTCACTTAGACCACAAACATCTCATATATCTAGAAGCCTTTCTATGCTTCTAAATTAACCAGCTAATCAGACTAGCTGTTACCTTCAGGCTTAGCTAACCAGCTAACAGTAGTTAAAGGGGAACTCCGCCGAGTTCCCAGAATTCTACTCAGATGTAAACAGTAAGTCATCCATAGCAGTATGAGTGTAGAGGAGCTCAGTATCGGCCACAGCGGTGGTCAATGGAACCAGACGTCCGCCTCTGAAAGCTCCCCCCACTCATCCAAGGCACTTTGGGTATGAATCCATCCTTGCAGATACCGTACACCCATACATGCCGACTGTCTTCCATGGGGCGGATGGGATCTTCCAGCAGTGCCACATGGCTAGAAATGTCCGACACTGGTTGGAAGAGTATGTCCAAGGCTTCCAGGTACAACCCTGGCCCCCTAATTGAGCGTCTGTGGGAGCACATGGGACGTCATGTTGGCTCTATGGATCCTCCCCCACACATCCTCCAGCAGGTGTGGGATGCACTGCAGTCAGCATGGCTCCAGATACCTGTGACGAGCTACCAGGACCTTACTGAGTCTCTCCAAGCCTGTCTAGCTGCCGTCCATTCTGCACACGGCGGTTACTCTGGATATTAGCTGGTGGTCATAATGATGTGACTCCACCGTGTACATGGTGACGACTTGGTAGAGAAGGAGCCGCAGGAAGGCAGGTGCTCTTTTAGTGAATGCAGTAGCAGGTGAGACCGCCAGCCAGCGCTCCTGAACAGCCAGGATAACAGGCAGGCCGTCAGTAGCCATCCACAGCCCACCCTGAGGATGGGGACCAGCGCTACCCCAGCTCCGCAGCTCAGTACAGAACAGCACGAGCAACACATTTAGACATCCAGCGTCCCAATGAACGCGGCACAGCTAGCTAGTTCAGACAGCAGCTAGACATGCCTCGGCACATGCCGGTTGCCCTGGATATTAGCTGGTGGTCATAATAATGTGACTCCACTGTGTACATGGTGACGACTTGGTAGAAGAAGGAGCCACAGGAAGACAGGTGCTCTTTTAGTGAACACAGTAGCAGGTGAGACCGCCAGGATGACAGGCGGGCCGTCTATAGCCATCCACAGCCCACCCTGAGGATGGGGACCAGCGCTACCCCAGTGCCACAGCTCAGTACAGAACAGCACGAGCAACACATTTACACATCCAGCGTCCCACAGCTAGGTAGTTCAGACAGCAACTAGATACGCCTCGGCACACGGCGGTTGCTCTGGATATTAGCCGGTGGTCCTAATAATGCGACTCCACCATGTATGGCAGAGGGATGTGCTCTAAAGCAAAATAGCCCCCAGATTTGACCCTGTTATACCACCACCACCACCATCATCACGTCTGTAACCTCAGAAGACTTGTGGTGGGGTATGAAGTGGCTGTGTTTGTGTTGTGGACGTGGTGACCTCTGGTTACCATCACCGCCACTGTAAAGGAATCAGAGGATGGGTGAACCGTTACAGTGAGTGAGTCGTGTTGGTTTACACCTCAGAGGCTGAATCATACAGACTTCCTGGGACGTCGCTGGGGTTCCCCTTTAAGCGTCCTGGGCAACAGATATAGATATAGTCATATTGTGAGTTGTGTTGAATACGTCAGCACCTTCAGGGGAGCTGTATGTGTGTATGTATGAATTTATTTATTTGTTTGTTTGTTTGTTTGTTTATTAGAGCTCTTTAATTCAGTGGTTGAGGGGTCACACGATCACTCGGAGTGGTTTGGTGTGAAATGGTTCATTGTAGGCGAACTTACAGACGCCGGTTTCTACACAGTGGTGGTGATGGGAAGCGGGCATCTCGGTGTCCACAACACACACACCTGTTTTATTTACCATCCTAGACCCCCAGTGAACCTCCAGGGGGTCTCCTAAATGTGTGTGTGTGTGTCAGGTTAATGAGGGTGAGTGATGAATCTGAAAGCAGTGTGTTTCTCTGGGGACTGTTTTGTCTCCGTGTCCCCTCCGCTGTGAAGAATGTATTTTAGGCCGTATTGGGGTCTCAAAGCTACTGTAGAGCGAAGTCCCGGACATCAGGCGGCGTATCGGTAACGATGTGGTGTAGTAACTTCCTGTAAGGTGGTTAATCTGGTTCCTCTCGTCACCATTGGCAACCTGGGGGTCCCTAATTCTGACTTGGGACATTTCACAGCAAGCTGGTCCGAATGATCATCCTCACATCTTAACCATTTAATCATGCACAGCTACTGGAGTCCCTTTCAGGGTGTCGGAGCTGATTGGTGGGAGCGGGTATCAAACGTGAACTGAGGAGTCAGTCTGTAAATCTGACCTGGAAGTCTTTGGCGTTGTCCGTGTGTGAAAGAGAGGGATGGGGAAAAGTGGAGAGGTCTGGAAAGAGGCGATGTTGCATGTGGTTTTTTTGTGTGTGTGTGCTCTGCTAACTAGTTAGCTTAGCATGCTAACGTTAACTCAGTGAGACATGGGATTCCAGAGTTCAGCCACAGTTTGGGGAATTTTCGTCCCTTATGTGACATTCCCAAAACTATGAGCCAGGCGCCAGAATGTAACTGCAGCAGCATTTAAGGTGGATCGGCTTTAGCTTGCTAGCTGCGGTGCTACACTGTCCCTAGGTGTGAGTGTGTACGTCTGTGTGTCTGCCCTTCCATGGGCTAATGGCTTGTCCAGGGGGTTTCCTGCCTTCTGCCCATTGAATGCTGGGATAGGCTCCAGCACCAGTTAGTGCTGTTGAAAGCCCCTTACTTCATTTCCCCCTCGATGTACCTCAGAGCAGACATGTTCTCTCCGCAGCGCGAGGACCGGAGTGTACGTGCGTCAGTGCAAAATAAAAATTATTAAAGGAGTAATAATAAAAAAATAGGAAGGAAAGTTATCTGTTGTAATATCGGCTAAAATTCCCATATCGGACCGATGCTGATAACTGAAACGGCAAATAATTTATCGGCTGCTGATATATATCACATGTCTGTAATAAATGGCACCTCAAAACCTTGTTTCCTGGGCTGGTGGAGGTGCTAAAGTTCAGTGCTGATCTCAGTTGTGACTGAATTGGAGTAAGATGTCTCGTTTGATGGATTTGGGCTCGGTCTGCAGGTCTGCAGGGTGTGTATCGTCTGTGTCCTGTGTGTTTTGTTAGAACTGTGTCTTAACATGCACCAGTACTGTATCAGCTCCTGCCCGGATGGCTCCAGCGGTGTTCTTACGTTTGTCTACGTGGGGTTTTATTTTTGCTGGCCTGTGATGAAAGTGTGTGGCGCGTTGGGTAGAGATTATTCTGCACGCGTGTAAAGTGTGTTTCCTGCCTGTTAAACATCTGGCGCACGAATTTCAGACAGATTTTCAGTCAATTTTCAAAAACGTGTCTTCCTACAGATTACACGTCTGGCTGAGCTGAGGGGATTGTGCTCCGTGTTCGTCTTGCCCCACTTCCGTCGGCCCTCGTCTCCGGGGGTCAGCAGTAAAGACTCCCCCACCAGGTTGTGTTGGCCCTGAATACCCCGTTAGGTAGAGCTGCCGCTCGGTCTTGCTCTGCAAGATGTTATTGATACACGGGATACAAGTGTTGAGGCTCTTATTCGATCTCCAGCCGCCCTAAACGGATTCCTCCGTGTTAGGTCTGGAGCCTCTCTGCTTCCCGTCTCCTCCGGGGGTGCTTATCACATTGCGACTGAGTGATGAAAGTTGGTGGTGATTGAAGGCAGAGTGCCAGCGCCAGCATCTGTCAAACCGAAAGTTTGGGCCCGCTTGAGTTTTGCTGCCCTGATGGGATCAACAAAACTGATAAGGATTGCAAACAACTGCTTAGTTAGGCGAATAATCGGCCGGTTATTGAGGCGAATAATCGTTTATTCAGATTATGAATCCAACTCGTTAACGATTCCAGAGCACGTGTGTTTCAAAATGGAACATGTTACAGCTCATAATATGAAGTTGGAGAGGTGCGCTAACATTAGCTAGCTAGCTAGCTAGCTAGCACAGCTATCTTGCCGAGACGAATCTTCGTCATCCAGGGAGTCGATGTGTTTCCTGCTCTGTGCCAGCTAAGGTCGGCTTTGCAAACAGTACATCTGGCAACCCTGTTTTCGGACTTGAGCGTGAAATGCTGACACCCTTTTGAGGATTATGTTCTTGAGGCTGCAGTCGCGCCTTTGCTGACTCCCCAGTAATGTACCGGTAATGTCAACCAACTCCTCGACTAATCGATTAATCGCCGATTTTAGGCCACTAAGCTGATTAATCGTTACACCCCTGGTTACACGACACGTGATGATGACTACGCTTATTAACTGTGGGCTGTTTTTCATGTGCATAAGCGGCAATGTTGACATAAACGTCTATAAAATGAAGAACCTGGTACCAAATGTCCCTGGGTTGGCACTGCTGAGACTCGGAGCATGTGTAGGGTTCTACAGATACTGTCGGGTCATATGCAGCACAGCGTGTCCCGGTGGTAGGAGAAGTCAGCCGGCAGCTACTGGTGTCCCTGTCGACCCATCACTGCAGCCCTGAATCGGAGCATCCCAAGGAAATGTTGGTGGGATCCACAGGGCTGGCGTGTGTCGTGGTGCTGTTGAGCACTGTGTCGAGGTCGAGATCGAGAGAGAGAGAGATTCCCTTCTTCCCCCCTCAGTGACGTCGTTGTCCTCTCCCTAACTCCACGCTCCTTGGCAGGTCCTGATCTGACCGTGATCTGCGCCACATCCCAGCTGGACACGGCCGCTTTGGCTTGCGGCCCGCTGGGCTCAGCGAGTCACACTAATGCTGATAATCTGGCGCTGAACCCCCCGAGGAGCAGCCACACTGTGTTTTCTGTCACTCTGTTTTTCTCGGCAGACTGTAATGTGGACCCTCCTGCCGTCCCCCCCGTCTAACCCGTCATCGCAGCAGCGAGACGTAAAGAAGTCGTCTGCACAAGAAGCCGCGGTGTTCCCTTTGTAGCTCTTCTGCCGTAAACATGGACTAATGTTCTGAAACATTGAAGTTAATGTTGAAATGGTGTGAGCTCGGTCTGATTTCCTCGGGGGCGCCGCGTTTAATTACCGCCGAGCCGGCCCGAGACTTGGTGCCGGAGTAAACGAGTTTTTAATTAAAGCCTTTGAGTTTCCAGAGACGTGAAAGTGGAGGGAAAGTGACTTTGAATATGAATTTGAATGTTGTTCATTAGCTCGTCTGTTCGGGGCCGTGCGAGGCTTTATCAGCAGGCCGTTTCCTTCTCGACGAAGGAAATCTCGGACTAACCTGGTTTACCTGTTCGGCGTTCCGACAGACCTTTTTTTTTTTTTTGCCCAGTACTGAAAGACAGAAAGCCTGAATCACCTGAAAGGCATTTACAGAGATGTTGCGTATATCAGGATGGTGATTTTAAATATGGATATTAGACGCATGTAGATAGACCTGTGTCTAGTGGTCTATATGAGGTGATGGGCAGAATAAGACCACCACGGTGGCCGTGTTGTTTGTCTTCAGGCCCTTGTTAAACTGTGCATGCTGCGTCTCGTGTCTTTCTGAAGTCCATATACAGACACAGAGGTATTGTTTATTGTTTGACTCCGGTATGATCTAAATTCTGTGAAAGCAGCATTATGCGATGGAAGGTTTTGCTCTTGGGCTCCCCCTACAGTTGTGGAGTGTAATTCACTTTGAGCCCACTTTCGTAAATACACTCATCGTCAAAGGAATAGCTGGACTAACCTCTGCACCCAGAAGGAATGAAGCGACAGGAGTGAAACTTGGTGAGACATGCGAACGATTCACTTTCCGCCTTATCTCTGTACCTGACTGACCCAACAGCCACGATTGCAGACATGCAGCACGCATTGATGTCCTCCATGAGTCATCCTGTTAGTGCCAGCACCATTGGCAGGCGGTGGCACCACGCAGGACTACATGCACACAGACCGTTACAGCGTCTGTCCTTAACACCACGTCACCGTCACCAAAGTATTGCAATGGTGTCGTGCCAGACTGTCATGGAGTCACTCAGAATGGCAGCAGGTCATCTTCAGTGACGAGTCCCGCTTTTGTCTTGGTGGAGACGACCAACGAATCCGTGTGTGGAGGCACCATGGTCAGCACCAAGGTAAACGGTTTGTTGTGACACATCACATGTCCAGAAGGCCTGGTGTCACTCCACCTCCACCCCTACCGCACCATCTGCAGGAACTGTGTGAGAATATTCAAGCTACATGGGATGGATTATCACAGGACACCATCAGGAACCTCTACAACTCCATGCTGAGACGTCTGGCTTGTTGGGTTAGCAAACCTGGCGGGCCGACGCCATACTGAGAGACACTACTTCTGTATGTGTAGCTCAATAAATATTGATCATATCAGTCTAAATGTATCATCATTTATTGATCCTGGTGACCTTTATCTTCCTTCCCAACAGACCTGCCATCCCACACCTCCTTCTGGTGTGTGCTGGTCGCCCTGAAGAGCAATGCCAGTTGGGCCTTCATTAGGGACACACAGGTTTTTGGCTAATGTGCTGATGTATAGGCTTCGATGTTGGTATACCTTACGTTAAGAGTCTTATTGTTTTGGATTTCCGGCACTATGACTCTCTAACCGGGGACTGTTCCTTTGTGTTCTCTGACCAGCGTAGGCAGCCATTAGATCAGCTCGTCAGGCTGTTTGGTCATATCATATATAGCTTTGTTCGTGCAGACCTGTTTTTATTGTCTTCCTGTGTTGACAGAAGCTTCGTGTCAAGTGGATTTGTCAAGAACACACTGCAAATCCCACTTGCAGGGCTAATAATCCTTTCAAAACCATTATTAGCGGTCTTGATGAGCGAGCGCACCGAGGGGAGCGTTCTGCAGATTTCTTAACTGTGTTCTGTACGGCACTTACTCACTTTCCCATGACGTTCCGCTATGCCAGGCATGCGAGGTATTCCGAGGCTCGGGGCGAGTTTAAATGCTCGCTTTTGTTCCCGCATTGGCAGCGGTCCCAGAGCTCGGCCTGTCGTGTCTGTTGTGCTGTGTGTGTGTGTGTGTGTGTGTGTGTGTGTGAGAGAGAGAGAGAGAGAGAGAGTGTTTCTCGCTCTGATGGGGTCACGCTGGAGTCTGTTCATATGCTCATTATGATGTACTGCTGAACAGAGTGCTGTAGCAGCAGAGCAGATCTCTCTATTGGGGGGGTTTAAAGGAATAGCCTCACCAGTGCTAATGGGGCTAACGGGAAATGGGGGGGCCGGCAGCCACCAAATTAGCATGATGCTAACTGATGGCTGTTCATTGCAGATTCACACGAGGCCTATAAGCTGTAACAGGTCGAGCAGTCCAGAAGATGACCGGACTGTTGATCTTGAGAGAGACTTTGGCCATTAACGTACATCACGGTGTTCACACTTTCTCCCCCCTCTCTTGTTCCTCTAGACTATAAGAAGACCCCGCCCCCGGTACCTCCACGCTCCGCCTCCAAGCCCCTCATTGCAGTGACCATTCAGAGCAGCACCGAGTCAGCTCAGGACACTTACTTGGACAGCCAGGACCAGCGCAGCGAGGCCAACAGCCAGTCAGGGCGCAGCAACTCCTCTGACAGCGTCACCAGCTCCAGGACGGGGAGTCTGGCCAAGGGTGTTAAGCGGCCGCCGCTGCTCCCCCAGGCTCCGGTTCCAGCCCCACGAGAGCCTCCCGTGCCCCTGCCCAGCGCAAGGGTCAGCAGCCCCCCTCCTCTGACCCCCCTTCCGATCCCAGAGGCCAAAACTGTAAGCATCACTCTCACGTCGGACGAGCCTCAGGCTGCGCCCCGGAGGAAACTCTCCTCTATCGGCATCCAGGTGTGTATGTGTGCTCGAGAGAGGCTGAGCGGTCGCTCAGTACTGCTTACTGCCCTGTGTAACACTATATGATGTGTCTCATAGTTGGAATAACTGAGCTGCGTTGCTAATAGGGCTGTCAAACGAGTGAAATAATTAATCACAAATAATCGCTTCCGTTTGTGTAGTTAATCATGCTTAATCATGTGTCTAATTTCCCCAAATTTGATCCTAAATGAAGATTTTTTTTTTTTCGGTTAGGAAGCGGCACGTCTGTCAGCCATATGAGCGGATAATTTAGATCCTAACATCCTATACTTTCATAGGCCTGGTCAAAACGAAGTCAGCGATCGGATTTTAATAAGTGCCTCTTTAAGAGGTTTTGATTGGAAGATTACTGCAGTGATTAATATGCTTCAGCAGACAGCAAGTCCGTTCACCCTGACTGATGCAGGGAGGAGCTTCTCGTTCCTTAAACAGCCATGTGGGCAGACGTATCCTCTGGTCAAGGAAAAGATGTCACTGTGTTTCAGAGGGGTCCGATTATTGTCCTGCGTGCAGCAATGAAAAGGAGGAAGCTGAAATGACTGGAACCGGGTTCGGAACTGCCCAGATCAGAGATCGTATTAACGTTGGTGAAGCCCAGGGGGGAAAACGGACAGTAGAACTCACGGCTGTGTTTACTAGTGACAGTAAGAGCATTTCCACCCGACCAGAACACGCAGGACTGGGGCCAAACAGCCGTGTGGGCATAAGAAGAAGCCGCTTGTTAGTGAGGCCATAAAGGAGCATAAAGTCCGGACTTTGGAGCAATGGAATAAGGTCATGTGGTGTGATGAGTCCGGATTAACCCTATTCCAGAGCGATGGGAGCATCAGGGTAGGAAGGGAGGCACTTGAAGAGAGCCACTGTACAAGCCTCTGGATCCAGGGTCAATTCGAGGTCCAGCAACGGTATGTGATGATAAACTGAGGTCAGCTGACCACCTGGATGTACCGGGTTATCCCATCAGTGAATCTTTTTTGGGCCTGATGACAGGGACACGTTCCAGGACAGCAGTGCTGAGGACTCATTTGGGATCAGATTCCGAAAGAGTGATTCAGGGAACATGAAGAACCAGGACCCAAGAGTCTTGCAGACGTTGTGGAGAAGACATTTACAGGGTGGAAGGCAACTAGCCTGCTAATATCATGCATGCTGTCTTCCAACCCTGGTCCTGGAGGCACCCTGGTGGACTCCCTGCTTTGACACCCATCCCCCCCCGCAGCTCTGAACGGGCTTGTTCATGAGTTGAGTCAGGTGTGTTGGGAGCAGGGTAAGCACTTAGGGTAATCCAGAGCCAGGGTTGAGACGCACTGGTGTAGAAGCACTCTCCGGCATGGTCGACTGAAGGCGTCGTCGGGTGCTAGCGCTACCAATACAGCTGCGTTAGTCCTGTGTTTTGCTGGTCCATGATGCTTTTGGGTCGACCTACCATCACAGCACTGCGGAGAGACATATAGGTGCAACTGAACGCATCCCTTCTCATATCGAGCCTGATTCTTCATTGAACTGTCAATGTTCTCATTTCCTGTTCTCTCTAACAGAGGTGCAGCGACTGTTCCTCCAGTCTCTCGTCCTCCGAGTGTTGATTACATCGCCGTGCACCCACAGAAGGGAGAAAATTAATATCAGTACTCTGTCAGTACTTCTAATACACATACTGGCTCAGCCTGAAATGAGTCGCGGTGTGGAAGACGAAAGCGTCACGACGTCCCGTTCACAGGAAGGTCTACATTACGAGTTGGTTTTAACCTCCATGTTTTTGGTTTGGAGCTGCGAAATTTGGAGCTTTCAGGGTTGATGCTAATTGGGTCGAAACAATCGTGCGAGTTCTCTCCTGACAGCAGTGGCTCAGAATTAAAGCCTGCGAGCTGCCTGTAATGAGCTCCTATGGTACCCGGTTTCAGTCATTAGGCTGGCGCAGGTTAGGCTGGCGGCGTGCCTGTCGTTCTCCGGGGAGAAGGATTCTTAAAAAGGACAAAGTGTCAGCAGCTAGTTTATTAGGGGTCTAAGCATCATATTTTGGGAATCTGGCTCTTTATGTTGAGACTCGGGCCGCTTAAATCATGGCCCGTCATGCTGGAAGTCGTAAATCAGATATATAACACTTGAGCGTTTTTCAGCCCGGTCTCCGTCGGCCACATCCGTAACTCGCAGTCGATTACCACAGACGAATCATTTAGAACAGGAAAGAACACAAAGCCTCTGACTCAGAGCGCACTTGGAGAAGTCAATGGGCGTGTGATTCAGCACCTGCCCACAGGCTTCCTTTAGAAGTTTCAGGTCTCCAGGTTTTCTGTTCATGCAAGGTGCTTATCTGCTGTGTGCTACGGCTCGAGTCAAGTGCTAGACTACCAGAATGCATTAACAGCTGACTAATTGTTGTTCGCTGGCTGTTCTGTGTCAGGTGGACTGCGTGCAGCCGGTGCTGAAAGTGGAGCAGACCCCCACCACCAGGTTCCAGTCCATAGGCGTGCAGGTGGAGGACGGCAGGCCGTGAGTACAGCCTACAGCCCCTCTTTCTTATTTTGTCCTTTAGGTTGACGAGTTTGTTCCGACATGATTTGCGTAAGCTCACTGCAGGGACGGTTTCCCTGGGGCAGATGGGGCTTAAGTGCCTCCCTCAGGGGCACAGCAGCCGCAACATTCACCATGATGGCTTGGTTCAAAGCCAAAGTTCTCCCTTTCCGACTTGTTGTTATTATTCTTACTACCCCACATTCTTTCCTTCCCTGACACTGGTCGCTGCACTGAGCTTTGCTGAGAGATCCCCATTTCCACGTCAGGTCTTTTGTGTTCTCGTTTTCTGGAATAGCCCAACTGCAGAGATCCTAGGAATTCAGAGAGGTTAAGCAAGAGCATGAGTAGGACCTTGGCCGCGGTTAAGTCAAATGTCTCCCTGTCAACCTGTTTACGTTCTCTTTAATAAAAATACAGAGGCATTTTTCCGCTGAATCCGTAGCATGTAGTCGATGACCACGGATCATTTTGACCATTTCATTTTGCTCTGACAAAAAAAAAAAAAAAAACAATCAGGAAGAACAGAAAGAAATCCTTTGACTAAAGGTAAACAGGGAGTCGTGTTGGGCAGAGGGGGAGCTGGTGGAGCTCTTCTTTTGTGAGTATTACTGACAGGAGGAAACCCACACCAGCAGGATCAGATGGATGCTTGTCATTTTGTACGTCATGCGTATGAGTTAAGTTGAAATGGAACTATTCCAACAATATGTCTGGACGGATTCGCTTTAAAACTGCAATATACAAAGTAAAGCATGCAACAAATGAATGTCTGATATAAGCTTCGGCTGTTGTGTGTAGTCCTGGCCTCACTGCGAAGTGAACACCAGTTAAGGGCATCATGATAACGTCAGATGACTTGAATAATTATTAGAATACACTCATAGTCAAAATGTAGCCGCACCCAGAAGGAGGTGTGGGATTGCAGTGCTGGTGGGAAGGAAGATAAAGGTTACCAGGATCAATAAATGATGATACATTTAGACTGATATGATCAATATTTATTGAGCTACACGTACAGAAGTAGTGTCTCTCAGTATGGCGTCGGGCCGCCATGTTTGCTAACCCAACATGCCAGACATCTCGGCGTGGAGCTGTAGAGGTTCCTGTGTGTCGGACGATCTGTGTCCCAGATCCTTCATGTCGCCTCTGTGTGCCTTCTTCTATCCACTGCCGCTAAAGGAGTACTATGGTAGTATCTGCATGACCGTGTGTATGGAGTGCAGCACACTGTTGAGACTGTCCTGCTTCCCGGAGCCCTTTGATGCGACCCCTCTCCAACTCTTCGAACTGCTCGAATAGCTTTCGAACTCTTCTCTCTCACTTACTAAGGATGCTACCAACACAAGGACCTTATGTAGCCAGTCAGGTACAGAGATGAGGCCCGTCCTCGCTTACGTCACACGTGTGGCCAAGCGTGAAACTTGAACCTACCCACCAAGTTTCATTCCGGTCGGACGAGTGTAATTGCTAGATTACTCAGTTTTGAATCTAACTGATGGTGGCAGCATCACATATGCCCAGGTGACCATAGAGCGTGTGCTCTGCTGCTGAGTTATTCTCCTTTATTGTTTCACCCAGTGGTTTAAACCTCTGCTTGCTGCTTTGTTGTTCTGGATTGTTCCAGATACCTGCTTCCCCAGTTTAGCATGTCGGGCTAAACAGCAGCTTCTGTGTTACACTGTAATGGTGCAGTGATGAGGAGATAGTCAAATTCTGTGGGTCACTCCCCCGCTCCGTATTTCCATCTCCTGCTTCCTGGCCCTCTTCCCCACATTCGCATCGACTCTCTCTGTGTTTGGATGATTTGCATGTGTCCTCCTGACACCTTTTTCACACGCCCCTCCCCCTTTTTCCTCTCACTTCCTCTTAGATAACTCCGTTCTTCTGCTGTTTCTGGGTCACTGCTTCTGCATCTCTCTCTGCTTATCTTTGTCTGACTCTGTGTCAATCACACAGGCTGTGTGCTATGTGCCTCTTCGAACCGCCTGATTGGTGAAGCCGACTTGAATTAAATTGTCAAAGGTCATTTGAATCAGTGAGGCCCAAACGGAGTGTGATGAAGGATGCAACTTGTATCTCCATTACATCATCATCATCATCGTCACTGTAGAAATGAGCTTGTTGTCTGTAAGGTAAGGGTCCAGCTGTTCGCTGTGAACAGTCAAAGACCTCCTGTTTGCTGTGTGTATCCGCAGGCTCAGCCGCTTTAGCAGCATGGCGTCCAGGCAGGAGACGACCGAGGCGGAGTCTCAGGACCAGTCGGATGGTAAACCCTTGCAGAACAGCACCACCTGCTGCACCACACAAACGCCGGATTCGCTGGAGAACAGCGCCGGCGACCGGATACAGAAGCCCCTGAAAGCCAGCGCCATTCGTTCCACGTCGGGGTCAATCCCGGAGAGTCTGGACCCGGCGCTGGACCCCTCCTCCCTGCCACCTCCTGACCCATCCCTGCAGAACAGCAGCAGCGCCGGGGCGAGCGGCAGCGTGAACGGAGCCGCAGAGCAGCCCGGGTTGGCGACGGCGGCAGCGGCGTGCCTCAGAGACGGCCACTGGTTCCTCAAACTTCTGCAAGCGGAAACGGGTCGCATGGAGGCCTGGTGCCAGCAGATGGAGCAGGAGAGCAAGGAGAAGCCGCTCTCCGAAGAAGGTGAGATACAGGAGCCAGGTTTCCGAGAGCGTTTAAATGAAAGAGCAGGGGAGGAACAGAGTTCAGTTTGCCTCAAATTCATCTAACTGACGTTTAGCAGCCATAGCGACATCACTTCCCAGTGCATTTCGTCCTTTATTCATATAGCATTCCCTGAGTTTCCATCAAGAATTTCAAGAAACTGCTGGAAATGGGACAGAATACATCTCAGCTAGTCCTAATTTGGTCATTCCATGCCAATTCACCTAAAGCCTGTCCAGTGATGACATCCATTCAGAAAATCCATAAAAAAATCAATTAAAAAATTCCATTACAAAAAATCATTCAAACATTTCATTAAAAAAATTATATTAAAAAAACCCATTGAAAAATTCCATTGAAGATTTTCCTTCAAATATTCCATTCAAAAAATCTATAAAAAAAATTAAAAATAAATCCGTGTCAAAGCTGCGCTCTAATTGGAGTTTTAAATCATTTTTTTTAAATCAGTTTTTAAATTGTGTTTTTAAATATTAGGTTTAAAAGTGATTTAATGGAACAAAAAATGAAATATTAATTGGCGATAAAAAATATACTATGAAACGTATTTCACTTTAAATCAGCTGATTTCATCCTAATAAATGTGCAACAGACGTCTGCAGCATTATTCTACCTCTCTTTATTTTTCTAATCATGCAGTAGTTCCTCTTTTGAAACGTGAAACTTGAAACGTTTGAATCTTTTGGGCAAAAACCTTTATTTTTATTTTTTTTTTGTGAAGCGTATGTGTTATGTCGTATTCCTACATCCCTCACAAACGTGATCATCTATAAGTTCTGTGTGCAGCGTCCTGAAAATGGCTTCACAGCTAAAAATCAGTTAATTTGACCCCACCTTTTCTCAGGTTTGGTTTACTATATTGAAATGGGACCGGTTCTGTCTCTGTAACCCAGATACAGGTTCTGTGTTCTGGTCTACAGAGATGCTGTTACCCCTGTAATGTGCTGCGAGTCCTTCGTGGTTTGAGTTGACCTGGAATGACCCCAGAGTTCACAGTGTTCTTAAGACAGTGGCCTTTGTGTAGTTAGAAGAGGGACAGGTTATAGTCGGGCTCCAGNACCCCCAAGCTCGACTTCAATATTGGTGTGATCCCCACACTCATTATTTTTATTTTTACCCCCCCAATCCCTCTTTCTTCCCATAGAACTCAGGTTGTAACTGAAACGGCTGTATTTGTCGCAGCCCTTGGTTTCTGTCATGACCACTGTACAGTTAACGATTAACCATTTCACACCATTGCACTTTGACTACCTTTGATATCTCAGCTGTTGACTCTTCTTATCTGTCTTAAAGCCACAGTAGTAAATGTCCCTGCCCTGTATTGTGTGTCCTTCATAGTCCTGGCTGTAACGCTGGTCACGTCACTGTAAACAGGCAGCTAAACTACAGTAGGCTGAATGGCACGATCACACGGTTGTAACAGCACAACCGTGATAACTTCAATCCGGGTAAACCGAACTTAGAACCGCTTTAGCAGCACATACATAGTGCATGAAAGTGTTGGAGAAGTACAAGCCCTTTAAAGTAGGTTTGAGAAAGCAGAGCCGAGTGTTTGATGGCTGTGGGTATGCAGCGCAGCAGCGGCTCAGCCTTAAAAGGATAACGTTTAAGCTGAAGAGTCTCTTACGGTGTGCATGTGTCTGTGTTTGTAGTGCTGGGGAAGATCCGCAGTGCAGTGGGCAGCGCTCAGCTCCTCATGTCTCAGAAATTCCAGCAGTTCAGAGGCCTGTGTGAGCAGAACCTGGTGAGTTAAGAGCTTCCCCTTCAAAGAGTCCCTTTAAAGGAAGAGCTCTGCATTCTGTAGCACGGAGGCGAGTAGGAACGTGTTGGAATTCTCAAGTATTCTAAAAGTCTTCAAACTGCAGTTTAGTACCAGGAAAGGCATGGATAGGAACACAGCCGTTCTCTGGCACTCATTAAACAGTCCTGAAGCTATTAAGCAAAAGCTGTTACGCAGAGCCCATACGGCTGCGTCTGTCTTTTACAGTACTCCTGCATGTTCTGACCTTGATGACGGTGGATCCTGCAGAAGTCCAGGTTGTGTTAACAGCACCAGGAGCAGAATCAAGAAACGCAGACCCCGGAATTGCCTGTCTTAGAGCAGTACATGCAGTTCTTTATGTAGTATTGGTGAACCTAATTCAGTACAGTTCTGATCTTAGCACATATATACACACACGCGCACACACGCACACACACACGCGCACACACAAATACATATACAGATCGCGTGTGTGTACATTCACTCACAGTTTGTGTGTGTGTGTAGATAGAGATAGAGAGAGATGTATACACATGCATGTATATACACAGTCAACACACTCACTCATAAATGGGTAGATACAGGTGTGTGTGTGTGTGTGTGTGTGTATACACACATACTCACTCTTATATATATATATATATACATACATACATACATACATACACATACATATGCATAAATACATATACAGTGTGTGTGTGTGTACATTCACTCACATACATACATACATATATACATATGCATAAATACATATACAGTGTGTGTGTGTACATTCACTCACATACATACATACATACATACATACATACATACATATATACATATATACATATGCATAAATACATATAGTGTGTGTGTGTGTGTACATTCACTCACATACATACATACATACATACATACATACATATATACATATGCATAAATACATATACTGTGTGTGTGTGTGTCTGTAGATAGAGATATATATGTATAGATAGAGAGAGATGTATACACATGCATGTATATACAGTCAACACACTCACTGATAGATAGGTAGATACAGGTGTCTGTGTGTGTGTGTGTGTGTGTGTGTACACACATACTCACTCTTATATACATACATACAACAGGTGTGTTTGTATACGTACGCACTCATTCATAGATAGATACAGGGGTGTGTGTGTGTGTGTGTATACTGACATACATACATACGTACATACATACACAGTCAGTCACTCGTATATACATATGTATGTACAGATACAGGTGTACACACTCACTCACTCACGCTGGTGTAGTGTTTGTGTTTGAGCTGTGTCAGAGTGCCCTCCAGTGGTCCAGTGCATACATGGCAAGTTTAAATTAGTTGTACAGGCTGAAATGCTCTAACAGTCGAATTTGCATTGACGGCTGTTCTATGGCTAGCTTTCCGTCAGTAAGGCTTCAGTATTAGTACATTGTAAGTTGCACCTTCATGCCTTTGCTCAGTGTGTTGGAATGTAGTTCTCCGAAATGAGCTCTGAGGGGTCTGAACTTACTGAATTATGTACTGAAAGCTGTTCAGATGTAGCTTCTATTAGGACTTCACTCATTCCACTCATTTCAGAAGTCATAACCATCAGGTCAGAGAGATTCAGTGAGTATGCTTCTTTGTCTGTTAGCTGGTGTAAGTGTTGAAGGGTTTGAGGATGTCTAATCTCTTCCTCTAAACTGTGTGTGGTGCGGTGCTGCTGTGTTGTCAGGATGTGAATGCTCAGCCGCGGCCCACGGCTCAAGACCTGGCCGGTTTCTGGGACCTGCTGCAACTCTCCATAGAGGACATCAGCATGAAGTTCGACGAGCTCCACCTGCTCAGGTCCAACGACTGGAAACTGCCCGAGAGCAGCAACAAAAAGGTACTGCTGACTCTAGCGCTCCAAACTCTTTAGCTCAGCTATGATCGAGCTCAGCTGGGCCTGGCTAAAGCCAGGTCAGTCCGTTGACGTTGACAGCGAGAACAAACTGCGCCTGTGACTAACGTTAGGGGCCCAGCTAGCGCCTTTAAAGAGCAGTCATTCACTTTTGGCACCTGTCGTCCGCAGGAGGAGAAGAAGCAGCCGTCAGCAGCGACGCCGAAGAAGGTGCTGAAGCCCAAACCCGCCGCGACGAAGGAGAAGAGCGGCGGAGAGTCGGCCGCGGACAAGCAGCGGCAGGAGGCCAGGAAACGGCTGATGGCCGCCAAGCGTGCCGTGTCGGAACGGCAAAACTCCGCCACGGAGAGCGCAGACAGCATCGAAATCTACGTCCCTGAGGCCCAGACGCGACTCTGAGACACGCACGCCCCTGCGTGTGCCTCTGAATGAAGGAACACAGGGGGTGGGCCCCCCACATGGACACGCTGCGACACCACCCATGCGGAGCCTCCGAGAGGCGGCGAAAAGGAGGTGTTCAAACCGAACGGAGCACAGCAAAAAATAAAAAAAGAGAGAATTAATTGGAGAGGAAAAAAAAAAGAAAGAAAGAAATGGAAGAAAAAGCAGACTGTGACAGAAGCCACAGAAGAACCTCCACACGTGACGTTTGTTACTGTCTTTATTCTTGTTATACTAAATATTATTATTATTATTATTATTATTATTATTATAACAAGCTGTAATTATCTCATGGAATATATCGAAACTGATTTTTTTTTTTTTTTTCCCTCTCCCCCTTTTTTTTTCTTTTCTTTTGTCTGTAAATTGTGTTTATCTCGGACGGGGAGGCGACGCATCCCTTCGTTGCGTGTGCACGCACGTGTGTGTGTGTGTGTGTGTGTGTGTGTGTGTGTGTGGACACGTTTTAAAAGAATCAGAAGCCCTTTAGTCACTCCATGCAATTCAAGCCAGCCCCGTCAGCTACGCTCGTTTCGAATCGGCCACAGAAGCACGCACTCAGGATTCTGCACGTGTGCACTTGTCACTCTTTCATCAAGGCGGTCTTCCTCTTCTTACCCTATTATTATTATTATTATTATTATTATTATTATTATTATTATTATTATTATTAGTCAGACATTCAGACCTTTTGTAGGGACAAACAAACAATTCAGAACTGCATTTCGGTGAAACGTAGGAGCGTGTGAATGTTTGAGAAGGATGTTGTCGTCGTCGTTCCTTCAGCTCTAGGCTTTAGAATTCCGTAGGTTAGGGATACAGAACCGGTACGTCAGATACTTGAATACTCCTTTGGGATGGGACCATTAAAGAGCACAGCAGTGGCTTTCGCTCCTGGAAAACATTTTGAGTTCTCAGTCTAGTTCTTGTGCTGCGTTTACATGGTGAGGTCGTTCCATGCTCGATTGCTTTATGCGACTTCCGGCCGTGACGGTGCCATCGGTGAACATGAGAGCATCCGTGTCGGTTCTCTCTACTCTTTAAAGGGCCCGTATCCTACACTTCCCATTGTGTTTGGTTCCACTTTCGCCGTTTGTTTGGTTTCATGTAGCAAAACTGACCCGAACTCCTTTCGTAAAAGAGCCTGTCCATACCACTTACAGTTCAACAGGCTGGGTTTGTTACTGTTGGCTGCGTAGACTGATATGTAAATGAGCTCTGCTCTTATTGGCTGCCCTGTACCGTGCCCCGCAGTGCAGCCTAGAACACTCGGTACACGAGTGGACGAGGCCGAGAACTGTTGTAGGCGGATTTGTAAGTCTGTGATGCACCCAAATGAAAATCCTTGACGAAAGCCGAAAGTCCAGGACCAAAACCCCACAACGTGTTACCATATATACACACGGTGTTTATTAAATTTGAGCTAACATCATAATGCTGGTGAAACTTTTAGAAGGCCATGATGGCCATGTTGGGAAGGAGACTGGAGAGAAGCAGAGCGCTAACTTAATTAGCCTGCGGAATTTCAAGAAATATTAAAAACTGTTAATGTTAATACTTTGTGGTTTCCCAGAAGCATGTAAAGCTGAATTCCAGAGCCGGTATAAGGACAGGAAACTTGGCCCTATGAAGTGGCTCAGCAGGGAGGCGCTATTAGCCAGCAAGTTGCTTTAGCGCTCATCATTTACGGAAGAACTAGCCATGAACCCACACCAGCAGGATCTAACGGACATGCAGTAGCTGCTTTCAAAACAGGCAGGTGGTATAATTAACGAGACTTCCATTAAAGAATTTCAGATGTGTTAGATCTTATCACGGCTGAAACCAACCATTTTGCACCTGGATACCTCCAGTGGCCGGAAGTTTCAGTGCATCCCTAAATGACTGTGAAAACAGAGAATTCCAAACAGGCTGTTCCCGCAACTGACGAGTTCATATATGGACAGGTGCTGTGAATGAAGAGTAGCAACAGTGTTTACCTTCCACATTAAACTTCCTCACTAAGCTCGTTTTTCTGGGATACGGACCCTTTAAAGGTTCTTGGATAAGGTGGGGTGCACCAACACTTCTGCAAGAAGACGTCAAAAAGAAAGTCAGCCCAGAAAATGGGAAGTGGGAAATTGGGAAAATTGAACTTTTCATGGAACCGAGAGCTGCAGCAACCGCTGATGCTGCCGTCGCTGCTCTCTCCACTCTATCCAGTTTCCCGCTGACCCTCTCCCGTCCCCGTGTAAACACAGCATCAGTTCCTCGTGAGAGAAGGGAAGAGTCCCTACATGTCGTTCCTGTTTTATGTATTTATTTTTTTTATTCCATGTTCGTTCGTCCTCAAAGTGATTTGAGTGCCGTGTGCACTTACAGCGGTGGGAGATTTCCTGCGTTTCGGGTGTGAAACGATTTTCATGCACTTCGCTCCATTAGAGAGTCGCTCAGCCTTGTTATGCACATACATCCATGAAGTCTGAAATTTGAACGTCCGTCTTTTTTATATGACTGATTAAACTTTCTGAAGCAAAGCTGTAATAATCTATGAAATGAAAAACAAAACAGTCTCTCGGATCGGTCGTTTCTTTCCCGTTTCTTTTTGGGAATTGTGGTGTATTTTTTTTTTTTTTTTTTTTTTTTTTTTTTTTCCTTTCCAGTGTTTATGTGCTGAGTTGATTTTCCTGTTTATTATGTCTGTTGTCGTCATTCCATGATTTCATGTGTACGTAGTCACGCTGGTTCTTGTGCTTCACGAATGTCGGCGTGTGAAACGGTTCCTGCATAGGAATCGCATGAGAAGTTCTGGCTGAGCTGGATCAACTACACCCCCTCCAGCCATCCCCCACAACCATGCTGACACACTCCTCTGTCTTTTCAGATACCAAGCCCCATCAAGATCATTCCCAGATTTGGAATTCCTGATTTTTATGTTGGATATTAAAAGAAAGAACACTTCCTTTACCCAGTAGCCTGTGCTTGTGGATTGCAGACCGACCACCCGTTTACCGCTCCGTCACTGACGTGGCCTCGCTGTTCCACTTCGGTTGCACCATTGATGCCATCTCATAGGACGTTCCATGGTTTTATTGGCTGAGTTGAAGTTGGTCCCAGTTTTCCAGTTAAGCAGCCAAACTTCCCCAGAGATCCAGTTCAAATTGGCGGGCAAATCTGATTTGGAGCGGTTTATGTTTTCACGTATTTCACAACCATAACATGCCGTTTACTGTGTTCAGAATGGGAATTGGGTAGCTGGGCTATCTGTTATACATGATGGTTGGTACATCTTCATGGCACTGCTAGCTGGCTTGCTAGGTAGCAAGCTAAAGGCTAAGCGGCTATTCAGACATTCATGATTCACTGATGATGAAACAGCATTCCTACTGAAAAATTCCCGCCTCCCGCTTGTACTGGGAGTGGCCACGATGTAATGCAGGTGTGTGGCATATCGGAGTGGCCACACTGGCTTCAAAATCTCAGGCCGCTGTTTTTATGGGCAGGTGGAACCCCTCATGCTGCTGGTCACTCCTGAGTACCACCTTCATGGTGGTGGTTGATGAGGCTGCCAGAGGCTGACAGTGGTGCACAGCTGTGATGGACTGTTAATAGGAAACATGGATTATCATCATGTGAATTAATCTAAATTTATCTTCTATGTCTAAACCCACATCCAGACTGATGGAGTCTCTGCACCGCGCGTATGAACAGCGGTACGAGTGTATGTTCAGATGTTTAACAAAGGCAGGTATCTGTATCAGCCACCCCCCTTCTCAAGGGCAGTTCCTCCAATATTTCAAAATAGAATGCCCTTGTCTACATCTCCACCATGTAATTATTCAGACTTCCATCTTTGGAAAGCTACACCATCAGCAGGAACCAGGACCTGCCAAGGGCTCTTTTGGATGTTCGGCCTTACATCACGCCATCATGGCTGGTGTGGTGTATCCAACACCATTGAAATGCCAGGTTCTTCGATGTCTTTGGTCATATAGTGCCGTGTAATGAATTTAGGAATAATGTTGCTCACTGCTAGACAGTGCAAGCTTCCCACCACAAGCTGTTTACCATTCCTGTTTACCTTTTGGGGAACAAAATTCAACCCTGTTGGCCCAAATTGGGGAATTCTTAATGCCCTGTTAAACAGTCACGCTAGACTTCCATACCGATTCCTGAGCAATTCCTTTTTTTTTTGTTTTTTTTGGATACCTTCTTAAAAATTCCCAAAATTCCAACACTCATTCAGAACAGCAGTTTAGATTTGGAAACCAGGCTGCTAATTGGCTCACTGGCACTGATAAGACCAACTGCTTAGGTGTTGAACTACAAGGTGTGAAGCTTCATCATCACTGTTACAGGTAATGAGTGTACGCTCCATCTTTTGGAAACCCATACAGTTAGCAGGAAGCAGGGATGGTGTCTGCTAATCTGCTATGTTACTGTCTTAATGGCAGAAATGCGTAGGTACTGGATCTCGCAGGAGGTGATCTCCTGGTGATCATAGAAATGGACAGTAATTGTGAATTAGCCTTAGTTCTAAGTTCTTAGCATCTTTCCATTGGAAGTCTATAAGATTAGTTTTAGGCCAGCAAGTCATCAGAATGTTATACCACCACCACCAAGTAGATTCCAGTCTTCTTTCAGTTCAGGTGGTGGTCATCAACAACTACATCACATGGCTGATATGTGTAACTGATAGGAATGGACCAGTGCTTATGCTCATCGCTAGACAGTGCCAGGCGGACGGTACCGCTGGTGTTTCTCGCAGGATCATTAAACTGGTATATAGTTTGCTGGCTTGGCCTCCTGGGCGTATTGGCTGGTGCATGTGTCAGATACCACTCCCGTTTACAACTTGGTCAGCCACCCAGGTACAGTTGTCTTGTTGGACGTTAACAAAGACCTTCCAAACACACCGTTAATCAGAACTGTAGGCAGAACGAGAAGGGTTAAAACAAGAACCCCCCCCCCCCCACTTTATGTTCAATTTCCATTACAGAAATAAGCTCACCGGACACAAAGTGAGTCCCCTGTGACAGAAACAGACCTAATCCACAAATAACAGCTGTGACTGGATTTGGCATGAACTGGACACGTTTCTGGATGTGGCCACATCAGTGTTCAGACACTCTTGCATCAAAGAATTGGTCAGTTGGGCCAGATTAGGTAAATGCCTTCCCTGGCGTTTTACTAGTTGTTCCAGGTAGTCCCACAGATTTCCAAGAGAATTCACATCTGGGGATTTTGCTGGCCAGCCCAGGTGTGAATGTCCATCATGTCAATCAGTCACATTGGCAGCCCTGTGAAGGTGAGAACTTTCATCTTGGAATACAGGCAATATAGGAATGTTCTGTTCCTTGGTAAGCAAATGATCAGCAAAAGGCAAAACCTGGTTGTCCAGCACCTCAGTGTAGCCACTGTGGTTCACATTTACCGTCACCGCAACCAAAGAACCCATTTCCACCTCACTGAAACACCCCCAGAACATCACAGAGGGGTCTCGGTTTTGTCCAGAGAGCTTATTTAAACGCTCACACATCGCCATTCCGTTTACTTTCCGTAGTTTTCCGTAGTCTCCACTTGACTGTTTTGTCGTTTGCTCCAATGTGGGAAAATGATGTTTGCAAATATGTAAAGAGCTATGGGTGATTGTCGACAGTAACTGCGACTTCTAAAGGCTGATACCCCTGATTGGTCTCATCCGGGGGGTGGTCCGATTCTGAGCTGAAGTTACTCAGTTGTACATGATTACCTGAGACTGACACCGATGGGAAGCATGTCTGCGGGACCCGTCCAGTCATGGTATTGCACCCTGCATTGTGAACTAGCTAGCGGACTTCATCACACATGTAGCTCATATGGGAGACGATATGAGAGGCAGCCACGTGTCAGATTTACTCTACCTTTTGTACTGTAGACTGAAATAAGCGATAGCTGTAGGGTGTGGTCGCCTTCCGGATGTGTATATTTCTGTTGAATTGTAATACGTCGCCCACAGAAAGAACTATTAAACTTTTTGTTTTTTACTTCCCGTCTTTCTGTCATCGTCATTACGGCATGTTCCTCTTCTCCTGGGTCGGGTGAGGTCATTGACCTCCTTCATTTGCATGAAAGCATTGCTTGAAAACAATGCAGTTCATTTGAACCTGGAAGAACAGATCATGACGCTGCAAACCCCGAGGCTCGTCTGGGTAACGGTAGATCCTCACCAGTCTCGCCGCCATCTCACCAACATGTCCTACACGGAATTCTGAACGCCGTGGCATTCGGAATTCCGACACTGATTGGTGTCTTCACTGATCACCGTTTTAGGAGCGGAACCCTACAAGCTTTAAACGTTCTTAGGAACCTACCAAGCTACCTTCCTCTTGGTTTCCCAGCCTCGTGTATCGTTTGAAGGTTGCGATTAGATTAGACTTCCTTGTTCCTAGATCTACCACTGTTTTGGGCTGGAGTCCTGCACAGTTGGGTGACTCTCCTGCTCGGAATCATCCATTAAATCATCCTGGGAACTAACTGCTGAGCTGAATCAGGTCTGTTTGAAAACCAAAATTGCCCAACAGTGCAGGTATCCGGCGTTCCAGGACCAGAGTTCCCCAGGCCTGGTCCATCACCTTCTGTTTTCCAGATGGCTAGAACTTAGAGCTTGCCGTTGATTGACACAAGGCCTCTCAAGTCTGTTTCATAGTCACCATCTATAACCTGGAATTGGAGACATCGGAACCCAGCCAGCCAGGGAGCAAAGAACGGTCTGTTGGGGTGGGATTCGTTTTACATGGGCAGTTTTACCAACGTTTACGACCGATTCCCATGGAGTAAGGTACAGAAATAGAAGGGGCTACTCGTTTCATCGATTACTGTCACGTTAAAAACAGGGTAGACATTAGACTAGCTCCTTACATAATAGTGATCCGGTCTGAATAGATCCAGTCTGAAGGGTACCTACATCACGGCTCTGGTTCTGGAGAGCCAGGCGACCAGCTGAGTTTGGTGATTTTCCCAAATTTCCAGGTTTAGTACGGCAAGTGTACAGCACTATTTACTCCTGCTGTCCTTTTAGATTTGCAGCACCTCATGAACTGGGTTTGTAACTCACTCACTCACTCGCATTTAGCAGGCTGAGGTTTCTCCACAAGGGGGCAGTCAAATGCTTGTTTTTGATGCTTGTGCTTTACATCACTGACAAACTGTGTGTGTAACTGTACACCTGCACTGTTATGGACTCCTTGTCTTGTCGCCAAAGCTGAACCAACTGTTCCCAGTTATTCCCAGTTAATCACTGCAAACATGCTTATAGTAGCACTGTGGAATCAAAGTCAAGATGGTGTTAGCACCCACCTACCTGTATCCCTTTCGTTTGTCTTTCCCAGATACTGGATGTGTGCGTGGCTGTCTTCCATGTTCTGTATTTTTTACCAAACCTTAGCACAACATTTGAGAACCCTGCATGGAATAGCAATATCTCCCGAAACTCTTTCGATACCTTTGTTCCCTTGGGAGTATTCCTTTGGTCGAAACCTTTATTTTCCACGAAGGAGCGTCCACCGTCAGCGCACCCAAAGTTAATAGGGCTACAGCTTGCATTGACTCAACGATGGAGGAGACGACTCCGAGGCTTTTCAGCTGATGTTGGGAGCTGCTCTTTTATATAGCTGTTCTAGAGGAACATTCGGACGTCGTCCACTCCCTCGAACCACAACTGGACACAAGGCAGGCCACTGTCTCATGTAACTCGTCGACAAAGGTTTTCCTAGGCTACTCTTGGACACGGACTCTCTCCAAGCTAGGCTAGTGGGAGCCACCTTGAAACTTTTGGGACTTTTATTATGTTGGTGATTTAATGGACGGTCCACTGTCTTCCCAACTCCGGACATACAGTATAGTCATGAAGTCTGCTTTAGGTGTGTCGGAACTCAGTACAGCACAATCTCCAGTGTTAAGTGAACACCTACAGCACTGTGTTCACTCATACGGTGTTGAATTAACGGAATTCTCAGCTTCTCAGCTGTAGGACACGGTTGATTACCATGGATGAGCAGTTCAATGTGTTTCCCACTTAGGAAGTGAAATCTGTTTGACTCAAAGGGAAATTGAAATAGTGGCCAGAGGCCAGTTGCGGAATTCTATCCGTTTAAATTAAGTTAATTGGTTTTTCTGAAATGGGATAAGGCAGTGAATTTCAACCTTGGGGTTGCGGACCCCCGCAGTGGTCCCTGGACCTGTAGTCAGGTGAAGTCTGTAGTTTGTAGTGGGCTGTCAACGTCATATATAACCATATTAGTGTCATAGTAAGTACAATAATATTAATATTTATCAAATATATTTTCATTTATTGAGTTATAAAAAGTTGATTTTGATTTTCAGTTGGGCCGCTATGGTTTGTAGTTATTGTCAGGTGACTGGGATAAGGGGAGGGCGCGAAAATATGATCTTGATAGTTTTTTATATTCATCACGGTGTATATCCATAAGTGTTTTTATAGTGTCCACTCCGAGAAGGGACGTGTTTTCCAGATGGAAGTATTTGTGGTAATTCATTTCCAGGGTTGTGATGTGGGCGGAGTTAGTGTTCTTCCAGTATTCCAAAGAAGCAGCTGCCCATTGACTTCCATTGTTAGCAGCTCTCAAGCCATTCAGTTTCCAATCACAGGGAAACACATCTAAATGACTATTTATGGTAACTGAGCGTACGATCCAAATGAAGCCAACAGGGATTAAGTTGACCCGGAGCAAAACTATGATAGAAGCCAAAGGACAGTTGCAGAATTCCCTCAGTTTATCCAAGTTAATCTGTTTGTTCTTTCGGAAATGCGACTGGGAGTGGATAATATGCCAACAAACAACATCATGATGCTTTTTCATGATGTCCATCACAATGTTTGTTTTTTCTAACGTTTGATTAACTGGAACGGACATAAATGAATCAGTAATACCGCATTCGTAAAATACTATCAAGAACTAGGAGTACAGTGATTTTGCTGAGCATTTACTTTAGCAATTATTTGGGCTGGTCACAAACTCGAGTTAACCTGCTCTTTAAAAGCGGTAATATTTACCTTTCATAATTAACCATATTAAGTTTGTCACTGCAGTTCAAAATATGTCCAGTAGGTGACAATAATGTACAGTCAGGCTGAAACCTGGACGCTTGTGAGCTGTATGCTGCTATAGAAACAAACCCAGGCATGAACCTGTCATCATTTATTATTATTATATATGTAATATATTAACAATAACTCTTCTATTTAAAGACCTGTGCAGGTGAAATATGAAGTAGTTTAGGCTCAAATTTTTGTGGCGTCGGAACTTCCGAATGCTGTCCTTCAGCTGTTCTAATTATTCATGCTAGCTATGCTAGTTATGATCTCTTTTTAATGAGACACGAACCAATTCAGGTGTGGCTGTATTATGAAGGATTCAAAATGGTTTGCAAAGACATCTGGTTCCATTGACTTCCATTACCAGTTAAGAGATTTGGTAGCACTTCCTATGAACCCTGTATTCATAATGCTTTCATAAGGTGTTATAAGGCATATATAAAACCTTATAATACCAGTCAAAAGCTTGTATGATTACTTACAACTAGTTAGAATTACAATTACATGCATTGATGCATGTATTTACACTTTATTAAACAAGAGGATGCAGCTTTATAATGTCAGGTTTTGTAATGCGCTATAATATCTGTTCATAAGGACGTTATAAGCATGAATGTTGTACCAGGTTAGCTATGGCTTTAAACAAGCTCTGCTTATTCAAGTATTAATGAATCTGATAGAGCAGCATATCCACACTGTATGTCCCGTATTACCAGTTAGACAATCTCAGAACCTCAGAACCTGTAAAGACCACTTATGATGCTTTATAAGGTATAATAATAAGGTACTGACATTAAATGTACTTTTTATTTTTAATGGAAGTCAATGGAACCAGACTTCTGTCCAGGTCACTTCTGGTCATTTCTTTTGGTCCATTCCTTGTGAAATTCACACGCAAGAGATTAGAGGTTTTGTGAGCTCTGATGGACAAAGTGAGGCCGGACAAATGAACAGTGAGTGGGTTACATGCACTTCATAATGCTCATACAACCAGCTTACCAGCACCAATCAAGCTCGGGTTTCTTGGATTGGAGTAAAGTCTGGATATCTGGTTTAGAAATCCCAATTAGGAAAGCTGGAGTTTAGCTCGGTAACCAGGTTTCCCTTACTTAACACGGCAACCCTTACCAGTGTTTACGAATGGTTTAAAATGCATGTGTAAGTGCATACACTTACTATTAGGTTATAAGCACCTTAATATCATTAATAAGCAGCTATGTTACATACATAGAAGGAGCAGCAATGAGCCCACATTTCTTTTATCCTGTTAAAGCTCAGATTTTGATGTTTACAGATCTTGCTTTGGCTTCTCCATCAGTCAGCATTAAACCTGTCAATGTGGTCATGTATCTGTATTCATCAGATAGAGCTGCCTGTTTCATTAATGTGTTATTACTGCTTATTAATACTGTGTAAAGTGTTTATGACCTACTTAATAGCCATTAATTAACTCATTTTAAACCGTTCATAAACGCTTTATAAGGGTAGCCTTATTCTAAAGTGGTACCAAAAGTTCTTTTGGTACCACTTGCAGTTGCAGAAATTCAATTACTCCAACAGCAATTCAGTTCTATTCAGTTCAATTCAGTTCTATTCAGTTCAGTTCAATTTTGCTCTGACAGCAGTGATGATATTGTGGTGGAATTCATCTTAATATTGATAAATGTGGTCATATTGTCCACCCCGAGACGGGACTAGTTTTCCCGAGGGAAGAATTTGTGGTACTCCATTACCAGGGTAGTGATGTGGATAGAGTTCTATGGAGTTCTGCTCCGGTGCTCTATAGTGCTGGAAGGCAGCAGGAGCTGCCCATTGACTTCCATTGTTAGCGCCTTGCACTGGGGAAACCCATTGAAATGACTGTCTGCGGTAAATGACCGTATGATCCAGGTGAAGCCGACAGGGACAGAGTCAAAGTGCTGGAGGAGTCCCTTAACGCTGGAGACTGTGCTGAGGACTAAAGGGTTAACACAGTCAACGCTTCACTGTTTTCCTGCAGTACCGCACCCGATTCAGCTCATAAAGGCCTTGACGATAAGCTAATGTGTTATATCAGGTGTGCTCGAAACAGGCAAGGCGCTGAACCGCCCAGCGTGGTCCGCCTTTGAGCCCGGACACCGCAAGAACAGTGATCTCGGATATGCTTTGCTCTGTAGCACAGTGACTGAATGCATAGAGGTGACTGATCCGAGATCGGCGTTCTCGCTTCCGTAGACCCGGGATGCAGGAAGTGCTGTTGTGTTTTCCCTGGAAACAAACAAAAGGGCAGACGTGATTTTCTGGATGGTTCATATTTTATCCGAATCGATACAGTTTTAAAGAAATGAGGATTAGATTATATCAGATATACTGCGTAGACTGTAGGGATGTTGTGGGAAGTACTTCTTTTACAACAGCAATGAGAAAATATGAATAAAGTTTTGTTTAAAAAGCAGCGGTGTGTCTTTATTACACCAGGTGTGGAATCACTGTAGGTAAGTGTGTATGGAAGTATAGTGAGTCTACCGGCTTTACTAAAAGAGCTCATTTCATGGAAAATTGCACCTAATAACTCATTTTTTTAATGCGGTGGGTCAAAAAATGGGTCAGTACTTCAAACCATGCCGCTCGTTCCCTCGTCCACATGGAAGCCAAGCTGCCAAAACAGCGTGTGGTGAATTCACAGTTACATATCTGCTATTCAGCCTACAGCGGTTTAGCCCCGCCCATTTGCAATGACAATAAGGTGTGATACCGGTCAGCCAATCAGAACAAAGCCCACTTACATATCTTATACCAAGTCTAAAAGGCTCAGCAACAAACAGACAGGCTAGTTAGTTCTAATGGACAAATTGAGGCTGGAAAAATGAACAGTGCACTTCATAATGCAGTCATAATCAGGTTTCGGCAGTTATCGGATCATGCAACCAGGATGGTGCTCCGATTTCTCGGGTCAGAGTAAAGTCTGGATATGCGGTTTAGAAATTCCGATAAGGAAAGCTGGAGTTTAGCTCAGTAAGCAGGCCTCTCCACATCTGTGTACCCTTACCCTTCTGCGCATGTACGAAAAACAGATGGCGCTACCGTAAAAGCACAAGCAGTGTTTAACACAGCAACCCTTATACATGTTTATGAATGGTTTACAATGCATTTATAAGCGCTTAATTAATGAGGTCATAAGCACCTTAATATCATTAATAAGCAGTTACGACACATGTAACAGAAAGAGCAACGTAAACCTGGTGTGACCCCGCATGTTGTTTACTGATCTTACATGGCCTTCTCCCTCCTGTATGATATTCATCAGATAGAGCTGCCTGTGTAATTAATATGTTATAACTGCTTATTAATACTGCATAAAGTGTTTGTGACTACCTAATAACCATTAATTAACTCATTATGAACCGTTCAGAAAGGGTAGCCTTATTCTGAAGTGGTACCAAAAGTTCTCCGTCTTGTAGATGATGTATGTGCGTTTGTATTTTCAGGTAATTGAAGGTTCCCGTTATTGAAGGTTCCGTTACGTTCACATCACGTTATTGTTGTTATTGGTCGGTTGCAGAGATTCAGTTCCTGCCTGGCTCATGCAGACCCAGGCTTTCCCCATTATCTGATTACTCAAGTGCATGCGAGCGTGGTGATCCGATTACTGACATCAACCTCGTCAGTCACGTTATTAAGTGAATGTAAACACACTCAGTGACTGTGCTGGGTACACAAAACCTCCCAGACGCTGTAAGTGGACGTCAGCGATAGAAACGAGAAATAGATAAGAAATGAGAACCGTAGGAGGATTGGCCGTTTACCATCTGGAACATACTGAATTGAGTAGCTATACGTATATAACTATAATAAATTAATTTATAACTAGTATATATGAATATAGTGTTTATTACCTTTCACTGCCTGTTAGTATACACTCTATAGCATATACCTTACTATATACGTACAGCACACCTCTATTTCTCCTTTATGTTATTACTGGGTAATATACCTCGGATATCAGAGAGATGGGTGAGTCCAGGTTTTGAATGGTGGCACACTGGAGCAGTTTCCGCCCTGTCGGCATGGGCTAAAAGGGCAAAGGAATTCTTTGGTGTTCTTTGGTCTTCATTAGTTCCCTCAGACTAAAGAACCAACAGCTCAGAACTCATTTGGAGCAACTGGAGAATAAGCGGTAGCGCTTTACTTTACAGATCGGTAATAAGTAGGTAACGATACGGTCATTTTACAGTAACAAAGTGTATTTAATCATTAATTAAATGCCAATTTTCTGGTTGTTACTAAATAATAAATCAGAAATTGCAGTGAGTGTTAACAAGGCCGTTATGAAATGGTAAAATAATGATAAGTTGTACTTACCTAAACATTACCGGCTAATTTTATTTTTCTTTATGGATAATAAGTGAGCAGTTGTAGCGGCAAGTAATGTAATAGATACACATGGTAACTTGTCCTTCCCTGAATATTAAATGCTGCACATCTTCTAGTCATTAATAAATGAAAAGATTGTATCAGTATTTAGTAATAAAACAGTAACAAGTTTACCTAAAGTAAACTTCACCTTAGTATTAGTTTACCATCAGGTCATAACATCAATGGTCTTCTGCTTCACTTGTAGGCCCAAGTATATAGATGAGGTAAATCTATTTTATTACATTACTACCTTGTTACCACGACAACTGCTCACTTATTGTACATAAAGAACTATAAAATCATTTCATAACTGAGTATTAACAATCTGATTTATTATTTAGTAACAACTAGGAAATAGGCATTTAATTCATGTTTAAATACATTTTAATTTATTACCAAAAATTTACCAATTTATCATTACCTACTTATTACCGACCTGTAAAGTAAAGTGCAGAGACCTTCTTGATAAAAATCTGCTGCCATCTACCAGGATGATGAAGATGAAACGCGGGTGGACATTTCGGCAAGACAATGATCCCAAACACACAGCCAAGGGAACTCTCAATTGGTTTCAGAGAAAGAAAATAAAGCTGCTGGAATGGCCCAGCCGATCACCTGACCCGAATCCGACTGAAAATCTAGGGAAGGAACTAAAGCCCAGAGTTCATAGAAGGAGCCCACGGAGCCTTCAGGATTTGAAGAGTGTTTGTGTGGAAGAATGGGCCAAAATCACACCTGAGCAATGCCTGCGACTAGTTTCTCCATACAGGAGGCGCTTTGGAGGCTTTTGTACGAAGTATTAATTAACTTTCAGTGAGCGTGTTCAATCCTTTTTCCCTGTGTCACTGCTCATTATCACACATAATTTAATTCATGGACATCTATGGTTTTATTTCTTTGCATGTGTGGATGGGATGGGCTGTTACCCACATCTGGTGAGAATTTCATGTCAGCAGCACCTTTAGAAATATATTTACTTAGAAAACTGGTGACGTGTTCAATACTTATTTCACCCGCTGTATATAGTTCACCTCTATCTACCCTGTACGTTATTACTGGGTAATATAACAGGGTTATTAGTAAAATGGGTGATTCCAGGTTTTGAATGGCGTCCTATTAGATCAGTTTCTGCACTGCTGGCATGAGCTGCCGTCTCAGGTTTGCACTGTATTGACTCACTGTTTCCAAAACAGGGCGTTTCCCTGGACTACAGGAAGGCATTTAGAGCTTATCACGCTCCCCATCATGGCTTTGTTTGCTTTAGCCGTCTTGGCTTGGCACTGCATCCAGGCCGTGGGCTTCTGTTCAACAAGACTGATTCTCTGCGTCGACCTGGTGGTGAGAGGTCTCTGTACCGAATGTGTTTGATTTGGTGATTTCTAGTGTCAGAAGAGCCAGCTTGTACACGCAGACCTACGTTTTTTAATCAAGATAAGGCCATTAAACCTTTGGTCATTTCTGTAAGGAAAATAATATCTAGGCTAAATTGGAACAAGGGCTTTAGGAACTTTAGGATAATTATGAGATGCTAAGTCATAATAAAGAGATAGTAAGTCATAACAAAGATATATTAAGTCATAATTATGAGACGCTAAGTCAATTGTGAGATAGTACGTCATTATGAGAAAATCATAATTATGAGATGCTAAGTCATAATTGAGATAGTAAGTTAATTATGAGATAGTAAATTATAATTATGAGATAGTAAATCATAATTCTGAGATGCTATGTCATAATTTTGAGATAGTAAGTCAATTATGAGATGCAAGTCATAATTATGAGATAGTAAATTATAATTATGAGACAGTAAATCATAATTATGAGATGCTAAGTCATAATTGAGATAGTAAGTCAATTCTGAGATGCTAAGTCATAATTATGAGATAGTAAGTCATTTATGAGATGGAAGTCATAATTATGAGATAGTAAATTATAATTATGAGACAGTAACTCATAATTATGAGATGCTAAGTCAATTATGAGAAAATCCTAATTATGAGATGCTAAGTCATAATTGAGATAGTACGTTTGGAGCAAGGGCTTTAGGAAAGCCTGAAATGTACAAAGCGCAGGCGACTCAAGTAGCTTTAGCTTTCTCAGGGCTTGTGTGCTGAAGCTGTTCGGACTTACCAAATTTGTGTTCTTATAGGTGGAATTCAGTAACCGAACCTGGGACTGAGCAGCATATTAGCTCATAGTCCAATTATTCCTTCTCATTAGTGTCAAAACGGCAAAGGAATTCTTCGGTTCTTCAGTCTAATCTGCTTCATCAGTTACCGTAGACTAAAGAACCGGCAGCTCAAAACTCATCAGCATTTGGCAACTGGAGAATAAGCATATGATATACACTATATGGCTAAACGTATGTGGACACCTGATCAAAACTCCCACATGAGCTTGTTTGGAACATCCCATTGATATGAACCTCCACTCTTCTGGGAAGGGGATCAAGAACTTGGAGCATCTGTCCTCATTCAGTCCCAACAGCCCTTGTTTGATGAGAAAGCTCTACTTTATCCCCAAAGTGTCCAGTAGGGTTGGGTTGAGAACCTTAGTTCCTCCACACCCAACTCCTCAAACAATGTATTTATGGAGCTGGCTTTGTGCACAGAACCATGCCGGAACAGGAGAGGATCTTCCAAAGTGCTGCCACAAAGTTGGAAGTATATAATAGGTCTAAAACGTCTCTGTATTCCGTAGCATTAACATCACCCTTCACTGGAACTGAGGAACCAGAAAAACAGCCCCAGACCCTCATCATCCTCCCTCCACCACACTTTACTGGCAGTATGCATTCCGGTAGGTAGCGTTCTCATGGATTCATCCACCAAACCGAGAGTCATCCATCAGACTAGCACAAACTGAAGCATCATTCATCACTCCAGAGAACACTTTGCTCCAGAGTCCAGAGTGCTTTACACCACTCCATCTGACACCTGGCATTGCACATAGTGATCTTAGGCTTGTTTGCAGCTACTCAATCATAGATACCCATATCATGAAGCTCCCAATGCTCAGTTTTTGTTCTGGTGTTGGGGTTGGCATTGTCTTTCCACATCACAGTAATAGCACTCACAGTTGGCTGGGGCAGCTCTAGCAGGGCAGAACTGAACAGAACTGAACTCATGAACTGATAAAGATGGCATCCTAAGACTGTGCCATGCTTACTCACTGTCTATGTGCTTTTACATAACTGTTGGCAGTGGGTGTGACGGAAACATCTGAACTCGTGAATTAGGAGAGGTGTCTGTATACTTTTGGCCATGTAGCGTATGTGAGAATTTTCGTGACCTGAAGCAACACCGTCCAAATGCGGTTCTGGTTACGTTCGGTTCGGTTAAGGTTTAATATGAGATGTGATGATTACGAGGCAGTAAGTCAAAATTATTAGAGATAGTAAGAAAGTCCTAATTATGAGAAAGTAAGTCTAAACTGAGATGTTAAGTCATAATTATGAGATAGTAACTCATAATTATGAGAAAATCATAATTATGAGATAATAAGACAATTATGAGATAGTAAGACAATTATGAGATGCTAGGTCATAATAATGAGATAGTATGTCATAATTATAGGAAAGTCATAATTATGAGATAGTAAGACATAATTATGAGATGCTAAGTCATTATAAAGAGATAGTAAGTCATAATTATGAGATATTAAGTCGTAATTAAGAGAAAGTCATAATTATGATGTGCTAAGTCAATTATGAGATAGTAGGTCATTATGAGAAAATTATAATTATGAGATGCTAAGCTATAATTGAGATAGTAAGTCATAATTATGAGATACTGTTTGGTGGAAATCAAAGAAATCACCTCATAACTGGGGTCTGAAACAGCTTTTACAGCTTCGTTTGACTGAAGAATGGATTCTAGTTTTCCTGTTTCAAGGACAAGGAATATGGTCCATTCTAAACGACTGGCCAACGTCTCCGAATGTAACATTTGTGCACATATCTCACATCCTCATTGGTCAGTAATGGGCCTGTACAGGGGACCTCCCTAGACCTCCCCCACAGGGAAACACTTTACAGACTGTTGGAGTAATTCAGTCCCTGAGATGTACACAAAGTCATGTGAGTGGTTTGGTGTGAAATGGTTCCTTATTGAGAACTCCGATTGATGTCCTTGAGTTCTTTACAGTGGTGGTGGTGAAGGGAGGTGGGAGTCATCACGTCTACAACACAGATATAACCACTTTATTCACTCTCCAAACCCACCAGTCAACCTACATGTGTCTTCTGAGCTCGCATATGTAATGCCATTACATTGTCATACCTACAAATAAGCCTTCTTTGGGGATGAACGGATTAAAGCAAAGGCAATGAAGGACAATATCTCAGACGACAAGCAACTCTGCATGGTCGTGCTACATATCCTGGTTTTGGTGGTGAATGCTGGTCTATTCCGGGTTTCATAGCAGGATTAGTCAGAGAGAGAGGAAGAGATCATGTACCAAAAGCCTTAAAAATGGAACTTCAGAGAAACTGAACTGAGGGCTAACGGAAAAAACACCAATCTAGTTATTTCTTTTTGTTATTGTATGTAGGTTTTAGTGTATTGTGCACAGGAAACAGCTCTGAATGACAATGTCTTTAGAGTGTATCAGTGACCTGCTTCAGGTCTAATTTCAAAAGTCTGTTAATGAATTTATAGTTTCCTAAAATTCTTAAAAATTCTGTAAAAAATCTCAGATTATTTTACTTATTTCCAGTAAAATTTTTATTGTTATCATTAGTAACCAGCACAACAAATGCTGGAGAGTTTTCATTGCACACTCTGACCAAAAAAAAAAAAAACGAGATCTCGGCAAATAGAGTTCTCTTCTATTTAGTTAATATATCTTAAAATATTAATTAAATATTAAAAATTATTGTAAAATCAATTCAAGATTTTTATTTTTATTTCCAGGTACTTTTTTCATGTTTTGAGTTTTTAGTAAGCCAAATTTCATCACTGTCGCC
>CM067492.1:933799-949004 GCA_034552555.1 Semaprochilodus insignis | reverse complement strand
GTTTAAATCAGTTTCGAGTTAACTCAGTTTTCAGTTAAATATTAAAATGATTTAAATATGAAACTGCTTGGGTAAAATTATTTGGAACATGTATTTAGAATCTCAGGATGTCAAATTACCCCTCAATTCCACCTTCAGATTGTAAGCTGAAGCTACTTTCCACACCCAGGAGGGAGATTCACCAAACATGGAATCTGATACAGTAAGAAAAGGCTGAGTTCAGTGCCAGTTGAAAGTGGGAGCGGAATCTCAATATGACCTGACTTTATAAGAATCAGCGACATCTGAGTTTCTTACAGCAGAACTTTGTGGCCATCTGGAGTCTGTTACGAGCACGTCTGCTCATGTTCTTCTACAACAGCAGTTAGAAGGGTTTAGCACCACCACTATTTGCCCTCACTGTCACTGTAAAGCTGCCACTGTGTTTTATGGATCTGACCTTTAGTGTGTTTTGGTTGGTGGAGTCGCAGGGCCTGATTGGAAGTTGGCTGCAGTACAGGCTGTTATGTGTCAGGCCTCAGTCAACCCTTCACTTCTTTGTGGAATAGCTTGCTATAGTAATGATTGGTGTTATTCTAGAAACAGCCACTTCAGCGTCATCTCCAGCTTTGTTCATCATTCTGGACATTCCTACAGCTAGTGATTATCCGGAAGCTGTGAAGCTGAATAGCTTCAGAAATATCTGCACAAATAGCTGCACCCAGTAGGAAGCAACCCACAGGAGTGAAACTTGGTGGGTAGGTTTGACATCATCAGACATGCGAATGATTCAAGTTTCACGCTCAGCCGCACATGTGATGTAAGCAAGGACGGGTCTTATCGCTGAACCTGACTGACCCAAACAGCCGCGATTGCGGACATTCAGCGAGCAGTGATGTCCTCCATGGGTCTTCCTGTTAGTGCCAGCACCATCGGCAGACGGCTGCACCATACAGGACTACATGCACGCAGACCATTACGACGACTGCCCTTAACACCACGTCAACGTCACCAAAGACTGCAGTGGTGTCGTACCAGACTGTCATGGAGTGACTCAGAATGGCAGCGGGTCATCTTCAGTGACGAGTCCCGCTTTTGTCTTGGTGGAGACGACTAACGAATCCGTGTGTTGAGGCACCATGGTCAGGTTTATTGCCAAGCGTCACACGTCCAGAAGGTCCTGGTCTCACTCCACCTCCACCCCTACCGCACCATCTGCAGGAACTGTGTGAGAATATTCAAGCTGCATGGGATGGATTATCACAGGACACCACCTCTACGAGACGAAATGTTGCGTCAGTAAACATGGTGGCCCGTCGCCATACTGGGAGACACTACATCTGTGTGTGTAGCTCAATAAATATTGATCATATCAGTCTAAATGTATCATCATTTATTGATCCTGGTAACCTTTATCTTCCTTCCCAACAGCACTGCAATCCCACACTTCCTTCTGGGTGCAGCTGTTCTTTGGAAGATGAGTATATAGATTTATCTGTATCTGAAGCGAGCCGCAGACCAGCAGAGATCAAAATCGACTTTCATGTTTGGTCAAATGTATGACTTTTGCCATATATCAGTCTGATATACGGATGAACATATCAGTAACACTAGAAAGCAGTATCACACATCGTATAATTTATGTCCTGGAATTCCACTCCTCTGTATATACCTATGTGATACCGAACTCATTGTTGGAGTTGTGATCTGGGCCTTTTGAATCTTCCACCAGGACGTGAAGGTGTCCAGTCCAGACTATCCTGAGAGGGACCGCGAGAGTGTGATGGAGGACTTCCTGAAGAGGATCGAGTGCTACAAAGTCACATATCAGCCTTTAGACCCAGACCACCATGACAAGTAAGAGTGTATCCCTTTAACAGACACACCCTTTCACCACTCTTAGATGTGTCTAGCAGTGTGTAGACATTCTAGGCGTGTTGGCGAAGTTTCCCTTTTGAAGGCCGTTCCACTAAAATTCCACATTTTCCGCATAATTAAATGACTAAGATGCAAACGAAGCCATCCTGTGTGGTTTGGTGTGACATGCTCCGTTGTGGGGAAACTTGCAGAATCGTTTACAGTGGTGGTGAATGGAACCAGACGTCTGATGAGTTCAACCCCTCTAAAACCTACGCTGCAGTTAGTACATGACGTGCATTGTTTTATAATGGTCGAATTTAGGGTGGAGAACCCCCACCTTCAGGGTGTTCTAAGGCAAAGTAGTCATTAATTTACATGGGGCACGTCCGGGTTCAGGTCGATGTTTCTTTTGGTCGATGTACCAAAGGTTCCTGAACTGGTTCCATTCAGGCTTCTTAGAGCCTCGGTGCTATTCAGGGATCCAGTCTGTGTTTACACCAGCTTTTACTGGAACATCAAAAGGATATGACATCACCATCAACAGAGGGCAGCTGAGCAGCAGTAGTAGACAGTAGTACCAAGATGACGGCGCGTATAGATGACCTAGGAGCGTTTGTGCTGTTATTCCAGATGTCTGTTTATATCCAGAAAGCAAGCACGGATCAACTACTGGGGATGAGAAGATGCGGAAGAGGAGACCACTGCTAGCCCTCTTCCACCAACATGGTGCCGGTGCCATAATAGCTATGAAACTTCATAACGGACAGAGGCATCAAAACACTACGAGTGGTACCCGCTGTCTATGACAGTCACTCGGAGCACAGGTGCTGAAAGAGCTGATTCTGGGTGGTAAGATATATGCCCTCAAAGCAGGAAGTGAAGTCTGCACTTGAAGAAAACGTTCCGCCATGTCGTTTTTATGCGTTGTCTGCCGACTTCTACTTATGGACTAAGGACCGCCCACCTCCAGATACTCAATCGCTCGGCTCTCAAACCAGAGGAAAAGGGGGCCCGTGGGAACCAGCACCAGCATGGGCACGAGCACTAGCACTTAGTTGGTGGAAAAGAGGTATCGGTGGCGCCATTGTTGCCTTCTATTTCCTCAGCGCCTGACAGGCCCATGGATGTCGTCATGGTTCGAGCTGAAGAAGTTACTATGCTTTGGGCCCAGACGGAAACAAACCTTTTGGGTTCTGAATGTTTTGATGGAAATGTGCCGGACTGTTCACAGTTAGGTGCAAGCAGAGTAGACCGTGTTCCGCGTTGGTGGAAAAGGCATATCAGTGGTTTGAGGTGGAGCATTGACTGCTCTACTGCCTCCTACTGACCCAACCTAACAGCACGCCCACTGGAACGAATACAGTGTTGAGTTTGAGATGGTACAGTGATGTGACTGTGTAGTGTGATTACTGTCCTATAATAACATAGTTAAATGTTTTGTGTTGTTTATTTTGTGGGCGGAGTCAGTAACACAGTGTGATACGTCTGGGATAGTTGGAGCTGCATTGGTTTACACCTTAGTGCATGTAGAACGAGAACGTTCAGTTCTGTATCCCGTAAATGTTCAGTATTATTACTGTTTTATTCTAATTACTGGTGTTAAAGCTGATGATGGTTTAGTTCTGGTTAGTCAGCTGCAAATCAAGCATTTGCATCAGGGTGCTGAACCGACTCAAGTTCAAGTTTCAGGTTTATTTGTCATTTGCACAGCATGTCAGGACGTTTATGCGTTGAACTGCTTGTGGTGAGGCTCAGGTTAATACTTTACAGCAGGGCTGCATTAATATACATACTAACTAAACATATTAAAACAAAGGAGATATAAAAGAGATACATTAATACGAAAGAGATACATAAATACACAATACACAATATATACGCAAAATACAGAATGTACAGAGACAGGAGACTGATCTGTACATCATATTAGACAAGGATAATCTGAGAGAGAGCAGATATAGATATATATATAGATATATATATATATGTCTGTGCTTTAAAGTGACTCAGTGATATTGTCTGTAGCAGTCATATGATATATTAATAATGATGTGTCAGAGTGAAGTGTCAGAGTGCAGTGGTATTGGTGAAAGGCTCACGGCTTGTTCAGGACTCAAATACACGTGCACGCTGACGTGAGTTAGATCCTACAGATATGCCAACGGCGCAGTGGGTGAATAACAAATCTGTTATTTGCATAAGCTGATTTTATGACTGTACCAAACGTGGATGAATAGGGGCTGTCGCCATGCCTGGTTCCATCACCGTAAATGATTCTTCTGTACAGTCAATCATTTCACAGCAAACCACTCTGAACGTCAGTACGGTGTGTTTACATGCGCACCAGTCACGCCGGTCAGTGGCTGGTTTTAGTAGCAGCTGAAATCAAAGCGGGGTTGAGACTGGAGCAGCTGCTCTGAGCCGCACAGGATGGTGTTTCTGTTCATCGTGAAACTGGCAGTAATTCCTATACCAGAGACGGCTGCAACATGCAAATGAACTCAGTCGTGGTTTTGACTGGGTGCCGTCAGCAGCCCGTCTACCACAGACTATGTCTGCTATTCATGTGGTCCAATAAAAATGATTTTATATATGTGATATTATATATTACTGATATGAGTGATATTGTTACCTGCTGATATTGTTACCAGGAGCAACAAATGATGATGAATTTAGACTGATATGATCAATATTTATTGAGCTACACATACAGAAGTAGTGACTCTCAGTACGGTGTCAGGGGCTTCATGTTTGCTAACCCAACATGCCAGACATCTCTGCATGGAGTTGTGTATCTCTCTCTCTCTCTCTCTCTCTCTCTCTCTCTAAATATATATACATGTATCTCCATTTTTGTTGATTTCTACTTGTATACATCATGTGACCACAGCAGCTGCTGTTTGCACTGTGTGGAAATTCCATGATGAATGGTCCAACAGAAATGGCCCAAACTCACTTCTAAAGAACTCTGGTTCCATTGACTTACATTCTAATGAAATCAGGTTTTTGGCCTCTCCTGTGAAGTGACCATTTTGGAGACACTTGTTTTACTTTGCACAGCAGTGATATAGTAGCGTGTCGGTGCTGTGCCGCCCAGTATGTAGTCTTTGGTGGTGTAGTTTCACAGCTGCACCTGCAGGGGGAGACAAAGTCCACACTTTCAGATTTCTCCAGCTGTCTTCATGTTCATGTGTCCACACGTCCAGGTTTGGTTTTGGAGTGTGTGTCAGCGCGGGTGTGGCCTCTACAGTCACTACAGGCTTCTTGTGGTGTGGTTGGTGTTATGCCTTCACTCTTGTAAGCTCGGCTGCAGCCTAATGCCAGATGCACCTGATAAGCAGTTTGCTTGGAAAAATGCTTTTCCAAACAGGAGGTGGGAGTTTCACATCAACAATTCCTTTCATTCCTCTGGCTTTATCTGCGGCAGAAAGAAGGATGTGCTGTGCTGACTCAGTTAGTCTCTCAGCCCCTCTGGGTATGGAAAGACGGTCCCCACCACACCTTAAACAGGGAGTGTAGCCAGAGTAATTAGCCAGTTCTCACCGGCTGTGATTGAAAACCAGAGCTACTGCTCTGAACGCTCACTGTCTGTGTGTGCTGTTATATGGAGCCATCTTCCAGAGTAACAAACAGCAGGGTGTCAGGTTACAATGTCCGGCCTTGACACACACACACACACACACACACACACACACACACACAAACACAGCACCAAACTGTTTAGTTCCATAACACACACACAAACACACACACACACACACACACACACACACAAACACAGCACCAAACTGTTTAGTTCCATAACATACACACACACACACACAAACACAGCACCAAACCGTCTAGTTCCATAACACACACACACACAACCACACACACACAACCACACACACACACACACCTACACACACACAAACACACACACAAAGTTTGAACAGTGAATAGAGGAACACAGTGAGTCTGATGATTAGACGTCAGTCATTAATGTTAGAAGGCTTCCGGTTAGAAGACATCCAGCCGAGGCTTCCCATCATATCAGAAAGAGGAACAGGTTCTGTGTTTGTGTGTGTGTGTGTGTGTGTGTGTTATGGAAGTAAACAGTTTGGTGCTCTGTGTGTGTGTTTGTGTGTTTGTGTGTGTGTGTGTGTGTGTGTGTGTGTCTATGTGTGTGTGTGTGTGTGTGTGTGTGTGTGTGTGTGTTATGGAAGTAAACAGTTTGATGCTCTGTGTGTGTGTGTGTGTGTGTGTGTGTGTGTGTGTGTGTGGTGTGTACAGGGATCGCTCCTTTATCCAGGTGATAAACGTGGGCCAACGTTTCCTGGTGAACCGTGTGCAGGACTACATCCAGAGCAAAATCGTCTACTACCTGATGAACATCCACGTCCACTCACACTCCATCTACCTGTGTCGCCATGGAGAGAGCGAACACAACATCCAGGGCCTGATCGGAGGAGACTCGGGCCTGTCTGCTCGGGGGAAAGAGGTGTGGCTTATAAAACACAGGCGTTATATGTTATCTGTACATTACATTATCTGTCCTACAGCAGTTTGGCTCAAACTCACAGTTTCCTAATACTACACAGACAGCGGATCAGCCGAGACGTGTTCCTGATGCTGTATGACATACTGCTAGCTACAGCACACAGCTGAAGGCAGTGGTATCAGCAATCTTGACGCTTGTGTTACAGATAACAGTATGTCATACAGTACCAGAAACCACGTAAGCAAGCCTGTTTGAGATTGCTTAACAGCTCCACGCAGTTGAAGTTATTATTCAGACTAAAGGATGAGATTAAGACTTTACCCAAAGGTGATTACAACACTATACGCCTGCATTACTACTTAAGCTACGTTAGCCTTGTAGCTCCAGTGCTAACACTAAACAAGATGTCAGGCGCTAAATATGTCTCAGCTGATGGACGGCGTTTGAACTAAGGAGGAAGTTGTTTGATTTTTGCCCGACCACTTAAAACTGAGTAACAACACATGTGCTACCAGTACAGGCTTTGTCCCATGCAGAACAACAAGAGAAGCTCTTGCCCAAAGCACCTTGTGTTCATTAGTGTATCACAGGGCCGGAGTGGTCTGGTGCTGTTTAAGTGCCTCCATAAAGCACACGGTGGCAGCAGCTCTCAGCTGGTGTTTGATGTCTCGTCTTGCAGTGGAATTAATGTGGGATTAATGTGGAAGGAGAAGGAAATAAAAGTCACTTTTTTCTTCTAGGAAATAAAATTCAGTTGCATCAAATGATCACAGGTACATGATACAGCAGGATTCCTTTGCAGTCATAGTTGCGTGGGTTAATCCCGCACTAATACCAAACCAAGTCCAGACATTGTTGCACAACTCAGGACAGCTGGATTCTAGAGGTTAGGAACATCCTGGCACGTTTACAGTACACAACTTAATTATATGGCGGCCACTGTTCTCCATGGAACGTTTTAGGCATTCTGGTAACAGTGACGGCATTGTTACTATGTTTTATTTTAACTGAAAACTCGTCATTTCTAGTAGCTACTGGATAATTTATAATAAATACCAAATAATTTATAGTAGATAGTGAATAATGTAGCTACTGACTAACTTATAGTACATACTGAGTAATTTATATTAGATACTGAGTAACTTATAAAAGTTACTAAATAATTTATAGTAGTTACCAGGTAATTTATAGTGGATACCGAATACTCTATATTAGATACTGAATCATTTTTATTAGATACTGAATAACTTATAATAGTTAATGAATTATTTATAGTAGTTACTGAATATTTTATATTAGATACTGAGTAATTTATAGTAGATACTGAGTAACTTATCTATTAATTTTAAATTCATTTTTTAAATTTTAGATACTGATTCATTTATTGTAGTTATTAAATCATTCATAGTAGATACTGAATATTTTATAGTAGTTACTGAGTAATTTATAGTAGTTACTGAATAATTTATAGTAGTTACTGAGTAATTTATAGTAGTTACTGAGTAATTTATAGTAGATACTGAATAATTTACGGTACATACTGAATAATATATAGTAGATACAGATTAATTTATAGTAGTTATTAAGTAATTCATAGTAGATACTGAATATTTTATAGAATTTACTGAGTAATTTAAAATAGTTATTGAATAATTTGTAGTTACTGTATCATTCATAGTAGTAATCAAATAATTTATAGTAATTACTGGATCATTGGTATTAGATACTGAATAACTGAATAATGAACCAGAGTTTAAGTATTTAGATTTAGGGCAATATTTACCTTGTCGTGAAATATCAGGATAGTTCATTCCCACTATTTGGGCTAAATACCGGAATGGGATGCATTTCTGTACCATATCCACCTGGAACCAAACTCGGAATTGTGTCTGCTATTTGATTTGAATAGCCTGTTCCTGCTTCATAGTTCCACCTTAATCCCAGTGTTTTTACTGCACGGCTAAATGAGGCCACGGCTTAATAACAGCAGGCTGTGGCGTCTGAGCGGAAGCAGAACGTAACGGTTATGTCTGAGCCGAGTGTGTGTGTGGACACAGTGTGGGTGCGGTTGTGGTGTTTGTGTGTAATTGGAGTAAAGGCAACACATGTGTCTGGATGATAAACGATTATCTCTTCACTGTTCAATGAAAAATATGTATCTCATTTTTGTTGATTTTGACTTTTATGCTTCATTTAAACACAGCAGCTGCTGTTTACACTGCGAGTGTGAAATTTCATGATGAACGACCAACAGAAACGGCCTGAAACCGCTTGGAAAAGAGTCGGGTTCCATTGCGGTCCAGCCGTAGAACTATATGGAAGAATATACCTTGATGAGATATTTGACCATATGACCATATTTGACCATTAACCCTGACCTCCGTCTGTCTGTGCAGTTTGCTCGAGCTCTGCGGGGTTTCGTGGAGAGCCAGAAGATGGTGGGCCTGAAGGTGTGGACCAGCCAACTTAAGCGCACCATCCAGACGGCCGAGGCGTTGGGAGTGCCTTACGAACAGTGGAAAATCCTTAACGAGATTGACGCCGTGAGTCACATTCACTCTGCCCCCTGCTACAGCTGCTGCTCCCATCAACACCGCATTGCTGCTTTCCTCATGGCAGATGCTGAAACAAGCTCTAAATAATAGCGTGCCTGTAGGGTTTATAGAAACACAGGGGCGTGTGGGGCGCCTCAGAGTTGTGAGGTAACGGTGGGGTGACTGACCAGATGCTTGCAGATCTCAAAGAGTAATAGGTTTCATTAACGAGGAGCGGGTAAGGGGCCACAGAGCAGGCCGTAAACCAGAGCACCATAATCCCGGCGATCTTAACCGATAAGGTAGAGACAGAGCCCAAACCAAAAGAACAACCAGAGCAAACACACCAACCAGCGACCAAGTACAAGGGGACAATCAAATAACACGAAAACCGGACGACAATCAAAGATCACACACGGTAAACCAACAGATTAGCAGAGCAGGACCGCTCGGCAGGCAACTACGAGTTGGCAATACCTCACACAGGGTACAGGTGTGATTCAACACTCAGGTGACAAGGAACGTGAAGGCAGTCCATGATTGGCTGATAACGGGCATGTGGTGTTGATGTTGTGAGTGGGTGCATTGTGGGAAATGTAGTTCAGGGATACAACGAAGGCGTGTCAACAACACATGTCAACGTAAGAACAAAGGCATTAGGCCTTAAAGTGATAGTTCAAAAATATAATCTGTAACGATGATAAAAAATATGACTCATCTGATCCTGAGTACGACCAGATACTGTCCGGACCCGACCCAAACCACATCATCCAGTCTTAAGACTGAATCAAGTCTTGAGATTGAACGACCAGAGCTCAGCTAAATTTTGTTGGCCGTAGCCAATTCGGACCACATCAGCAGGGTTTGAGGTTTTGAGGTCAAGGTTGACCCTGCTACAGCAAGACTTTGTCTGAACCTGACCAAACCAGCCCTCAAGTATACACCAGATAAAGCCTCTAGTCTGGCCTGATGTTCAGAGCTCCAATGCCAAATCAGAGGTGATGACAACCGTAGATCATTCACTTACACCCTAGGAAAACACATCCTTCCCCGTCTTTACAAGGAGTCTGCAGCTTGACCCACGTTACGTGAGGTTCTTCAGCATATCGCCTGCAATTACACGTTCCCAAATTCCCAAATCAGCAACAAACGCATGCCACGTAGCTAAGAACAGCATTCGCAGCAGTGATTGATTCTGTACTATATGTACTTGTCCATTTCTACAGCTTTTTGGCAGAACCATGACTTAAACCGCTCTTGTTTGTGTTGCTGAAGGGAGTTTGTGAAGAGATGTCCTACGACATGATCAAGGACCGGTATCCTGAGGAATACGCCATGAGAGACCAGGATAAATATCACTACCGCTACCCAGGAGGAGAGGTAGGCCTCACTCACACTGTCCACTCGCTCTAAAGCCACCGAAAGCAAAGAATCCAGTTCCTGACCTTCATACGACGGGAAGAAAGTCGGGAAACATCATCAAGGACGGGTTTTTTGTTATGTCTAAGATCCAACTGGAAGAGATTGCAGAACCTTCTGCCAGGAGACACACTGTCTACACACACCATCCTTACACAAGGTTTCGTGAAATGCTTTTACCCTTCGCTTGCTATTCCATGCAGGACAGCCTGTTTCAGTTTGTAGATGTTGCAGTGTCACAACCGTGAACACGTTTACGGATGCAAATGTAAGCAAATATGTAATTACAGCCTTCCAAAAGATCCACACTACTGCACGGAGCGGCTGAAGTTTATTCTTTCAAAAATCCATGAATTCTGAGGAGTAAACCCTAAACAGTTTGATCCACAGTTAAGTTCCGATAGCTGCAGCCAGAAGGAAGTGTGGGATTGCAGTGCTATTGGGAAGGAAGATAAAGGTTACTAGGAACAATAAATATTCTCACACAGTTCCTGCAGATGGTGCGGTAGGGGTGGAGGTGGAGTGACACCAGGCCTTCTGGACGTGTGACGCGTGATAACAAACCGTTCATCTTGATGCTGAACACGGTGCCTCCACACACGGATTCGCTGGTCATCTCCACCATGACAAAAGCGGGACTCATCACTGAAGATGACCCGCTGACATTCTGAGTCACTACATGACAGTCTGGCACGACACCATTGCAGTCTTTGGTGATGTTGACGTGGTGTTAAGGACAGTCGTAGTAGCGGTCTGTGAGCATGTGGTCCTGCGTTGTACTGCCGTCTGCCAATGGTGCTGGCACTAACAGGATGACTCATGGAGGGGAACACTGCTTGCTGAATGTCTGCAGTCGTGGCTGTAGGGTCAGTCAGGTACAGAGATAAGACTCGTTGTAAAACTTGCGCATGTCTCACAAGCTCAAACCTGCCCGCCGAGTTTCCTTCCTGTCGGTTGATTCCTTCTGGGTGCAGCTATTTGTGGAATTATTCTTTTGATGATGTATGTTACATATATCACATACAGCCCTAAAGGCACAGTACTTCTCGATAGTGCACTTGTCCTTCATCCCTATGTGTTGCAAGTTGGGCTGCAGCATCTGGGGGAACAAGTTCTGTTCAATCACTGTTCTGAGGGATAATAAGAAGCTGGAAATTGGTTATATAAAAATTCAAAGTTCAGTTCAAAAATACAAGAAATTAGAATATAAATCAATCAAAAGTGCTTTTTATGATTTGGTAAAAGGCTGGATGTTTTCTCTCACTCCTGTGTTGCTGTAGTCATATCAGGACCTGGTGCAGCGTCTGGAGCCAGTGATAATGGAGCTGGAGAGGCAGGGCAACGTGCTGGTCATCTGCCATCAGGCCGTCATGCGATGCCTCCTAGCCTACTTTCTGGACAAGAGCGCAGGTTCGGCTTTATCTCTCTCTGTATGTATATATACGCTATATGTGGCCAAAAGTATGCGGACACCCCACCTTAGAGGTTGAGTTCAGACCTGTTGCTAACAAGTATATAGCACAGAGCCATGCAATCCCCATAGACATGGACTGGCAGTAGAATGGGTCATGCTAAGGAACTTCCTGACTTTAAACATGGCGCTGTCATACGATGCCACCTTTGGCTGAAGTCGTAGTTCCACCCTGCTAGAGCTGCCCCAGTCAGCAGTAGGTGCTATTGGAACATGTGACATGGAAGTGTTAAGGAGGACCAACAGCTCAGCCACAAAGCACAACTCGCAGAGTGGACTAGCCGTGTGCTGAAGCATGCATGACACAAGAACTGTGCTTCGGGAACTTCACGAAGTGGGCTTCCATGAGTGAGCAGCTGCAGACCACTGCGCGTTGGCTGGCGCGGTGTAACGCATACCCCCAGTGGATTCTGTAGGAGTGGAAACATGTTCGTCGCGCCAATAATAAAGTGTGGTGGCGGAGGGACGATGACCGAAACCCCAGTGAACATCCTTGGGATGAATCGGAATGTTGATTCCGGTGATGAGCCAGGCCTTCTAGTCCACGGTCAGTGTCTGACATTAGAAATTCTCTTTTGATTAAATGGGTGCAGGTTTCTGCAGGCGCCCTCCAAAACCTGGTAAAGAGTGGAGGCTCTGCTATAGCCACCAAGTGGGGGCAACTCTGTATTAGTGCCTAAGGTTTTGGAATGGGGATGTCCTTATGGAGTTGTGATGGTCAGGTGTCCACATACTTTTGTCCATATTGTCAAACCGGGGTATTCAAATTTATATACACTGCATGGACAAAAGTATGTGGACACCTGAGCATCACAACTGCAAGCCGCAGCCATTGTTATTATGTATCCTCTGCCTCTCTTTCTTTTCCTCAATCTTAATCTCTCTCTCGCTCTTACTTTCCCTCTTTTTTGTCTCTGCCTTATTTCTCACTCTTTCACTTTCCCTTTCTCTCATTCTCTCTCCACCTCTGTCTTTCTCTCTTTTACCCGTGCTCACAAACCCAGCCGTGAAGATACAAACTCATTTTGACTTCATGTGCTAGAGTGTTTCTGGTTTTGTCACTACATCTGTGATACAGATGAGATTTGATCTGAGCTCTTGTTGTAGGAGTACATATCAAATCTAAAGTGTCTGGAATGGCATTCCAGCGCCAGCAGTGCGGGTTTGTTCCCTTCAGGCCTGCACCCCACCGTCTCACCCTCCAGCTGATTCATGCTTATACCAAACCATCTGCTCTCTATTACAGATGACTTGCCCTATCTGAAGTGTCCTCTCCATGTGGTGCTGAAGCTCACCCCTGTGGCTTACGGTAAATACTTTTTTTTGCTTTATGTGCCAGCCCGTGTATTTTCCTGGACAAGTGTGCAACCTCCTCAGGCTGCAATGTGACATGGATATGTGTATGTCGTTTAACAGTGGGTCATCTTCTTGTATTCACACCTATGTTCATTTACACAGGTCACTTGTGGCTGTAAGCTAGCACTGTTTTAAAGCATGTAGACCAAGAGGCCACATGAGGTACAGCTCCATGTGTCTACACTCACTGTCCATCTTATCAGCTCCACTGACCATATAGGAGCACTCTGTAGTTCTACAGTTCCAGACTGTAGTCCATCTGTTTCTCTGTATACTGTATTACCCTGTTCTTCAATGGTCAGGACCCCCACAGGACCACCACAGAGCAGGTATTGTGTGGGTGGTGGATCATTCTCAGCACTGCAGTAACACTGACGTGGTGGTGGTGTGTTAGTGTGTGTTGTGCTGGCGTGAGTGGATCAGACATGCTGGACTGAGAATCGTCCATCAACCCAAACTATCCAGCCAGTAACATCCTGTGGGCGGCGTCCTGTGACCATGGATGAAGGACTAGAGGATGACCAACACTGCACCGCGCAGCAGCAGAGGAGGTAGCGGCAGAGCTATGAAGTCAGAGTTACCGTCTCTGACTTTACAAGGTGGATGCACCCAGAAGGAGGTGTGGGATTGAAGGAGGTATGGGATTGAAGGAGGTGTGGGATTGAAGGAGGTGTGGGATTGAAGGAGGCGTGGGATTGCAGTGCTATTGGGAAGGAAGATCAAAGTTACCAGGAACAATAAACGATGATAAATTTAGACTGTTTATTGCTACACATTGTAAACAAAGACATGAACCTTGATTTGGGCCTTGGTCCAGACTATCAGGTATGAAAACGTCCTCAGTGAAACATGCCCTGCTTGGAAGATTTCTTCTTCTTCTTCCCAGATTTAGTTGTTCCGAATTCCTTGCCTCCAGTACTTAGTTCCACGGAGCTGCTCTTCCAGTTGGGACATGTGAAATCCACCACAACATTTAGATAGGGGCCAGAAATGCAGCAATGCCGTGCCAGTAAATAACACCTACACCGAAGGCCAGCTTCGAGGTGGCAGTGATTGGGTAAACATTCTACAGTGCTTCCCAACATGTTTACTGACAACTAGTGTAACCAAAGAAGCTTTCCAAAAAGCACCCTGGACAAAACCGAGTCCCCTCTGTGATGTTCTGGGGGTGTTTCAGTGAGGTGGAAATGGGTTTTTTGGTTGAGGTGACGGTAAATGTGAACCACAGTGGCTACATTGAGCTGCTGGACAACCAGGTTTTGCCTTTAGCTCATCATCTTACCAAGGAGCACAACATTCCTATATTCCCTGTATTCCGAGATGACAGTTCTCACCTTCACAGGGCTGCAAATGTGACTGATTGGCACGATGGACATTCAGGAGCGTTCACACATCTGGACTGGCCCACAAAATCCCCAGATTTGAATCCTCTTGGAAATCTGTAGGACTACCTGGAACAACAAGCGAAACGCCAGGGAAGGCATCTACCAAATCTGGCCCAACTGACCAATTCTTTGATGTAAGAGTGTCTGAACACTGATGTGGCTACATCCAGAAACTCATAATACACAAACCAGTTGATGGGTACATTAGTTTACTGGTCAACAGAGCTCTAGAGACAGTTGAGCAGTTGTACTTACTATCCAGAAGTATTCCTGGACGGCCCCGGACCTGAAGCGTGCCGACCTGTCTGTGCAATAATGCTTTGATTAATGATGGGCAAAAATATGGCGTGCTGCTCCAGACGACATAGCTCTGAAGATCACTAGACCGCACAAGCCCTCCCACCACGTCATGGCCCCCGATCCAGGATCCAGTTGCTCGTCTCCCATGTGGAACAACAGAGCTCAATTCCCGTGCACTGATTAGGCTCCTGAAGGTTTGTGCCAGAAATACAGTACAGCTCTGGAAACATTTAAGAGCCCACCTGAAAATGATCAGTTCCTCTAGTTGTACAGTTTCTGGGTTTGTGTTGGACCAAAATGAGCAGTTCTGTTTTATTCTATACCCTACTGGAAACACGTCTCCCAAATTCCAGATCAAATATGGTATTAGATCTGTTTATTTAGAAAATCACTAATGACCCTCCAGAAGCCTGTTTTT
>CM067492.1:916099-929492 GCA_034552555.1 Semaprochilodus insignis | reverse complement strand
CTCTCCTCTCCTCTCCTCTTCTCTTCTCTTCTCTTCTCTTCTCTTCTCTTCTCTTCTCTTCTCTTCTCTCCTCTTCTCTCCTCTTCTCTTCTGTATACTGCCTCTGGTGTCTGGGCCTGTAGTTGAAACATTCCCCTCCAGTTTTTCCTCCGTGTTCTCCAGACGTTTGGAATATGTTGGTTGGCTTTGAATCGGAGAGCTTCAGTCACATGTTCGTGAGTCTCTGTGACCTGGCTCTCACTCTTTCCTCTTTTGCTGCTCTAAGCAGGGCTGTGGCAAACAGGACGTCCCGCCAGCTCTGCTGCGGAGGAACAGTTTCACGCCCATGTCGAGTCGGGACCAGGTGAAACGGCCGCGTCTCTTCAGCGTGGGAAACCCACCCCGGACCCCTCTGCCCCCCGCACTGGATTCTACCCAGGAGAGCGACGAGCTCACAGAGAAACCAGTCAGTGAACTATTTCTGTATATGTGTGTGTGTGTGTGTGTGTGTGTGTGTGTGTTTGTGTGGGTCATGCTTAGAGCATTACATATATAGAGACTCACATATATGAAATAGCCTGTAATCCCTCCACCAGCACCAATAACAGCTGTGACTGGGTTTGGCATGTACTGGACAAGTTTCTGGATGTAGGCCACATCAATGTTCAGACACTCTTACATCCAAGACACATGGAACGAGACATTCACTGCACCGTAGCACCTCTTCTCAATCTATGGATCCCGTCACTCACACCCCGCAGGTATTTATAGCCCCATCATCCTCATGCAGCGCCACCTGCAGGAGCCTGAAGTTACTACCACCTTACACACCCAAGGTGACTCACTTTTTGTCTGGTGAGCTTGGATAAATAACTGGACAGCCTTAGATTGGACTGAATTACTGCAGTTGTTAATATGTTTCACCAGACCATATTCACGTTCCAGAATGACGATGCTGAGATTCATCAGGCTCAGATTGTGAAAGAGTGATTTAGGGAGGATGAGGAAGCATCTTCACACATGAATAGTCCACCACAGCGTCCTGACTTATCAACCTCGGTACTTCACGGAGTGGTGTGACTCTGCCGTCATCAGTATAAGATGCTGGCCAAAAATTAATGAGGAGGATGTGAAGTTGGTTTGTGGAAACAATGTCACAGTGAATATGCATAGTAATCACAGAAATATTAGAGTGTTGGACTGTTTTTGGCTTATACACTCGTCATCAAAAGAACAGCTGCACCCAGAAGGAAGTGTGGGATTGCAGTGCTACTGGGAAAGAGGATAAAGGTTACCAGGAACAATAAATGATAAACGGATGATATGATTTGTGATGATAAATTTAGATTGATATGGGCAATATTTACTGAGCTATGGAGTTGTAGAGGTTCCTAACGGTGTCCTGTGATAATCCATCCCATGCAGCTTGAATATCCTCACACAGTTCCTGCAGATGGTGCGGTAGGGGTGAAGGTGGAGTGACACCAGGTCTTCTGGATGTGTGATGTGTGACAACAAACCGTTCATCTTGGTGCTGACCACGGTGTCTCCACCAAGACAAAAGCGGGACTCGTCACTGAAGATGATCCGCTGCCATTCTGAGTCACTCCATGACAGTCTGGCACGACACCATTGCAGTCTTTGGTGACGTTGACGTGGTGTTAAGGACAGTCGTCTTAACGGTCTTCGAGCATGTAGTCCTGCGTGGTGCAGCCGTCTGCGAATGGTGCTGGCACTAACAGGATGACTCATGGAGGATATCACTGCCGGCTGAATGTCTGCAAGCGTGACTGTTGGGTCAGTCAGGTAAAGCGATAAGGCCCATCCTTGCTGACGTCACATGCACGGCCGAGCGTGAAACTTGAATCATACGCATGTCTCACAATGTCAAACCTACCCGCCAAGTATCACTGCTGTCGGTTGGTTCTTTCTGGGTGCAGCTGTTTGTAATGAGTGAGAATATAAAGGATAAAGCAGCTACAGAAAGTCTGTTAGCAGCAACCAGGGACGTTCAGCTGGCAGTTGGTCATCTGGCTGCCTTTTATGGGCAGACTCCAACAACAACAACCGGCCTTTTTCATGCAGTGATCATGAAGACACGTTCATGTCCTCTGAAACTCTGTGTTTCTGGAGAACTGGATGCTGTGCTTTCAGCTTCACTCAGCCGTACTAACAGTTTTGCCATTTGTGCTCAAATACAATAGTCATATGGAAAATAAGGAGCATATTATCAGATAGAGAAACACTTCTATAGGTGCACCTCCTCGTTTCTACACTCATTATCCATGTTATCAGCTCCACTGACCATATAGGACACTCTGTATGGTATATATATGTGAAATACACAACATACATGGGACATACTGCATATAGCGGACATATTTTTATTGCCTTCCATCCTTACATCCTTGTGTTAGAACAAAACTGCGTGTGTCCTAAACATGGACATATTGGACTTTAAAGTGGGTCTTATTTTTCATCAGTCATTCTGAGGAAGTGGTCTGCCTGCTGAGCAGAATGCAGTGGTCAAACTCCAAATGACCTCACTGAGCTGAAACAGCACACGCTAGCTGAGGGGTATATGTTACTGTGCATGTACACACACACACACACAGACAGACCGACACACACACACAGACAGACACACACACACACACACAGACCAACACACACAGACACACACACACACACACACACACACACACACAGACACACATGCGCACACACACACACGCACACACACACACAGACACACATGCGCACACACACACACACAGACACACATGCACACTCACAGACACACACACATGCACACACGCACACACACACACAGACACACACACACTCACAGACACACACACACATGCACACACGCACACACACAGACAGACCGACACACACACACAGACAGACACACACACACACACACAGACCAACACAGACACACACACACACACACACACACGCACACACGCACACACATGCACACTCACAGACACACACACATGCACACACGCACACACACACGCACACATGCACACACACAGACACACACACACTCACAGACACACACACATGCACACACGCACGCACGCACACACACACACACACACACAGACACAGATGCACACAGACACGTACACACACAGACATATACACACACAGACATACACATACACACAGACGCACACAGACACACATGCACACAGACACACGTGCACACATGTGCACACACACACACACACAGATGCACACAGACACACATGCACACAGACTCACATGCGCACACACACATGCACACAGACTCGCATGCGCAGACACACATGCACACACACACACACAGACGCACACAGACACACATGCACACAGACTCACATGCGCACACACACATGCACACAGACGCACACATGCACACAGACACACATGCACACAGACACACATGAACACATACACACACAGACACACACACACACGCACACATGCACACACACACACGTGTGATGGACATTTGGCCGCCCATGCAGCTCTATGTTTGAACCAGGATGTCTTGGCGAGTTAACCGGTGTTTATTCTTTAAACCACTGCTGCAGGTTCTTCCACTCTGACTTCACCGAGTCCAGCACACTGTGTGAAGAGAGAGCGAACGGCACTGTAGTCTGGAAGTAATGCACATGGCCAACAATCACGTGGCATGACTGAACATCACAGACCTTTCCTCTGCGCTTTATAGACATGGTCTAAATTTATCTCGGAGCTGGAAAGCCGTGTTTCTTCTGTTTACTTCAGTTCCTCACTCTCATAATACAACCAAACACTACATGCAGTGATCTGCCAGTAATTTAAACCCTGTATTAAACTGAAAGTGGTAGAAAGGCAGCATGTCAGAGGCTGAACCTGAGAAATTTGATCACAGGTGGTCACAGGCTTTTGAACTGTGGACTAATCACAAGCCGGATGGTCCCTCTTCTTTATAGCCCGGAGGATGCAAGGTCCAAGAATGAGGCAGGACTCAGGGTTCAGGACTCAGGGTTCAGGACTCAGGGTTCAGGACTCAGGACTCAGGATTCAGGTCTCAGGATTCAGGGCTCAGGTCTCAGGACTCAGGGCTCAGGACTCAGGGCTCAGGGCTCAGGACTCGGGGCTCAGAGCTTAGGGCTCAGGGCTCAGGGCTCAGGACTCGGGACTCGGGACTCGGGGCTCAGGACTCGGGGCTCAGGACTCAGGACTCGGGGCTCAGGGCTTAGGGCTCAGGGCTCAGGACTCAGGGCTCAGGGCTCAGGACTCGGGGCTCAGGGCTCAGGGCTCAGGACTCAGGGCTCAGGGCTCAGGACTCAGGGCTCAGGACTCAGGGCTCAGGTCTCAGGATTCAGGGCTCAGGACTCAGGGCTCAGGGCTCAGGACTCGGGGCTCAGGGCTCAGGGCTCAGGACTCAGGGCTCAGGGCTCAGGGCTCAGGACTCGGGGCTCAGGGCTCAGGACTCAGGACCCGGGGCTCAGGGCTCAGGACTCAGGACTCTGGGCTAAAATTTCACGCCCAATCTACTGTACTTCTGCTTGACCGACAGACACCATTTCACATACACTATCTCAGGACAGACCCCGCAGCACAAACTCAGTGTTGCTCTCACCTGCACTGGTCTCACCTTGTCTTTTGTTTCCATCCCTCGTTCCTCCCATAGAGCCCCATTCATTTCACCTCCATTCAAACCCTGTTGTTTCCTTTTACCTATAGCCACCAAACTGCATGTACTCACTCAGGACAGATCCCCAAACTCTAATCCACAGCCACACTGACCCGCACTCCTCTACGTGTCGCTTATTTATCCCTCGTTCCTCCCATAGACTCCCATTCATTTTTAATAACACCTTAGCAGCTGGCAGTTTTTTCAGGAAGTGCACTTTTCTAGTTTGATATGTTCTTTTATGAGTACAGTATATGTGTTTGATTGTGCTGTTCTGCTTTGAACGATGCGGTGCTGTATTAAGTAATCCTCTGTGCCCTTTAACAGGAAACGTTTAACTGCTTCAGTGCAGCAGACTCAGACGACACCATCCAGAAATGAAGAAACAAGCACCTAAGCCTCCACCTGTATGACTCGTGTTGTTACACTTGCGTCAGCTCCACACCTTAATCCTCTGGAACCCAACCCAGAAACGAGCCAGTCCTGCACGTCATTCATCTCCTCCTGCCACTGTCAGTACTCTGTATGTCAAAGGAACCTCCTGTATTCGTTTGGGTTCTCTGTAAGTACTACTGACTGATGCTACCAGCTGCCTCTTTAATGAAACTCTACTGGACCCATCCTGAGAAGCGAACCTCTGAAAACAGCAGTCTGCGTGTTGAGCTAAGCTTTTATGATGATTGTAAGAATGATACCGTTGCCTCTATTTGGTGGGAGGTAATAGTGATTAGGGTGCAGTTCAGTGTTTTGCTTTAAGGTTTCCAACAGTGAACTGGAAGCCCATCATATTTAACAGCTTATGGTATTGAGATACAAAGACATTCAGAGTGGTATGAAGTGAAATGGTTCCTTGTAGACAAGCTCACCTGAGTTCCTCACCAGTGGTGGTGATGGGAACCAGGAACTGCTATATCTACCTGTATTATAGCTAACCAAAGTGACCAGTGAACCTAGACCTACCTTCTCAGCTTTCGTATGATGGTAATGTTGATACCGGCTACAGGATTATTTGTTTGTGAACATTATTTCTTTTAGGAATTAAGAAGTTTTAAGCCAGCACCTTCACTAAACTGTCCTAAAAGAGTGTCTCGGGCATTAAGCAACGTATTTGTAACCAACCTATATGTAATAACTTTCAGTGAGGGAGTTTTGGGAGGCATTAAACTCTTCAGACGTCTGGTTCCCATCACTACCACTGTGAACAACTCTGACTAGAATGGAGCTTTCCACATAAAACCACTCTGACTGACCTTGTTTCCCATTAAATTACTTTTAAATCAAACCATTTAATTTTGTAGTTGTATATGGAATCGTGATCTGAACGCTTAAAGGGGATCTATTATGCTCATTTATGCTTAGAATTGTATTACTGGGGTCTACTAGAATAGATCTACATGCTTACATTTTTCCAAATTATGGTATTCTATTCTTAATGGCCATCTGTATTCGCCCTATGTCTGAAACAGACCTCCTCTCTCTTTAAGCCCCGCCTCCTGATGAGCCCAGCGTGCTCTGATTGGTCACCTGGCGGAGTGGCGTTCTTGCTACAAGTTCCGCTCCCTAGACTGGAGTGGGATTCTCTTGGTTTGTTTTGTGAGGGTGTGTCATTAAGGACTGTGTTTATGAGATGATGTCACCTGGAAAAGAGAAAAGGGATGGAATTCCAATGAGGCCTTTCAGGCAGCTGGGAAAAGTACATCCCTCTGGCATGTACTTTGGGCAGAACATTTACATGCACAAAAAGCTACAACACACTAAAGGAAAGAGATAAAGGCGGAAAAGCATAATGCGTCCTCTTTAAATGGTTCTTTGCATTGTTAAATGGTTGTTCTCCATGATGGAGAGCCTGTTGAATATGGTTCTTTAAAGAACCGCTAAAACATGGTTCTGTATAGCACCAGAAAGGGTTCCGCTATAAATCAAGGGACCGTGTTTGGTACTATAAAGCACCTTTTTTGCTAAGCATGACACATCCATCTAAAACAATGGCAAATAAAATTCCAAATTCCAAATTTCAGTTCACATAAAGTTCATTACTCAGTAAAGAAAACAGTAACCCAACGACAGTTGATAAATGTAAAATACTAGCTAGCTAGGACAGTAGAGTGGTGCTGGTTGTGGCGGCAGTGCTAACTTAGCTAGCAGGCTAACAGATCCACTTACCACAGTACAGGTTTGCTAACTGCTGGCTAACTACAAAGGCTAACTGCTGGTTAACAATGAGAAGGCTAACTGCAAAGGTTAAATGTGAAGGCTAACCTGCTGGCTAACTGCAAAGTGACCGGAGTTAGACTGACAGTTATCAAGAGTATGTGATGTGTGGAGCGGTTAGCCGGCAAGCTACGCTAGCACCACAAGCGGTTCTCAAAATCTCCTGTTATGGAAAAAGGGAATACCAGTGTTTTCCCATCCAGCTGGTGAATCCATTATTTCTTTTTCCTTCTTTTCCAGTTGATGCTGGATGAGTTAAGGCCCAACTGGAATGGGCTAATGTGTGTGAGGTTGTGCTCCTGTTTGAGCTTTCTGAGCTCTTGTGTGCTAATTCCAGAATCTCACACCATTAGCCCGACTCCATTTAGATGTTGTGTTCAGACTTCCTTTACTGTGGGCCATGGAATTCTTCATGAAAGCCGTCTGGCTTAGTGATATCTGACCTTCCAATGTGATACAGTGTGTTTGTGATATTCCGCAAATAGCTTCACACCTCATACGAAGCCTATCGTTTTGTGGCACTGAGACTTATTGCACACTATTGGGAATAGCTGGGCCTGGTCTCCAAAAGTCTTGATTGTCAGATTCCAGGCATATGGGAATTGAGAGTCAATTCCAAAGCTTTGTTCCACATAGTGATATCATACTGCATTGCATTTGTGCAGTAGCAAAACATTAAAACCTTGTCATTCTACTTTGCTTGCTGTAATAAAGACATCATTGTGTTCCTGGTGATGTGTCATCTCCAGTTTACAGATGAGCTTTCCCAGGAATCTCCTATTCCAACTCCAGCTTGTGTTCACACTGAACCTGTTTTGGTTTAGTCAGGGCTAATTTCCTACGTAAACACACATTTTATTTTAAATCAAGAATCACAGAAATCATTGTGTGTAAATTGACTCTTGGAATCGGCTCCAATGATTCCCATTCCCACTTGGAATTGACTGGAGTAGGTCTACCACAGATACAGTGATGGTTATAGTCGTCTATTGTGAATGACGCCGCTTCCATAGCGGTTTCACTGAGATCCCAGTTGCTGCTTGGGTAGTTTATTTGTCTTGCTGCAGTTGTAATTCAGTTGTATGTAACTGAATACGTAAACCAAACAGGGCTGATGGGCTTTGCGCCTTCAGTTACTGGTTCATTATACCAGTCAGATAACCAGTGTAGAGCGAATGGCAACTATCATTTGTTTGGTTTGTTGTGCTTCTAATTACCTCACATTGCTATTGAAGGCCATTACCGTTAAACCCTTAGAAGATTCCCAGTTTTCTGGAAAATGCTTAGAAAGTTCTCAAAAACACTGGTCATTGGGAAAAATGGGAAAGATACCAACTGATGGATTTGAATGAAGCATAATAAATAAATAAATAAATAAAATAAGTAATGAAATTAAAAAGGGAAACAATATTGAACAACAAAGATATTCTATCGGCTGTTGTGGACAGAATGGAAAAAAATATATATTTTATTATATGCTGCATTATTTTTGTCCAGTTCATGAATCATTGATATTTTATCCACTGGTCGTCACATCCTTTCTACATCTTTCTCCGTTTTAAAGTATATGACTGTAAACTGTGTTCAAACCGTAATTATTTAGAAAGTACGTTTTAAAACTATTTCCACATTTATTATGAATTTATTAGAATTTTAGAATTTTGGCATATGGATGATTTCCGTGACATACAAGTCCCAAACCATCATATTTCTTGAAGTCTATTGCTTCATGTATAGGCTGTTTTTAGTTTGAAAGAAATAAATTTAAAGCAGCAGTATTAAAAAGGTGTGTGAAGTGAGCCTGCATCTCCATCTGGGTTGTGGGTTAAAATCCCAGGACCGACCAGAAGGTTGCAGTTTCAAATCCAATAATTTAATAGAAGGTTGCTGGTTTAAATCCCATGACTGATTATGAGGTTGGAAGATCAAATCCCAGGACTGACTAGAAAGTTGCTAGTTCAAATCCCCGAATTTAATAGAAGCTTGCCAGTTCAAATCCCAGGACTGACTAGAGAGTTGCTAGTTCAAATCCCAGGACTGACTAGAAAGTTGCTAGTTCAAATCCCAGGACTGACTAGAAGGTTGCTGGTTCAAATTACTTTCTGATCATTGGACCATTTTGCCTCCATGATCAGCAGATGATTGGCCATCTGGTTTCAAATAGATCCAATCAGATTTTAATGGGGTAATAGTAGAAAATGTTTTGAAATGTGTTCAGTGGGAACAAATGACCGTATCTTTGAATAGAAACATCCTTTCCCCGTCCCTTTCATGTAAATGCCTTAATGATGGAGCAGACAGACCTCAAACCAGATTGAAACGAATGTTTTAATCATTTATTGCCAGAATTTTTATTTGAGATGTTTTTTTTTTATTTTAGACATTTACAATTGTACTTCAGATGCAGCTTGTTGTTACGTAATGGCTTGTGCTCAGGTTTTGTGACTACTGTCGTATTTATTATGAGTTGTCTTGAATGTAATTTCCTTTTGTTAGAAGAGTGCCTCCTCATAAACTAAAAGAGAATGTACTGTGTGTTCTGCTTCATAATCGTAAGGATCGCTGTTCAGTAAAACTCTGTCCAAATGGTAAGGCTGCTGTCAACACATACATAAAAGGAATAAATGCTTATGACTCTGCTTGTGTGTGCTCTGTTGTGTTAATTGATCATTTGTGAGATTCTGAGTATAATACCTGCAAATCTGCCAAAGCTTCAGTTTATGTTCATTTGAATTGAACTGTAGAATGACTTTAATGACTGTCAAATTATTTCCAACTTCATAATAAACACATGTAAGACATGTAAATCCAAACCCATCATGTGCTCCATGTACAGATGAATTTGAATAAGAAAAGAAAAAGAAAGGTGAAACAACAAGGTGACTGGGTTCAAATCCTGGAACTGACTGTGGTTATGGGTTCAAATCAAATCCCAGGACTGACTGGAAGGCAGGGTTCAAAACATGTGACTGACTGAAAGGTTTTGGGTTTACATTAAGTTCCAGAACTGACTTACGGTTGTAGATTTAAGTCAAATTCCACGACTGACTGTAAAGTTGTGGGTTCAAAATCAAACCCAAAACTGACTGTAAAGTTGTGGGTTCAAATCAAACCCAGAACTGACTGTAAAGTTGTGGGTTCAAATCAAATCCCAGAACTGACTGTAAAGTTGTGGGTTCGAATCTCAAGACTGACTGGAAGGTTGTAGGTTTAAATCCCGAGACTGACTGAAAAGCTGTAAGTTCAAATCAAGTTCCAGAACTGACTGTAAAGTTGTGGGTTCGAATCTCAATACTGACTGGAAGGTTGTAGGTTTAAATCCTGAGACTGACTGAAAAGCTGTAAGTTCAAATCAAGTTCCGGAACCGACTGTAAAGTTGTGGGTTCAAATCTCAAGACTGATTGGAAGATTGGAGGTTCAAATCTCTGGACTAAACAGAAGGTTTTTGGGTTCAAATCACGGGAATGACTGAAAAGTTTTCATTTCAGATCAAATCCCAGAACTGGCTGGAAGGTTGTAAGTTTAAATTTCAGGACTGTCTGGAAGGTTGTGGGTTCAAATTCCTGAACTGACCCTAAGATGGTGGGTACAAATCCCAGAACTGCCCGGATGGTCGTGAGTTCAAATCCCAGGACTGCTTATGTCTTCCTGGTTGTGCCCTTGGGACAGACCCCATGCAGCACAGAGATGGTGTGGCTAGATTTACTTGTAAGCTAAGCAATCAATTAATAACTTTAAAGTTTGGTGATGAGAAGCTCAGCACAGGCAAATATGCAGTCCTGCTTTTCTTGCATGATGACGTTTGTGTGATGATGTTAGATGTGCAAAAAATCTGCAGTTCATTTCTGGCACACAAGATGCTTAAAAAGCCCCACTGAGAAGACAGACACATGCACCCACCCACTCACTCCAAGTTACAAGGGCCAATAAAACCACACTGAAGTCTGGCATTTGGATCTGCACTGTGTTTTTCCATGTGGGTGCCAACTTCAGCAACATCCGGCCTGGGCGAAAACAACAGGTCAGCAGGGTGAAACTCCTCTGGTTATTTATGCCCTCATTTCCGTTAGACTTGGGCGACTCCGCTTGAGATGGTCATGTCCAGTTTAGTCTGTTTTCATTCTGTAAATCTGGCGAGCAAGTGGACAGGACACGGCGAAGAAAACTGAAAACGTACAAAGTAGCGAGTGTTTCGGAGCCAATGGTGGCGATATTCATGAAGGTGATGCGTTTTCATAGGAAAGGGAAAAAACGGTGCTAATATTTTGTTGTGAGATGAGAAAATATATTTATTTGGTCATTAAATATTTTTTTTATGTTGTGATTGAAGCCTAATTTCATATACGTGGTTCCACAAACAACACATCAAAGAAAGAATCTGGCAGAACAACTGTGTTCTTCTTATTCCAAGTGCAGTGCCATGTTTACCTATGTCTGAGGCTATGAGGCTAAAGTAGCTAGCAATTAATGGAAGACTGGAACTGACATTCCGGAATCTTCACACACTGGAACCATTGCTATGATGACCTGGCACAGGAGGAGGCCCCCTATCTTCAAAACGAAATCTCCTACCAAAAGCAAGTCAAGCCATACCATACCGTGTAGTGGAAAACTGTCTGAAGATGGTTCTACAATGGCTCGTTAGTAACGGGAATTGTTTGATTTAGTTCTACATAGAACCATTTCTTGCTGACATGGTTATTTGCATGGTGAAAATGGTTCTTCAGGTTCTTCAGGTTAAGTTAAATGGAAACCCGGCAAAAGAATAGCTGCACCCAGAAGGAATCAACCGACAGCATTAAACCTTGGTGGGTACGTTTGAGATTGTGAGACAGGCCAATGATTCAAGTTTCCCGCTCAGCCTCGCATGTGATGTAAGCACAAGCCTTATCCCTGTACCTGACTGACTCAACAGCCACGATTGCGGACATTCAGCAAGCAGTTATTCCCTCCATGAGTCATCCTGTTGGTCATGCACCATTGGCAGACGCCTGCACCACGCAGTTGTGGGTTCAAATCAAACCCAGAACTGACTGTAAAGTTGTGGGTTCGAATCTCAAGACTGATTGGAAGATTGGAGGTTCAAATCTCAGGACTAAACAGAAGGTTTTTGGGTTCAAATCACGGGAATGACTGAAAAGTTTTCATTTGAGATCAAATCCCAGAACTGGCTGGAAGGTTGTAAGTTTTATACTTCTGTATGTGTAGCTCAATAAATATTGATCATATCAGTCTAAATGTATCATCATTTATTGTTCCTGCTAACCTTTATCTTCCTTCCCAACAGCACTGCAGTCCCACACTTCCTTCTGGATGTATGTTTGTAAAGGGGTTCCTGCTCCTCCCCACAGTGAGGCGGAGTGCAGTTGCCCACAGTGAGGCGGAGACGGGGGTATTTTGGTAGAAAGGCAGAGGCGTAAACATGCTGAAAGCTCTTAGAGTGAGTCATTGCTCTGTTTGTATTCTTGCGGTTGGTGGTTCTTTGGTCTTGACACCATCCCGACTGCCTCATGGGACGAACATCAGCCTGAATAGAGGGAGAGTCCAACACAACAGGCTGATCCTGATGGAGGACATGCCTGTAAACTAGGGCCTGTCCTGTCCGACAGGAAACCGTACAGGGCGTGAGTAGTAAGAGCTAATACGGTTTTCACTGCATCATCAGAGATTGCAAGATTCCAGTACCAACACAAGTTGGTCATCTGTACACTGGTGAATGACCCACAACACACAGTCCTACTGACTCACTGCGTCGTGGTCACTGATGAGGAGAAGAAGCCCACTAGCAGTTTTAATGTAAATTATTTGAGTCATTTAGAGGGGGCTGAAACTTACCCACAGTGGTGGTGACCAGACATCTGAGGAGTTTAATGCCTCCGAAATCTGTCACAAGGTGGAAACGGGCAGAACAGTTAGAGCGTGTGACACCCTGCTCTTCAATGGTCAGGACCCCCACAGGACCACCACAGAGCAGGTATTATGTGGGTGGTGGATCATTCTCAGCACTGCAGTGGCACTGCTGTGTCTGATCCACTCACACCAGCACAACACACATTAACACACCACCACCACGTCAGTGTCACTGCAGTGCTGAGAATGATCCACCACCCACATAAAACCTGCTCTGTGGTGGTCCTGTGGGGGTCCTGACCATTGATAAAAAAAGTGATGGGGGCTAACAAAGTATGGATCCAGACATCTATATCATATCATATTATATATATATAGATGGATAGATAGATGGATACGATATCCTACATTAAGCTCAAAACCTTCATAGTGTGTTTTAGACTGATTTAGAAATTTCACTCCGAGTTTGTTCCCACATTAACAGGCACATTTAGCCCCAACATGTGATTGGTACCGGATCACGTCTGGCCACAGGCAGGACTATTATAATGCTTATCTGTGGTGTGTGAATACCACCAAACCAACAACACAAGAAATAATAAAACATATAATAAAGATATAACAATAACAGAACTTGTATTACGGTATTACAGTGATTATGGGATCCTGAC
>CM067492.1:868807-891774 GCA_034552555.1 Semaprochilodus insignis | reverse complement strand
GGTTTACATGAAATAGCTAGTTTATAGTTGAGCAAGTTGTCAATAATGAAAGACTTGGGAATGTAAAACTGAATGTGAGCTTGTTCTAGTAGATGACCGTGTAATACGTCCCCTGAAATGTTTATCTTTGACAGTAGTGGAATAATGAGCTCATGCTTCCGTAACTGCTAGGTTACATGAACTGTGGCGTATTACTGGCCTGCTGTCTCTCTGAACATGCTCCAACTAGTTCAAGTTACTTGCCTTGGTCAAGGTTTAATGGCTCCTTGGTCAATACCAGGCACTTCAGACAATGCTTTACCTGTATACTCTAATGCTGATACAGATACTGTATTTAAATAGACATTTACATTTCACTGATTTTTCGCTGTTGATAAAAACTAATTTGAATAATTCAAAAGCTATGGTCTGAACAGAGTCATTCAGAGGGAATTGATGGGAACCAGGAGTCGAAATGTCTACAACACAAATATAGACGTTTCATTGACCCTTCCAAAGCACCAGTAAACCTCCACACGTCTCCTGACCACTTATAAACCGATCAGCCATAACATTAAAACCATCTCCCCGTTTCTACACTCACTGTCCATCTTATCAGCTCCACTGACCATATAGGACACTCTGTAGTTCTACAGTTACAGACTGTAGTCAATCTGTTTCTCTGTATACTCTATTACCCTGTTCTTCAATGGTCAGGACCCCCACAGGACCACCACAGAGCAGGTATTATGTGGGTGGTGTGTTAGTGTGTGTTGTGCTGGTGTGAGTGGATCAGACACAGCAGTGCTGCTGGACACCTCAGTATCACTGCTGGACTGAGAATAGTCCACCAACCAAAACTATCCAGCCAACAGCGTCCTGTGGGCAGCGTCCTGAGACCACTGATAAAGCTGGATGACCAACACTGCACTGTGCAGCAGCAGATGAGCTATCGCCTCTGACTGTACATCTACAAGGTGGACCAGCAAGGTAGGAGTGTCTAATAGAGTGGACAGTGAGTGGACACAGTGTTTAAACACTCCAGCAGCACTGCTGTGTCTGATCTACTCACACCAGTACAACACACACTAACAGTGTCACTGCAGTGCTGAGAATGATCCACCACCCACATGATACCTGCTCTGTGGTGGTCCTGTGGGGGTCCTGACCACTGAAGAACAGGGTAATAGAATATACAGAGAAACAGATGGACTACAGTCTGGAACTGTAGAACTACAGAGTGTCCTATATGGTCAGTCGAGTTGATAAGACGGACAGTGAGTGTAGAAGTTAGGAGGTGGTTTTAATAGGTGATCGGTGTATGTGGTGTTGATGGTACAATAGTGGTAAATCTGAAAAGATGTTGGGGACTATTTTGCCTCACAGTGCCCGCCCCGCATATTCCTCTCCATCATGAATGGATTTAATAACTCTGTGTGTGGGAGCTCTTAGAGATGGACATCTGGTTCCATTCACCACCACTGTGAACAATACGGACTTTCTTCAAACCGCTTTGAACGACTGATTCCATTGTTATGGAAATAAGTGATGGAATTCCGCTCCAATGTTCCAGCAGCCGCGCTGCTACAAATACAGTACGGGTGCAACACTAATTGAAATGTCCTGCAGGAAAATGTGGCCGATTGCCATACTACCCTGACGCTGTGCCCAGAGAGGAGTCCCGCAGAGAGGAAGAGTACGGGCCTGGCGACCATGTACGCTTCAGGTGTAGCCTCGGATTCCGCTGGGCTGGAGGAAGCTCCAGCATTCGCTGTGAGAACGGCCGCTGGACACAATTAGACATGAGATGCGAGAGTAAGTTTTGAAACACAATTTTAATATTACAATATTGCAATTGCAACATTATCTGCAATTTCCTTCGGGATCAATAAAGTGTTATCTCATCTTATTGGTGATAAGGATACGTCTGTTACCGTTACTGTAAGACCTTAGCAACCCTGATATCACAGTAGGCTGGCAAACCATCTGACCAATCAAATGTCCAGTCCAACAACAGTAAATCACTTTGGTCAGCCTAATGCAGGCCAGTGTGTTTAACTGAACAGTGGGCGTATTCTAAGGCATGTACAGACATAACCATCACTGCAGTGTAGAGTGACACACAGTCGTAAGTTTGAGCACCCCTGGTCAAATGATTATGTTGTTTAAGTTGTGAACAGATTCTCTACAGAGAACACAGTTCTGCACATCCAAATCACAATTACCGTTTATTTGCAGACTTTAGCATACTGGGGGGGCGGGGCATAAAATATGGCCTACACACAAGGTTAGAAGAACAACAGAACGTTGAATTCAAACGTTTGCATAGCCACTGGAATTGCACTGCGGTATTTTGTGTAGCTCTGTTCCAGGATGATGATGACGTGTGTTTTGCTTCTCTTACTATCTTTTCTTCAAGAGAAAAGCTGCGGGTCTGCTGGAGAGGTCGCAAACGGCCGTTTTCATTACACCGGCGCGTCTTTTGGGGATACTGCAACTGCTGAGTGTTTTGAAGGGTAAGTGAATTCATGCTGTATTTGAATAATACATACATACATACATACATACATATAAACTCCGCAAACAAAAAATGAGTCACCTTGTGTGTTTAAAGTGGTAGTAGCACGACTATAAATACCTGCGGGGTGTGAGTGACGGGATCCATAGATTGGGAAGAGGTGGTACAGTGCAGGGAACGTCTCGTTCCATGTGTGGAAAATGGCTCCAGAGCAGATGTTAATGCGTGCCAAAGACCATCGTGTGAAGGAAGTAGCTGAATCTGCAGGTGTATGGAAGCGTACGGTCATACGGGTCTACCAGCAGTGGCTAAAATCCCAGTCTACAGGGAATTGTCCTCGGAATTGTGCCAGGGAAGGCAACTACCAAATCTGGCACCAACTGCACAATTCTTTGATGTAAGAGTGTCTGAAAATTGATGAGGCCTACATCCAGAAACTTGTCCAGTACATGCCAAACCCAGTCACAGCTGTTAGGGATGTTTCAGTCACAGGGGACTCGTTTTTTGTCCAGTGAGCTTATATACACACATACGTCATCAATATCAACTGCTTATCCTTCTGGGTCGCGTGGGGGGCTGCAGTCTATCCCAGCACTCACTGGGCTGCAGACAGGGAACACCCTGGACAGGTTGTCAGTCTATCACAGGGTGTGTTTGACGAATGTTGCAGCAGCTCCATGGGAATTGACGTGTTGGTCAGTTGACGTGAAGTCCATGACTCACGTCACTCATATGACTCACAACTCATATGACTGGATGACGTCTAAATAGTATCAGTGTTCTACTCATTCGTCCTGGTCTGTCTGCTCTTCCAGTGTCTTAGTCATGGTTTTCTGAGATGCCGTGTGTGGATGTTGTTCAAAAAAAAAAAAAAAAACCTTGGCTCAAAGAGTGTGCTGGAGTTGGCGTGAGACACTGCAGGGCAGAAGGCTGGGACGGCAGAGTGCCTATATGTGATGGTACGTTGGCTGTTATTCTCTCTTAACCTCCATTATGGTTCTGAAACCTGATTCAGGGATCCTGCAGACCCACAGGGTGGCCTCCTCCCTGTTGTTTACAAGAGTGGCTGAGTGGTTGTAAATAGATCTTTGAAAACAAAGGAAGCACCATCATCTGACAGATGGAGGCATGGAAACTTTGCCATGGTGGCAGCATTAACATGAAAGTGATCAGCAGAGAGCTTCATGCTGCATTTACAGGGTAAAACTCCAGCGAGTTGCCTGAAACATCATTTAAATTTAACTTTAATATTCACTCACTCTTCTAAACCATCCTTCCTGCTCATGGGAGGTGCTGGAGCCTATCCCAGCCTATCACTGGACGGAAGAAACACCCTGGACAGGTAGCAAGTCCATCACAAGGCAGACACACAGACGTGCACATTCACACCTAGGGGGGCAATCTAGCCTCTTGAATTCACCTGACTGCATGTCTTTGGATTGTGGGACGAAACCCGAGCACCCAAACCACACAGAAAGGACCCCAGACGAGAATCGAACCCCAGACCCTTCTTGGTGTGAGGCAATACTGCCACCCACTGCACCACTATGCTGCCCATTAGCTTTACAATTACACAAAACGATTCAATAACAAAGCTGTATGCAACACATTGAGTTAATCCGCCACATAGCCAAATTAGCAGCTCATATTTGTTTGCTACACCGTCGATACAATTACGACTGTTGCAGCCAAAGTACAAGTGCAGTTTAGTTTCATGTGGGGTTCAAGCGAAGTTGCATGAGAGTCTCACTACCTGAAGCTAGCCCTGACAGGGTTAAATCTCTGTTCAAGGTTGAGACGGAAAAAGACATGTGCTGCACCAGACACTCCTAGCATAATCACTGTGAGGAGAAACCCCTCAATTCTACACAACCACCTCCACTGTATGGGTGGGGGTCCTTGTCCTGATCAGAACTCCTGCAGTGTGTAAATCTCATATACGGATGGATTGTAAAAAAACTGACCACAGGAATCTGTAGTGATACAGTAATACAAAAGGGTGGAGCTGATTGTTTACAAGGCGCAGGGTTATTGTAATTTATTTTTTTGACTCGGTGGGGAGGAGGGGGGCATCTTGAATCTCCACCTGCTGTAGCCAGAACGTCCTGCTGCAGGACTCTGGGGTTGCTGTTGGTGGTAGCAGAATTCCTGCTGCTCCATTGAAAACAGTTGCCGTCGACCACCTACAGCCATGAAGGGAACACAGCGTAACTGTTGCATGGCCTGGTAATGACGCTGCCTCATGCGCTCTCTCACACGCACCTCATAAGAAGCCGATCAGGAAGTGACATGACTGGATGTACTTGGTCCCCATTGAAAACACCGGGATCACTAAGTCCAGTTTATACATGCTGTCCATGGAAGAGAGGCTGAACTTCCCCCCAGGTTATGCTTATAGGATGGAAGGCGCCCCCGTGTGGCCGAGCCCACACATGCCACAGAAACAGAAAGAGGAAAAGAGAGGAGATGCGAAGCAGCGGCAGAAAGTGACACGTATCAGGACCATTAGAACGGGGGGAGGGGGGATCGCAGACAAACCAACAGGCTATTACGCTCTGTTAATAAAATATGAATTAGAAGTTTTATTATAAAAGCAGGCCGTGATTTTAAACCATACTGGATCAGCTAATCACTAATGAAAACAGTTGTTTGCTGCAGCTCTGCATATGGATGTTTTATTACTTACACGCCTTTGTGTGTATGTTGTGTGTATCTTCATACAGTGGTCCGGTGCCCTAGTCCCCCAGAAGTGCCTGGTGCGGAGATATATGACCCGACAGATGGACACGTAGAGTATCGTCATGTGGTATCCTACACGTGTCTCTCTGGGACTCTGATTGGAGAGAGGGACATTTACTGCACAGCAAATGGCAATTGGAACGCTCCGCCTCCTCGGTGCCAAGGTAAGCACCGCTGCTGTCTCAGTCACAGCGTACAGTTGTAGGAAAAAGCAAGCGAACCGTTTGGGATAGCCTGGAATTCTGCACTGATTACTAATAAAATGTGGTCTGATTGTTATCTAAGTCCCAATTATAGACAAACGCAGTCTAACTACACTAATGACACACACACACACACACACACACACACACACACACAGTTGGACTTTTCATGTCTTTTGCCGAGCACATTTTTAAATCTTATTGCTGTCATATCTGATCTTTCAGATACCAGCTGCCCGTTCCCTGCTGTGAAGTTCGGATCACGGATTTTTGGGTTTAAGGCTCACTACCGGCACAGAGACGTAGTGATGTTCACCTGCAACCCTGGGTATAAACTGGAAGGCTTTGCTACAGTCAGCTGTGGGCAAAATGGAAAATGGACTCCAGACCTACCTGCATGTGTCCCTGCGTAAGTATCCCCCATTGTGTTTTCTCTCATTTGAGTCGTACATTAAAAAAGGTGTATAATAATATAAATGAATTTAATAATAAAAATAAATGAATTATAAAAAATGTTTTTAGCCAGCCAGGCAAACCTGAGAGATTAAAAATCAGCCGGTATATAAAAGTACATTTCAAAATGTTAAAAAACCAAAGTCTTTGATTAGGGATGCAATACACATTTCCCAGAAATGGAATAACTGAATTACAGATCATCATGGAAAAGAGGATGAAGGTGAGATTTGCCAGCTTCATATTCAGATTTCAATGGTGCTGCAGGTTCATTCTGGCATCGGGACACCACTAAGGCAGCTGTTGCATCACTTACGGTGGACTGGAAAAGCTGAATAAGAAGCTGGCAAATGCGAAGCCTCTTAAAAACAGGGACAAGATTTCATCCAGCTCAAAGAATTCTGACTGCAGTGATGATGTCTTAAAATATAGCTGATTCCAGAAAACCTGGAGCAACTAGTCTTAGCTAGTAACTAGCTAAATATGGCTCCTTGCTGAATATGGCTCCAGTCCGTCATGGAGCCATGACTTTAGACACGAGCTGTATTTGAAATGTCTAATACTATACTGCACACTGTATACGCCCCCTGTGTGTAGTACACAGTACAGTAACAAGTTCTGACCTACAGTGTAGTATACTAATACAGTCACATGACCAGTTACCTCACATTTACCTCAGAGCTGTTATTACTGTATCCACTGTTTAGAGCTAGCTGCTGCTAACGCTGCTCAGTTCACCTGAAGTACGTTTAGCCTAGCTGTTAGCCACCCTCGGCTATTTCACTCTAAAACTGATCCTCTAAAGTGAGTTCATCTTTTATTAATCTTCAGACCTGTATATTTTAACTTTCTGAGGCTCATTCTGATGAACACACACCCCACTACAATCACTACACCCATATTTATACACAGAGTGGGCTGCGTTTTACTCCCCGGTGTTACCCACTGCCATTTTCTCTGGCTGAAGCAGACTGAGAGCTGGTGAGGCCGCGGTGCATGATGGGATGCAGTACACCATGAAGATAGCTCCACCTGTATACTAGAACCTCTGACTGGAGTAGAACACCATGCGTCAGTACAGTTACAATTTGGTCTCATACTACACACTACTATTAGGTAGATTTAGTACGAGTGGTATGTAGTATGTGATTTTGAAGCCAGTATCCTGAACACACAAAAAGTCTAAAATTCACACCCACAGTTATCACGTGTTTAGGAACAAGCCTCCACTTTGTACTTTAAATGAATTGTCAGTGTTTTATTTCATCTTTTGAGGAAGAGAAACACCCTGCGTTCGTTTTATTTACTGGAATTAAAGCGGTATTGAAGTTGAAGCTAAGCTCATAACCGAGCCGTGTTGTATTGCAGGTTGAAAAAGCCCAGTTAACATTTTCCAACATGGTGTCTTTCTATTTTTCAGTGCTGGCCCACGGAGGCATTCGGTGAACTGAGAACACACAGCCGGACCTGTCTGTCAACGTAATATATACGGCTTTCTTCGTCCATTTACACACGAAATCTTTATTTTTGAAACTGTCTAAGCTGTATTATGGGTCTCTGAGGTTCATATCTGTCTTGATTTTATACAGAGTAATTTATAATAATGCTTAATATAATATGCAACAAACTGGCGAGTCCGTTCCGAGTGTGTTCATGAGTGAGTTTAAACATAGGGACGTGCCAAATTGAAATCCCTGAAAATCTTGGTGTGAAACGTTTTCGGGCAAAAGAAAAAATTGCAACTTGAAAAGAACAATTTGGAACAATTTGGCCCAAAAAAACAAAGGAGTAAACAGGTCTAGAGTGAATTTAAATGCTGATGAAAAAGAGAGAGAGTGTTTGTTTCCTTCGCTGTCCTGTGCTGGTCAGCAGAGGTGCGTTGGAACAGTTGGAGCAGCAGCAGATAAACAGCTGTACTGTAACCTAATGGCTCATTAACGCCCCCATTATAATCTGGCCCTTTAACACCAAGAGGAATGACTTGTACCTATTATTTAATAACGATAAGATAAATACTTACAGCCATATCAGTCTTCTTTGTCAGCTCTCTTCCTCAACGTGGCATGAACGTCGACTCTGACGCATGGTCATTATTGCTATGTTAACTGAAATGCGGTAATAAAAGTACCTTATATATGTTACACTGAGTTTGTTTTGGCTCATTGCGCATTACCAGTCTTACTGTTTTCATTACTGAACGGCGAATCCCAAAGATGACGGGATTAGTTTGGGTGATTGATCTTGGCAGGAGTCCATTTTATATTTGAGAACAAAAAGACAAGACAGACGGCAGCTTGTACGAACACCAATTCCTTTCATTTAAAAAGACAAATACAAAATCCAGACATTTTCTTTTTCTTTTTTTTTTTTTTTTTACATGAGCATAAACAATTTTTTTCAAGTGCAAATACCATTACCCACTCCATGAAACCTTGTGGCAAAGTCGTTTCTCAAAGGAAATGAAACCGAACCCAAAAAATAAAAAACAGAACTGCATGTGTTGGAAGTTGTACGGAAAAAGTGTACGGAAAATTCGAACAGCGGGAAAACGGCAGACGTGAACTCTACAGTCATGCACTGACGGGCATTTACAATTGTAGCTTTTCCATTTCCATGTCTGAACGTTCAGCAGGAGAAAACTTGGCCACAAACTGTTTATTATTTTTTTTTCCATGACTTTCAGCTGTTTCACAAACGACCTTTGCGAAAGGAAATGAACCAATCCCTTTTCCCTCCTGATCCAGCAGCACTGTAACGAAAGGCAGGAACGTTAGCAGTAGGATGAATGAAAGAAAAGGTTTTGTAAGTACGACAGTGTTGAAAGTTCTCTACAGAGTCGAGTAGCTCTAACTTTATGTTTCATATCAAATCAAGCCATTTACATTTGTGACGTCCTGGTGGGGGGTGGGCACTGAACAGTGGGCACCATGCCCGTATCTGCTCTGGAACAGGCGGGGGGGGAGGGAAATACAGAAACGTCTGCTTTTATTCACTTTCATTATCAAATAAAAGCAACAGTATTGCCATACGGGTTTTGTCTTTGTTGTTGTTATTATTATTTTATTGTTTTTATTTTTGCTCTTTGCTTTGGGCAGATTGCCTTGAGTAATACTGAGCTCTAAATTCATTGCACATTCCTAAAGGCGGTGCATGTGGTGGTGGTGGTGGTGGTGGTGATGGGGGTTAGGGGCAGGGGCGGTCTTTGGAAGAGAGGCTGGGGCAAAATATATATATATATATATAACACAAATGTAATATAAATGTTAAAACAAAAGCAGATTTGTTTTTACACATGGATCAAAATAAAAGCTCAGTACTGGAACCGAGCCGGTGGTTTTTACGATGGTATCCTTTAATACAAGGGTAGAACGTTATTTGGGACTGGCCTTAACTCTCAGACTCAAAATTAGTCTACGTTTAATTCATATTTACAATATACAACAACCAAAAAATAAACAAAACAACAAATAAGAAGGAAAGGAAGGAAGTAAAGAAGGAGCCGTCTGCTTCCATCAACCGTTTCGACTTGTTCTCTAACTCTTCCCGTTCGTCTTCTTTTAACGGGAACGCTTTTTATCAGAACGACGTCGGAACAAACACATTCGTAAGGCACACATGATGCGTTTACAACTGGAGCGATCTGTGACTGTAGGCCGCCGACTGACCGCCTCCTGCGGCAAACCGGACGTCATACAGCACTGCCATTAAAAGCGTCTACACTGTTGAGTTTATTGATTGATGTATACGTGATGGTGGTTTTATATCCCGTAAAAACATTCCTGCGGATTTTGAATTAGTGTCTATAAATCAATGACGTCATGAGAGAAAGGTGTTTTCAACCGTCACATTCTTTCCAATATATACACGACCAGTAGGCCCTGCTGGCCATCCTCCGCGTACTCGGGTCGAGCCCACCACCCGTAAGGCTTTCTTGTCTGTTGGAAAGCGATGCACAGTCTACAACACTCCAAGTCTCAGATTAGCAAAGAAAACAATTATATACACGTACATCAGAAAAGAGAAAGGACGAATTTTGGGTGGAATTTCCCATCAAGTTGCCTTAAAGGGGAGGAATGTAGGGCCCGACCGATATCCCATATCCCAGTTGGCCGATAATATTAGCCGGTACTGACGTTTTTAATAATAACTGCTGCTGATGCCGCTTCTTGGCCGCCGCATTACTGGCTCTTACACTTGTAACCTTCCGAGGGTCGTGCCGTCGTGATTACCAAACAGATGCCAAACCTGCAAAGGATTCTGGGTAGCTCGGCCCCAGTGCCCTAATATGCCTATTATTGGAGCCGGTGAGGTCTGAATGTGGAATCTACACTGCAGAAACATCCGGTTGTGAATGAATTGCTTGTGTGATGTCGTACACCTGTCTGCTCAGCCTGTAGCCCTTTGGCTCTGTTCATGTGGAGGTCATGACCTGCAACCTGGCTTCTTCAAATGAAATCAGTCTTAAAGGCACAGGGACTAAACTGGCTGTGTGCGTATCTGAAGCATGAAGGGAGGTTCCAGACGGTCATGTAGAAATCAATTACGTCTGATTTGGGTACATAGAACCGCAGAAACCATCACAAGTATGTGGGATGTGAGTCCTTTAACGACAAACTACTGCTGCACGGTACCGGCTTGACTCGACAAGCCTTGTTTGGTTTGGTTTTCCATGAGGCAAATCTGGTACCTGGTACTGTTTTGGTGTCACCTCCGCTGAGGCTCTTGATACCAGTAGGTCTCGGGGAGGATCATCTCTAAACACACATGCTAACGCTCGCTGTCCTGTTAGCATACACTCTTGTGTTGCCATTGAGCAACCAGAATCATCTCGGGTCTGAACTCTGATGTCATTTAACTCTTCATCTCTTTAACGTCACGGCCGTCTCATGCAGAGCCGCTATGATGACCGGCACTATATACTGCAGTGCATCTGCACTGGAAAACGAAGTGGCTGGTACCAGAACCTAGTTGCTACGGTACCATGCAGTGTAAAAGCTCCCCAACATGTAGGCTGATATTATTATCACAGCGGCTGATATTATTGGTCATCAGACTTTACCGCCATCGGTATCGGGCACAAAAACGTCCGTATCGGTCGAGCCCTGGAGGAACGTTCAAAAGACTCGAATGTAGTGTAGCAGGTTTAAAGTGACATTTCTGAAGAAGCAGCAATCGCATGTCCTGCAAAACAAAAACAAGAACAAAACAAAAACCAAACAAACAAACAAAACATCCGTCTCGTTCCTCCACAGAAGCGCGTATCCTCTAAACACTGTTTCTCAACACCAACTCGTTAACTCGCTTTTTCTTCTCAATCTCGAAATAATATGCACTACGTCTTCTATGACTCGTTAAATTAACTTGAATATAAGGCAATAAACGAATATGCAATCGACAATAATACAATCCGAACAGACAGAACATAAACTTTTACTGTTTTAACAGCATGGCAGCCAAGGTTAAAGACACTCTAAGAGCTGAAATAGTACGAGACTAACATGGTGAAACGTATGATATGATGTAAAAAATAAGGTCTAAATTGGAGAGAGCATGTCAAGGCTACTGGATGGCTATATGAAAGACTGTTACTAGAAAGGGGGCGGGGTCTGAGAAACGGAAGAGGAAATATAAAGACATTTTTAAAGCGCACCTCACATTTTACTGAACTTCCACACGCCTCGTCGGGCACGCTGAGAAAAGTGATGCCTTCGTTTTAACTGATTCAGATCCGTGCAAGAGTCAGAGACCCAGTCAGATGCCGTGTCCAGTCGAAACAGCCATTAAGCATTAAGTTCCTGATTTTTCCAAGGAGATGTTTCCGACCAGATTCCAAAACTAGAGCTCAAAAAATGAAAAGGCAGAGAAAATGGGGCTCCTAACAACCACCTGGAAGACATGGTAGACCTAGGGATGCACTGATCCAACTTTTCCAGGTCTGATACCGATCCGATACTACTGATGAATTAACAAACCGTATACTTCACCATGTGGGAGAGACCGAAGGCATCAGGACTGACTTTAATGGTGACACTTACATTAAGTGTTGACTCACTAGCATGAAGTAGAGCATTAGTTAACATGAGGTAATACATTAACAGTGGTTAACTAATGTTAAGTAAACACGTAACAGCTCTTACATACTTACTCAACAAGTAAACATGAGGTTGTTATATGTGTACTTAACATTAGTCAAGCATTGTAACCACTGTTAATGTATTACTTCATGTTAGTTAGTCAACACTTAGGCCCAATCCCATTTCTTAATTTTACCCCGACCCCTTGTTTTCGAGTGTAACCCTCCCCCTTGTTAGAAGGGGTAGTGGTTAAAATCTTCCCCCTATGAAATGGGACGACCCTTCAAGAACCGAATACGTCATCAGGTGTCGTCAGCGGCTTTTATGTAAACAGACGAAAAGCACGAACAAACAAAAAACTACATCACTTCATTAACAGGCTGCTAGCGGTGCTCTGTAGGCGACCCTGCCTGTCTGCAGTGACAGCAGAGGAGGGTGAAGTTCAGCTCCTCACTGCTTAAATACATTTAGGGCATCACATGACTTCAAAGAGTGTGGGGGGGGGCAATTATTTATTATCACCACCAATAATTCTTCAGTGATATGAAGCTGAACTTAGCTTTTTAATCGTCAGCTTCATGATCGAATTTCCCTGTTCCACTTTAAATGGTGCAGCAACCTCAGGTACCAGAACGTAACTGCTGCACCATTTAAGGTGGAACGGGAAATTCCGCTAGGTAGCTCCGAGACATCAGCGTATTACTAGCGATCATAAAACGCTTTTACACTGGTTATCTTACAGTGCAGCGGCTTTTAACAGTGACAATACTCATATTTATGGGTCTCTTTGGTCGCTTGTGCAGCCATCTTGCCGATGATTCGCAGGGCATTCTGGGAATTCTCTCATAACACTCCATTTGGAGCGTGCCTCTGAAAAAACTCTGTTTGAAGGGCCATGTAGCCCTAACACTTCACCCGACCCCTCCATCTCAACACCAATCGGGACAACCCTACCCCTAGATGTGAACACACAAAACGGAGGGGTAGGGCTCAGTGTTAGGGGCAAGGGGTGAAATGGGATTGGGCCTTAATGTAATTGTGACCAACTAAACATTACATCACCTAAGTTGATAAAGCTGACTCTTTGGCTTGCCCCATGTCGTTGTTCCTGTCTGCCGGCCCCTGCACATGTTTGGCTGACATATGGTGTACACGCTTTGCGAACAAACTAAAGTGATCGGCCTAATTGTCAGATACCCAATCCAGCTAGACCAATTTCCAATCCCAATATCGGATTGCTGCATCCCCAGGTAGACTACCCAACACTCGCCCTCTCAGATAGCCCTTAAAGCTTTCATCTCTGAGAGAGAGGGGACCATCAAGCTCCACTCTTGATCTGAGAACATCCACAGGTGCTTCTGTCCATCCTTCCACTCTGAGAAGACACCTCAAGGCTATGGAGGTCTGAAAGGATGTGTGCCTGTTGAAGACGCTCCTCACTGAGGAAAGGAGCTGAACGTGTTTAGGGTTATCTGGATGGTGAGAAGAAGCAGAAAATGCTAAACCAACTTCTGAGACTGAACTTTGTGGGTGTGGCTGCAGGTTTCTTTGGGAAGCTAAAAGCGAGTTTCCTGAAAAGAATGGAAAACGATTCACACCTACATTTTCCTGTTCCGTATCCGTGTTCTCCTCCTGACACTGATAAATGGGCAGCCTGTACTTAATGGCTGTTTTGACGGAGAATAAAAGTGAACGCAGGGTCTCTGAGTTTTGCGTATCACGATATCGTTATCGTAATCGTTGCCGGAAGTCATGAAACCGAGAGACAGACCTGTGTCGATGGAACGTGGCCTACGCATCACTTTTTCCAGTGCACTCTTTTCTTTCGTCCACAGAAAACGCTCGTCCTCTTTCGCCAAACCCGGACTTATTCGCGGTTCCACATGTGCAATCATGTGGTACCTGATATATCTGCCCATTCACCACCAAAAAAAAAAGCATGGCGTATTCTGCACGAGGCATCAGGTCTGGGAACGACAGCGTACAAACAAACGAACAAACAAACAAACAAACAAACATTCAGATAAACCAACTAACACAAAAGACAAAACGCAGAGTGGTGACAGACATATAAAGAGGAACCAAACACACAGAGCCCTCAAAGAGTGGGTTCTGTTTAACTCATCCACACATATATACCCTTTTTCTTAGACGAGATGACTGACGGGAATAGAGAGAAAGCCAGATGTGCTGTTTTCGAAGCTGTACAAGGTGTAGTTTGCTAACCGTGACTGGATTTATAAAAGGTGTGCTAAGGCGACTGAAGGAGACTGAAGGTTGGTGATAGAGGCGGTCGGACGCTGATGCCGGAGGACGTCTCCGGCTACTTGTATGGTCGGAGGAAGGCTGAGACTTTGCTGCTGATGAGGCGAATGAAGGACCGTGGGAGCATCTCGTTGGAATCCCGAGCCGTGTACTTGTAGTAGTTCTGTGGGTGGGCCAGCACGTCAAAGAGCGTTTTGATTAATTTTTTATCCTGGTGGGAAACAGTGGATATAGGAGAGGGATTTAAGTTTCTTGACATTAGCAGCCTGACAGCTCACATGATATACATGTCATTTGCGTTTGCCCGATGAAGGTTTATGTAGGGCCAACAATCACTGTTCATGGTTTGGTCCAAATGCTGACTCTCTGTGTTTTGATGAAGAGATTTTTTCACACAGCTTATAGTTCACATCTGGAATGGGATTATATTAGCAAAGGAATAACTGAAAGTCTTCACAGGAGTAAAGGCTGTGCGCATGGTTCTGATGTACAATACGTGCCGTGGAAAACCCAAGTTATTGCTCATTCAGGTACATAAGTTAATGACCAATTATTAAAGGCCAGGTCTGCTAATTCGCTAAGACAATAAACATGGCCTAAAATCCATAATATCTTAATCTGAGGCGTCATTTCTGAAAACGGTCCTGTACAAAACTACCAATTCACGGCAGAGAGAGGCCAACTCGAATGGGTTCGGAATGCCGCAGTGGTCTCCGTCCCTCCTCCTGGAGATCTACTCTTCCAACCTGCCTGACCAAGCTGCCTGGCCAATCTGGGCCTTGGCATATGGTTTATTAGCTGGAGCAGGTGCAGCAGATTATGGTTGGAACTAGGCTCTGCAGGAAGGTAGCTCTTCAGGACCAGGTGTTGAAGATCAAAGGAATACCCTCCTCAGGCTGCGACGGCCCATTGCTACAGCTCACCGAAGACCACATCAGTGGAAGATGCAGTTCCAAACCCCAAAACAAGCATTTAAGAGGTTTTGGGATCACAAGCTGGACTCACAGCAGCAATATCCACAAAGCATCTATAACAGCATCCTGTGGCTAATTCTGGTAAATATCAGATCATTTTCATTTCAGATTATTTCAGATATGACTATGTAGCATACAGGTATGATGTTATTAGACACTCTTAAAGATGGCCTTTTGTGTTACATGGTCAGGACAGACAGATTTCCACTGCAGTGGATAATGAAGTGAATTAATGTGATCTGCTACAGCAAATCTAACCTTCAGGATTTCTTGATGATTTTCAGAGGCGTAGAGTCTCCCGTCTCGGACGATGTCTTCAACCAGCTGCTCGTAGTCCTCTGAAACACAAGCAACAGTATCGTTAAGAAAGACCGTCCCAAGACATCATGTATGAACTCCTGTATGCCTCAGTTAGCAATCACGACCAGCCACATTAGAGTCTCCTAAAGCAGGAGTTCCCAACCTTTAGACAGTGCAGACCGAACTTTAGCCCAGCAGTGGTTCTGATGGACATGAATAGTCCGTGTTTTGACTTTTCCGGCAACTTATCGTCTCAAAAGGCAAAGCAATAAGACGACTACATAGCTCCCTTCGCTAGCTGGTTAGCCATTTATCTGCTAGGTGGTTTTGGCACATTAGCAACCCCAGCGGAGATGACTGAATATTTTAAGTAGCTATCATCATATATGCATGTGCATAATGCTTGATATTGAGTTTACAGCTAGTTTCTTGGTTTTTGACCTCACTTTATGTTAGCCATCAACTGAAAGCAGCCACCAGCAACCTACACGGACAGGCCCTACAGAGTCGTGATGTGGGTTGACCTTTACAATGATGTAATATTAGCTTCTGATGATTTTAATAGCAAGAATTAACACCAAAAATAAGAATTCCTTTGATTTTTAAATGATTTTAATAATAAAAGTAGATATATCAATAAAAATAAACTACAGGATTTTAGCCGTAAGAGTCCCCCTGCTCACTGCTGCAGCCTGGTGGAGGGGAACCTCTAACCTCCTGCACTGTGGAATAGATGGTTTTAGCTGATGTTCTATATGCTAAATAACTTTAATTAGCAATAAGCGCTGCAAGATTTCTCTAGGACAAAAAGTCATAGGACTACATTTTTTGCGGTTTGCATTGTGAGATGTGTTACTGTACAACCGCTGGACTGCGGCCAAACAGACATACCGTCATACGTGACGTAAGGGATCTGGAAGCCGCGAGCGCTGTTCGCGTCGTTGGATTTGAAGTTGATCCAGAGGCGTCGAGAGCGAGCTGTGAAGGCGATGGGCCGCTCGTACGTCTGACACGTCTCGTACGTGGTTATGGAGGTCACTGACCCTGTGGGGCATATAATGTTTAGGTTACTGCATTAAAATATCGTCGCTTTAAAAAATCATCAGCATTTATACCTCCGTAGAAATAAAGGTGGCATTTCTCCATAATGCTAATTCTGATCAATGTATTCCCAATGTATACATCCATTTACATGTCCATGATTAATATGTGAAGGTGGAAAATACTGGATATACAATTTCTGGTGCATCCCTATTCCAAAGCTGCTGTACACAAATTCTAATATCTGAACAAAAAAATATTTTCCAGGACAGAATGCGAGTCAGGCTTCAAGATGGCAGGCATTTGACATATTACTGGACATGTTTGCTTGTTGTGAGAATGATCTTGCTGTACTGACAGATATTCGTTCAGAACGAAGTTAATGATCTCATAATAAGCTTACAACGATCTGTAGTTTTTAACAGCTGATATTTAGTTTGTTGGCTGATATATTGTTGTTATCAGAATGAGCCTCAGAAAGTTAAAATATTCAGGTCTGAAGATTAATAAAAGATGAACTTGCTTTAGAGGTTCAGTGTTAGAGTGAAATAGCCACGGGTAGCTAACAGCTAGGCTAAACGTATTTCAGGTGAACTGAGCAGCGTTAGCAGCAGCTAGCTCTAAACAGTGGATACAGTAATAACAGCTCTGAGGTAAATGTGAGGTAACTGGTCATGTGACTGTATTAGTATACTACACTGTAGGTCAGAACTTGTTACTGTACTGTGTACTACACACAGGGGGCGTATACAGTGTGCAGTACATACTACTGTAGTATACAGTGTGCAGTACATACTACTGTAGTATACAGTGTGCAGTATAGCAGTAGGCCATTTGTGTTACTAACCAGAGTTAGTGAGTGTGTTTAGGTTCTGTTTTTACCTGGAAAGAAAAATCCTAAAAGAGAAAACATTGTTTAAAGTGTGGTTAAGAGTCGATCTGTACCTCGAGCCCTTTGAGCTTTAAGTACAGCTCGGTTTGACCCGCCATCCCTCAAAATTCAGGAAGACAAGCGTCCAGACCCTTCTCTGTCCTGGAGCCCAGATGGTGGAATAAATTTCCACTGCAGACTACAGACCATCTCTTTGTAAAGCACTAAAGTGAGTGAGCACTAATAGATGTATGAACTGAAATGCTTTGTTCTGGCGCTTATACTGAACTTAACGTTTCTGCTATCTAGGTAGGAGCGCTGGGCTGGGGTTGCCAGGTAGTGCTCTTATGCTGCATTTACCTCTGTATTCTTCTTTCGAGGTATCAGCACTGGCCCTTGTTCGGGCAGCGTCTGAGCTCAAGGCGAGTTTTAGACTTCCTGTACTAGCTAGGAAACATTCTCCGACGGAACACTAAGCACGGTTGTCGCTCTGGATAAGAGCATCGGTTAGTCAATGAGACCCGATGTTTGCCCAAAACTGACTGGCAATAATCTAGACAAACAGACTTTGCCATCATCATCTATTGTCCCGGTTCTTGTTGTTCTGACTAATCAGATTCAGGTGGATCTCCCTTTTCACACACTTACAGTTCTTCCTCATCACCAGGACGTCTCCACAGTCGTCGTCGGACCGGAGAAAGATCTCCGGCACCACGATGAGGATTTTGCGCTTGCTGGGGGGGTTGATGGTCCATATGCAGTCCACGTTTGCAGGATAATCCCCCGGGTAGTTTGGAGACTCGATGTACCCGATGAACTCTCCGATTTCACCTCCGCACTCCCTGTCTACACACACACACACACACACACACACACACACGGACACAAACACATGCAGTGGAGATGGTTACTGGAACGCTTGACAGTGGGCGAGCCAGTAAAGCCAATGAAAAACAAACGTGTTTTTGTCTGGCTGCGCAATACAGGAATTTTTCAATTAGTTTTGCATCACTGGGCTTCTTCTCTCCGCGCTCCCAGCGTTCCATCATTCATGTTTGACTTGGAACAGGAAGAGTAAATAGATATAACTGTGGACTTCAGACAGATTCAAGACCAGTTCAGAAGGGCGCCTGAAAATAGACACAACCCCAACAGAGTCTGTCTGTCCACTCAGTTTTGGCATTGCTCGCCAGCAGCTCAATATTTTACACACGCAGAGACTAGTTAACAGTAACACGGAACAAACGTTGATTATTGTTTTTATAGTTCTATTAAAGTAAGTGTCCATACTGGCAGAATGACCACTAGAGGGGCTGCGGAACGAGGCTACTACAAATATGAGCCCCCTGTGACTAAAACGTACCTAATAGCATGTAATCCCTCCACGAGCACCAATAACAGCTGTGATTGGGTTTGGCATGGACTGGACAAGTTTCTGGATGTAGGCCACATCCATGTTCAGACACTCTTGCATAAAGAGGTTGGGCCAGATTTGGTAGATGCCTTCCCTGCCGTTTTACTGGTAGTCCCACAGATTTCCAAGAGGATTCAAATCTGGGCCAGTCCAGATGTGTGAATGCTCCTGAATGTTCATCATGCCAATCAGTCACATATGCAGCCCTGTGAACGCGAGTACTGTCATCTTGGAATACTGGGATAGGAATGTCGTGTTCCTTGGTAAGATGATGAGCAAAAGGCAAACCTGGTTGTTCCAGCAGCTCAGTGTAGGCACTGTGGTCCAACTTTACTGTTGCCTCAACCAAACAATCCAATTCCATGTAATTAAAACACCCCCAGAACATCACAGAGGGAGCTCATCTTGCGAGTCTCTATTGAATCCCTCACACTGTGTCAACTCTGTATTGGACACATGGAGTGGAGACAGTAAGTCGGTGAGCTAGACAGAAGGTGCTTACTCTTGCACTGAGAGACACTGGTGGCTCCGTCGAAGTCAGTGGTGGTGTTTCCAGGGCAGGAGATGCAGTAGTTCTGTTTCAGGTCTGACTGGTAGGTGCCCACAGGACAGCGGATACAGCGGTGCACGGAGGTGTTGTAGTAATGTCCCGCCGCACAAGACACTGCAACAATGAACGAGAATTGTCACATACGGCACAACAGTCGTAATACATTAAACCCTTCAATCAGGAATTCCACAGTAACTCCAAAACTATGATGTACAGTTTAGAGGGTTTTTGGATTCTCCTTGTTACAGAGGTCTAAGGTCAATCCTGAGTGAGACTATAAAGAAAGCTGATGAAATATCACATTTAAACAGCGTTGCTCAAATGTAGCACCAGACGTCAACCAATACATGTTTGGTATCTGGAGTTTAGCACGTTACAGCTACCAGTTAAAAGCAACTGCTTGCCTCAATATGCTACCCTATTCTATTCTCAATCATCACACGCCATCCTACTCTATTCTCAATCATCACACGCCACCCTACTCTATTCTCAATCATCACACGCCACCCTACTCTATTCTCAATCATCACACGCCACCCTACTCTATTCTCAATCATCACACGCTACCCTACTCTATTCTCAATCATCACACGCCACCCTACTCTATTCTCAATCATCACACGCCACCCTACTCTATTCTCAATCATCACACGCCACCCTACTCTATTCTCAATCATCACACGCCACCCTACGCTATTCTCAATCATCACATGCTTCCCTACTCTATTCTCAATCATCACACGCTACCCTACTCCATTCTCAATCATCACACGCTACCCTACTCTATTCTCAATCTGATATGAATATGAATGTGAACGTTTTGTCTCTACTTCCTTCCATTGTTACTGATAACAGTGTATCGACTGTATGTGTGAGAAACAAGACCATCACAATTATATATTAACTGGAATTGGAAGCCACAGAAACTCAAATATGGTGCATCTTCATATGTACCTTGGTCCCTTGTCACATTGATAGATAACCATAAGGGCAGCTATAAGCCTGTACTAGGACTGACCTTTGACTTCACAGTCGTGGAAGGAGCTGGCTCCCTCTTTCTTGGTGTCGAGTCCTCCTCCGCAGGGGAAGCAGAGTGTCCTGCCAGCATCAGGCTGGTACGTGCCTCGAGCACAGGGCTGGCACGGCTTAAAGCCATCGCTCGAGTAATGACCAGGTGGACACTGACCTGGAATCAGACAACAGCACAAGCATGAACTAAAGCTTCAGTTGAAACACTGCGTGTATGAAAATACATTCATATGAATCTGGCCATTCAGTTTCAGAACGTTTCATTTCAATTCATCTTTAAGAGAAAGCCACGCAAGGTTTGTCACCAGTTAGCCAGGTTTACCTGAGCAGGAAGTGATGTTGCGAGCACCTGGTGGGCCGTGCCGATCTCCACCAGGGCAAAGGTCACAGGCCAGCTGACCCTCGCGCTCCTGGAAAGTTCCGGGAGGACACTGGACACAGCGCTCTGTCTCACCATTATAGTACGACCCGGGCAAACATCTGACTGAGAGGAGCAGGGGGGACACAGTGAGACCACTACTACTGAACTGCACACAGCTGCTGACATGTTGTGGGATTTTACAGTCAGTTTCATATGCAGACTTTTTTCTTGTTCAAACTTGGTTTGCAATTAGCTATGTAGCATAACTATAAAAGTAGCATAGCTAATATATGTATCATTTATATGTATCATCTATGCTACATATGTAGCATAGCTAATGTCCCGCAAAGTCATAACATCAGGCTGTAACCTATAGCTAATGGCAATCATCTCAACCAAGTTACAATAACGTCTTGGCTAGGCCTGTCACACTTATTACATAATCACCTAATTAGCTATTAGCTATGTAGCTAATTCTAATGTTTGTGCTAATGCACAGAGACTACATTTAACAACAGCGTTTGTAAAATTAGATTTTGGCTTTAGAAGTTGGTAGAAAGAAGATACAGAATTGAAGGCTTGAGGCAATGCCCCAACGGATAGCAACGATTGTTGTAGGTCTTGGCTAAGCCTGTCACACTTATTACATAATCGCCTAATTAGCTATGTAGCATAGCTATAAATGTAGCATAGCTAATATATATCATCTATGGTACATATGTAGCATAGCTAATTCGCTAACTGGCCTGAGGCAATGGCCCAACGGATAGCAGTGATTGTGAAACAGTTGTTGTAGGTCTTGGCTAGGCCTGTCACACTTACATAATTGTGTAATTAGCTGTGTAGCCTAGCTATATATGTGGCTTAGCTAATTAGCTATTAGCTATGTAGCATGCTTTTAGCATGAATTCTATTTTAAATAATAATAAAGTTCCAAATACACAGACTACTGTCAACAACAGTGCTCATAAAATTACTTCTTGGCTTTAGAAATGGGTAGCAAGAAGATACCGACCCAAAGGCTTGAGGCAATAGCACAACAGATAGCAATGACTGCTAAGCAGTTGTTGTAGGTCTAATAAAATAAGGCGGAGCTTGGTGCAGAATGTAATGATTTGATTGGTTGTAACACTGTGACTGCACTCATGGAAAACAAATCAAAATCACCCCTATTAACAGAAGATGCTGTCCTCATGTGATAGCCCCAGACCCACACAGGCCTACCCGTGGCATATAGCTTGAGCCCCACAGTGATGCTCTTACCACAGCGCCCGCTGTCCTTCTCTCTCCCCGGGCCGCAGTTTTCGTGCTTGTCCGCAGCGTGAGCCCCTTTCTGAGCCACCTCGTACTCCAGCCCCGCCACACGGATCAGAAACCTCTCCTGATTGATGGACTTCTTCAGCGCTTTGATGGAGGACTTCATCTTCTGCTCCATCTGCTTCCTCAAACAGCTCAGGTCACAGCTCCCTTCAGCAGGACACAGCAGGAGGGACAGTGTTTACGGTGAAAGAGCTCAGATCCCACAAACAGAGCTGCATCACTGCACGTGTGCTGCACACAATCTGATGCAGTAACGCCAGACAGTGCTGCACTTCAGCTGCATCAGTTTCGGAAGTTGTAGCCAATTCTATATGATTGTAACACTGTAGGCTCACTAATTGGGCCTCCAGGGTTTAATGTGTTTAGTGCTGTGGTCTCACCGGTGGTGTCCCCCGGTTTAATCTCCGCCTCCAGCTCCAGGGTGATTCGCGTGATCTCTTTATTTGACGGGTTCCGCGTGCGCCGCCCTCTGGGCTTCTTGGAGGAGTCACACTTCAGGTTGACGAAGGTGACCTGGCAGTTGTTGCACAGCTGACCACCTGCAGTCCAAACAGTCGGTCATTATCAACAAACTGGCAACAAACTGTTAGCTAATTTTAGCTATTAACCCGCTAATAGCCATGTGAATCCTGAGCTGACCGATTCCGAGCATACACTCATCATCAGAAGAACAGCTGCACCCAGAAGGAGGTGTGGGATTGCAGTGCTGTTGGGAAGGAAGATAAAGGTTACCAGGATCAATAAATGATGATACATTTAGACTGATATGATCAATATTTATTGAGCTACACATACAGAAGTCTGTCTCTCAGTATGGAGTCGGGCCGCCGTGTTTGCTAACGCAACATGCCAGACGTCTCGGCATGGAGTTGTAGA
>CM067492.1:847966-852944 GCA_034552555.1 Semaprochilodus insignis | reverse complement strand
TGTGTGTGTGTGTGTGTGTGTGTGTGTATACATATATGTGTGTGTGTGTATATATGTGTGTGTGTGTGTGTGTGTGTGTGTATACATATATGTGTGTGTGTGTATATATGTGTGTGTGTGTGTGTGTGTGTGTGTGTGTGTGTGTCCGTGTGTCCGTGTGTGAGTTGAATGATAATATTAATATAAATAAATATAATAATATACAATTATTTTGTGTTGAGTGGATTTATATACACGCTATTATAATAAATACTTAATTTAATCTAAAATAAAGTTATTTCCTACTTTTAGCGCTACTTAATTATTAACTGCAACATGATCTAACTATTTAGTAATGCTCATAACCCTTTTAAATGCCATTAATAGATGCACCCTTATTATAAAGTGTTACCACCAGTGTTTAATAAACTAACCTCAGTCCACAACTGCTATAAACTCTGCCATAACTTTACACAGGCTACATTTCACACTAACATGTTACATTCAGCACATAAACAGGAAGTGTGTATTCAAATGTGCAGAAGTGTGTGGAGGATGGGTTCACTTTTTCACTCAGAACATCAACAGCAACATGTAAATGACCTCTCTTCTGATTGGCTGGCCACTTCACCAAAGCCCCACATTATGGCTCATTCAAAAAAGGCGAAAAATGCTGAAATGCTCCAAACTAACATCACCGCAGAGTTAAACCGCCGTGTTGTAAATGGGCTGTATGTAAAGGTATTCAAGGTTGTGACATCACAACCATGATGACATCAAAATGATTCCCGTATATGGACTGTGTGGACAAGGAAGAAGGGGCTGCACAGACTTGTTGGCTTTACAGCTTGGTGACAGCGCTGTAGGCTTGAGGTCGACTAGTCGCTGGTCATACGATTATGACACTATTAACATGGACACCTCAGAGAAGACAACAGGTGAGGAGCCGGGCGATTCCAGGGTCTGTATATCCGGTTCCTGATCCAGTTGCTGCCGCTCTAAACGTCCCTGGCTCTCTCAGACAAGCGCCTTAGCAAAGCAGCCTAGGGTGTGCCTAAGTCAGATTCAAATTCCCGAGATCCCTGAAGGCTAGCGGTGTGATTCTAGGCTTGTTGCTGTTACTCTAACATCTCCGCTGATGTACAGACCTTCAGAGATCAGATGCTGAATGTCGATATCTCCGGTTTTCTGTAGACTACAATAAATAAGTCCCATGAGGGAGCACAATGGCCTATAGTCCTGTGAAGTGAGTTATGCTGCACTAAATTTCCCTGGCTCTCTCAGCCCGACAAGGGTGCGCCTAAGTCGGATTCAAATTGGCAAGATTCCGGGGTCAGTGTCTCTGATTCCCTGAAGGCTAGCAGTGCGATTCTAGGCTCGTTGGAAAGGGGCTGCCATGCTCTGCTAAACTGTAGCGATTGGTTCTGCGTTTGTTAAAGTCGGATTTTGAAAGTCGCTTGTTGCATAGCATTTCCTTCTCCTGTGGTTCTATGCCATGATGTCATCAGTGACTTCAGACCACATAACTGTGGACTGAAAAATCTGAAGTCATGTAACCACCAGTACTGATGATGTTAACAAGCAGTATTCAGTGTTTTGTGAAACGGGCTCCTTCTCAGTGCACGACTGGACTTTCACAAGGGCTCATGGAGCCACGAAGCAGGCCAGTGGGGAGCTCATACCTTGGCAGGTCCTCTCATTGGTCAGCAGTTTGTAGCCTTTCTTGCAGCTGCACTCGAAGCTTCCCACTGTATTCCTGCACATGTGGTCACAGCCGCCATTGCTCATGCGGCACTCGTCGATATCTAGAAGCGAAAAAGAAGCAACAGGTCAGAGTGAGTGGGGGAGCAGAGTAAGGAGAGAGAAAGGGGACCAACCGGACAAATAGTCCACCATGTTTGGGGGTGTAAAAGCCAGAATTACATCATAACTTACATTGTTATATAGGAGCGGTCCCAGCTAGCAGGGAACTTAACTTTGGCTGAGAACCTTCCCTACAGGTTCTAATAAAGCCTTAAAGGAAATGGGTTAGTCTAATGTTTAAAGAACGTTTTACAGATGTTTATAATTTCAGATGATGTTCCTATAAGGCTACATGTTAACTAAGATATAACGTTCTAAATGCAACGTTCTGAGGATGTTCTCAGGGCCACTGATCCATGGAGACCTGAGATGACAGAATGCCTTCAGAGGACGTTCTCCTATCTTTAGAAATAACCTTCTGGGAACCAAAATAAAAAACGTCCTGCTGAAAGCATCAGTGGAACATTGCATCGCATATTCTCAGAGCGTTTATAGAACAAGCCACTTCTCTGTGGGCTCTTTGAGATCCAGCCTGGGTTCGATGCTACACAAAGTCAATGTGATCCGGAAATCAGGACTCCATGCTAGCATCCCTGTACATCTAAGGGAATAGATATACTTGCTGTTTGGTCATAACCGGCTGCGCCATGAACGTAACTATTCACAGACTTACCTGTGTGCTACGTGTGTTACTTGAGACCTCCTCTAGAGGGCAGACCACTCGGTTTGTCCAACATTTCCACCGTGCATGAACACAACGGTCTCGGATTTGTTTCCACATCAGCTTTTAACCTAATACTGATCCCTCGCCAGCGGTTCTGACGAGCACATCTGTCACTGGGCAGCGGCAAGGACACGTTTTTGAGGTCACGCGGCCTTTTTATCAAGCATTCTGCCATTTTAATGCCACTGAGCGCTGCACTGCCCCCTAGTGTTTCTGTGGGTACTGCACCTCGGGCGCGTAGCGTTAGTTTCTGAGGACGTGCACAACCGACGCACCAAACGGACGCAGGACATGCATATCAGCCTCATTGTCTGTCTTACACTCATTGTCCATCTTCTCAGCTCCACTGACCATACAGGAGCACTCTGTAGTTCTACAGTTACAGACTGTAGTCCACCTGTTTCTCTGTATACTGTATTACCCTGTTCTTCAATGGTCAGGACCCCCCCAAAGGACCACCACAGAGCAGGTATTATGTGGGTGGTGGATCATTCTCAGCACTGCAGTGACACTGACGTGGTGGTGGTGGTGTGTTAGGGTGTGTGGTACTGGTGTGAGTGGATCAGACACAGCAGTGCTGCTGGAGTGTTTAAACACTGTGTCCACTCACTGTCCACTCTATTAGACACTCCCACCTTGCTGCTCCACCTTGTAGATGTACAGTCAGAGACAATAGCTCATCTGCTGCTGCGTAGTGCAGTGTTGGTCATCCTCTAGTCCTTCATCAGTGGTCACAGGACGCTGCCCTCAGAACCCTGCCCACAGGACCCTGCCCTCAGAAACCTGCCCACAGGACGCTGCCCACTGGACGCTGCCCACAGGACGCTGCCCCCAGGACGCTGCCCACTGTATAGTTTTGGTTGGTGGACGATTCTCAGTCCAGCAGTGACAAATGTTATTGAGACACGTTTATTTAATGTTATGGCTGATCTGTGGGTATATCTCAGGATTTTAGTCTAGCGTTTTCACCTCCGGTTCAAATCGGATCGGTGGAATGATCCACACTTTCACGACGGCTTTCGAAACGTGGCTCAGAGCCATTTTATAATGAGCAATTAGATAATCACACTAGAACGAGCGGTGCGAGCGTTACCTCTGGACTTTATAGCTAACCGCAGCAGGACAGCGGGTTAATAGCAGCCAAGGCCATAATAAGTGAAACAGCGGCACATCATCCATCTCCTTCAGCTTTTCACTGGCTTTCGATCTACAAGGGATGGTTCCCATTACGCTTGAATCATCTCTCTAAATGAGGCGTCCATCACTGAGAGGGGCTGGCATCATCTGGATAGAATAAGCTCATTCGAAATGGAATAAAAGAATACTGCTCTCTCTCTCTCTCTCCTTCCCAGCCTCTGTCTTCTCCTGCCAGTGCTGTCTGGGGCTTGTTTTCCTTTTGTTCCCTCTCAGAACCGAAGTAATAAAAGCGAATGTTCTGTTAGGGGAGCGCCGTTAGCGCCGTATTATGAGCTCGGCTCAATTTTTTTTCCACCACTTGTTTTTAATGTTATTTACTCCTCCATCTCCCTCCATCTTCTTTTTCCAGCCTTAAAACTCCTTCTTCGTGCTCTCTCGTCCTCTTCCCTTTAAGCCTCGTCTTTCGTTTGCCAGCGCTCTACGATCCTGCGAGACGCACCATGGAGCAATTACGTTTGACAGCCAGATGAAAACCATACCAAACAAACAAACAAACACACAAACGGAGGGGAAAGTGTGTGAGAGAGAGAGAAAGAGAGAGAGAGAGAGAGAGAGAGAGAGGATGTGTGTATGTAGAAAGTGAGAGAGAGCTCGCGTGCAAGTCCGTGTGCATGCTTGTGTACCAACTGAATCACCTTCTACTGACAAACACCTACCATATACAGTACCGTAGCCCGCAGACCACCCTTCATTTATTTAAGTTCCAGTTTAAACAGCATTAAAGTACCAGGTGTTTGTTTTTCACGCCAGCCGATTAGATATAAGATAATCCTCGTGACTGAGGGAGGTAATAAATGAGTTTCTAAACAGAAGAAAAGCTACAGAGGAAATGGGACCCCCCCTGGAAGACCTGGTACACCACCAGAACCGTTCCACTGTGAGAAGACACCTCAGCGCTATGGAGGTCTGAAAGGATGTGTAGCTGTTCAGGAAGCTCCTTCAAGAAGACCTGGAAGACCTGGTACACCACCAGAACTGTTCCACTGTGAGAAGACACCACAACGCTATGGAGGTCTGAAAGAATGTGTAGTTGTTCAGGAAGCTCTTTCAAGAAGCTGTTCAAGAACAAATGCTGCAGAGGAAATGGGCCTGGCAGACCTGGTAGATCACCTAAACTGTCCATCCTTCAACTCTGAGAAGACACCTCAACGCTATGGAGGTCTGAAAGGATGTGTAGTTGTTCAGGAAGCTCCATCAGGGAGACATGAAAGGCCTGGTAGACCACCTAAACTGTCCATCCTTCCGCTGTGAGAAGATGCCACAACGCTATGGAGG
>CM067492.1:822966-842966 GCA_034552555.1 Semaprochilodus insignis | reverse complement strand
ATGACCACAATGTGTTCTCCCTCTTAATGCTTTGAAAATATCTGAAGCATTAGCATTAATACGTGTGGTTTTCCAGCAGCTACAGTTATCAGCGTATCGTCGCTACCTAAAGAAGAACTGGCATCTCCAAAATGGTAACTTTACAGGAGAGGGCAAAAACCTCATTTACTTATAACGTAAGTCAATGGAACCAGACTTTTGGAATTTTGGAATTTCTGTTGGTCCATTCATCATGAAATTCTCACACAGTGTAAACGGCAGCTGCGGAGATGGACATGTTTTTCTTTGGACAGCGATGATATCTGATCTTGTTGGTGGTGCTAATTCATCAAGAGCTAATCTGTGGACTGTCTTACTGGGCCGATGCTACTCAAGAGTTTGGTCTGTTAATGCTTTGAGACCTGACGGATCTCCGAGATAAAAGCGTGATTTGGTTCTAAAGAGTGAAGAATGAGACCACAAACTCAACAAGAGGAACAAGAGTCAATTTCCTAACCTCACTAAAACAAAACAAATGTGGAAATAAAATAAAACCCGAGCGCAGGGGTTTATGGTGGTGTCTCACTTGATTCCCTTCGAGTTTTATGTGCCAAGGTCCATATAAAAGCAGAGTCTCCTGGCGTTTGCCTAAACTACCATCGTGATTGCAAAAGTGGGAACGCGTTAGAGGGAGGCTCTTTGCCGAGTCCAGCTAGGCCTCAGGAATTTGCTCACGGTTGCAGAAAGTTGGCACCATGGCTTTATGAATCTCTCGGAACAAGTCCGGAACATGCATCCCGAGGTAAAGCTGTTTGGTAAATATGACAAGCCCTTGGCACGGGGCTTCCTGGAGCCTCGGCTGGATCCAGCGGCCTGTGTTAAACCTGCCCTGATGTTAAAAGGCTGTTGTGCAAACAGACTCGCTCTCTTTCAAAGCGGCGAAGCCTCTCTGAATGAGCAAAGAGGCAGAGCTGACAGAAAGACGCTGACAAATGGGGAAGAGATTTTGGGGAAGGAGACAAAGGTTGTCCTTGTGTTAGGTTCAGACTTATCAGGGCAAGGGAGAGCGGAAAGGCGCCAGCAAGCAGTAAAGCGCTCTGGAAAACTTTTGTGCTTTTGTAGCCGACGTGCAACAAGCTGCAGGCGCTCAGGAACGCGGAGTCTGTAGGATAGTGTCATAGATGCGTTTGGGATTCAGTGGAGCAAATACGGACCACATGACTGAGACTGAAGCCTTGTGAAGCCCTCTACAATGATTCATTAGTCAGGCCTTCGAGTTTACTCTTCCTACTAAGCGAGGTGGTCGGTATATGCTGTCAGTGCAAAACAAAGGCATGCGGGAAGAGTCGGAACTTTCCAGAAATTCGGTAGCTTTACCGCAGAGGGCTTAGATTCTCTATTAACAATCCACTGCTTGTATATGTATCGTCACTGTCCAAAATGCAACTTCACAGGAGGGGCCAAAAACCTAATTTAATTCGAATGGAAGTCAATGGAACCAGACTGTTTTCCAAGCGATTTTGGGCCATTTCTGTTGGGCCATTCCTCATGAAATTTTCACCCTATGTCAGCGGCAGCTCATGTGATCAAATGATGAATAAAAGTGAAAATCGACAAAAATGGAGATACATGTTTCTCTGTGGACAGTGACGATATATGAGAACCATGCAACCCACCAGCAGCCAGTGCAGGGTCTGGCTAAAGCCTACTGTATACATAGGACATTTCATATTTCAGCCTACAGTCACTCTTACAGTTACTTTGATTCAACACACATCAAGAATAAGCTGGTAATGATCTGAAATTCAGTCTGGATGTATATAAACCCAATCCCAAAAAAGCTGAGACAGTATGTGAACTGCTAATAAAACAGAACGCAGTGATTGGCAAACTCAGTTTTGACCCGTGTTCATTTGGAAACAGTACAAAACCACAATATTTGACACTAATACCCCCATGAGCACGAACCCGGTGCTGGCTTTCGAACTTTAGACTGGTAACAATCCAGATAATCCGTGACCCTTAGCCCTGAGAACGCGCTGTCCATTATTTCCATTAACAGTCTGAAAGGTGGTCTCGTCAGACCACTGTGTATCAGTTTATGAGCTCGGTTGGTGTCCAGTGCATAGATGATGGACCGGACTATCCTGAATGACATTCCTTTGCTTTAAATTCAGGAAAACGGCTAACATGGCTAGCCATGGACAAACACGTTTAGATGTAGATGAGATGTAGCTGGCAGTTAGCAAGACGGTGTAGTTCATTTTCAGGGGACATGATGGACTTTTATCATCAGGTACATCCACATTACTGGATATGGTGTTGAATCATGCAATCGGACAGCTACATCCTCTTAACAGTCGTGGTACAATGTAAAGTTCAAGGGTTGCACTAGGACGTCCGAGAACTTCCTGACAGTAGTTGACTTTTTTGGCCCTGAGATCTCGATGTCCAGTATTTCCATTAACAATCTGAAGGGTGGACTCGGTAGACCACTGGGTATTAGACCATTTTGCATGAGACTGGCCGGTGTTTCTGAATGCTGTTGGCATATGACTATGACCACCGTGCAAAGTCCAGTCTTAACTTGCATTTGTGGATACAGCAAAACCCTGGAAGCTTGAACGGCATGGCTATGAGCAGTAAGAGAGGCTTAGATCTTGTAAACGTTTGCTGTTGTAGCTTAAATGATGTATGTATTTGTGATTTCTGGGCTGGACTGTGCTAAGCTTGAGCTAGCTCATGTTGGGTTTGCTATCCACCATGTATGTTAAAAGCGTGACCAGTAGTGACCTACCCTGCTTCTTGGCCATTCAGCCAGCACTGGGTAGGGGCTTGCTGTGCTCAAGAAAAGCTTTTTTTCTAAACTGCACGTTTCCCACATCTTCTTACTCTACACCAATCCCAGTGTTATGAGCCGTACAGGAATCCTTTCTGATGCCTGTTGAAGAACACTGCTCCTGAACAGTTTGCTGATTTTCTGGCAAAAGTGGTCTCCACCCATCCTTCCTCCCAACCGTCCCAACTTTTTTGGAAAATGTCACAGGCATCGGTTTCTCAAAGACTGATAATTGGACGAACGATGAGGCCGATAAACCTGGCAAAACATTAAATAGCTTGGGAGTGTACTCCTTTCAGGTCAATGTGAACTTCAACAAATCACTGCTTTCTGTGCCTTAATGGCATGTGATAAGCTGCCCAACTTTTTTTGGAACTGGGTTTGTACGTCCACTTGCAGCTGCTACACCAGCCCCAAAAATGGAGACTGGGGCTGCGACTCTATTGATTCCATTTGATGCATTCATTTAACCAAGCATATGGATATTTGCATGACAGTCACTAGAGATGCATAGTATCTGCATCACTGGGTCACTTTAAGTGTCACACACCAGTGGTTCAATATTAGTGTACGACTGCCGGTCTAAAGCCGTATACGGTTCATGTTATAAACTAGGCATCCATGAACAAGTCTACAACAACTAGAACTAGTTGACGAGCTAACTGCTGGACACTTAACCTGAGTGACAGAAGTATAATCAATATCAGTGTGTCATTGTAATGTGTACTGAACGGCCAGGACACTGGTCAACTCGGTAGGCTAGTGGCCAGATGCCTACAACAGGTGTGTCTTTGTGTTATGGCATGTTGGCATTTCAGAAAAAACTCAAACCAAAAAGAGAGAACGGCTCTTGAAAGCACATGCTTCGAGATTAGGGTTGTGCCAAAAGATGAAAAGAAGATGTCCCACACAGGGTTAGGCTTGTTTCAGTTTGACCAGTCGCTGCCCATCGACTGAAATGAATTCATGCCAGCAACTCAGGTGCTGAACTGCTGGGTATCGGCTACGTGCGACCTTCTAGCAGCACTGGCTGAGAAACTGAACCGAGCCCAACCCTGGTGTGAAAGAAGCGCTGCCATTGGGTTAGTCAGAGTTCCAGCATCACCACGCCCACAGGGGGAAGGAGGGAGCCAATAGGAGTGGAGCTAAATGAAACTGATATTTACCATTGGGTAACAGCTGTGGCTGAGGTAGCTGCTGCTCGACACTCCTTTCCTCTGCACATACACACACACACACAGACATACACACACATTGCAAAAACACTGCTTTAGTGCTCCGAGGTTGAGGTTGACCCATATGCCACAGAATGTCCTGTGATGATGCATTTATGCTGACCAGCAGGTCTTTCTCCGGACCTTCGTGTCTGAGCTGATCTAGTGGACTAGCTTAAATCGCTTAGTTATTCTTTTATCCATTCATCCAGACATTCACTCCAACATTACCTTTATTCATCTAGGACATTAAATAAACCTTCAAGGTGGTGGTCATTCCGTAGTCAGGGTCATGCCCTTACCAGAAACCCGAATTCCAGCACATTTTTTCCAGGACGATGTAAATAAACATTTTCCAAACCTCTTACGCTTTGCTGTACGGACATTTTTCCTGAAATAATGCTACATGCTAGCTAACACCGCTACACAACACCTAACAACAGATGACAGAAAAAATAGCCCAGTAGCTGGTGTTGGTATATAACAGCATCATGGTTTATTAATAGACATCAACGCTAAGAATTTAATCCTACGTCAAGAGAGCTAGCTTGCTTCTAGCATGTATTTAGCATTATTTGTATTTCAGCTGTTAAACAACTGTGCAATACAGACCCAGATAGCCATATAGTTCTGGCCCAAATCTGGCCCACATTCTCCATTTTCATCTGGCCCACTTGACACATGGATTGGCGGCACTTGGGCAGACCGCTCCCGGTTGCAAGACGTGGGCCACATACGTGCCAGATTAGGACCACGCCTCAGCCAAATATAGGCCACTTTGCTATGTCTCATATACAAACTATGTATGTATATGAGCCACTTGTGGCTCATGTGCAGTTTGCCAGTTTGCCATATCTGTGCCAGAAGTGGACCAGATCTATTTTGGGACATGTGGGCCACATGAAATCATTTTGTATATTATGTATGTCATGTGCAGTTTGCCAGTTGTCGGCACTGCTGTATCTGTGCCAGAAGTGGACCAGATCTGTTTTGGGACAGGTGGGCCTAATGCATATTTTAAAGGCGTGGGCCACCTTTGGCTCATCGCAGATTGCCAGTGCCAACAGTGGGCCAGCAGTGCTATAGCTTTGCCAGATGTGGCCCATATCCGCACACTATCTGGGGAGGCTCCAGTGACATTTAGGGGGTAAAATGTATGTAGGACAAAATGAATTGTGCTGTTTGGGGCACATTAGCAGCGTTTTTCAAAAACAGAATTTACTTCTTCCAATTAGAAATATCCTTGAACATGGGGTTCCTAATATGGGCATGACACAGACTGCATCTATCGAGGGCACATCTTTTATAATTACCTGATTGAGTTGCCTAGCACGAATGCTAAATAACTTCAAGATGCTAAATTAGTAACAGTGCTAGCTAAGAGGCTAAGGTGAGAACGTTATGCTAATGCTAGCAGTGATTGGCCTTGAGGTTACACATCACAGTCTGGAGTAAATGAGTGACAGGCAGGTGTGAGACAGGTTGACGTTAGCGTTAGCAGAACTGAGGACATTCATCAGGCAGTTAGTGCTCGACATTCACAACAAGTGTCCAGGCCAGGGCTGACCTTATGTAGTCATTTCAGTCTGAAAAGTAGAAAGGCAAAGTCAGGTATCAATGTGAGGCACAGAAATGCTCTACCATACGGCGCTATTGGTTTAGCATTTCACGATAGCGGAAACGCTAAACTTCTCTCTTGCTAATACATGTACACTATATTGCCAAAAGTATTTGTGAACTTGTGATCCCATTCTTAATCCGCAGGGTGTAACATGATGTCGGCCTACCCTTTGCAGCTATAACAGCTTCAACTCTTCTGGGAATGCTTTCCACAAGGTTTAGGAATGTGTTTTTGGGAATTTCTGACCATTCTTCTAGAAGCACATTTGTGAGGCCAGACACTGATGTTGGACGAGAAGGCCTGGCTCTCAGTCTCCGCTCTAATTCATCCCAAAGGTGTTCTGTCGGGTTGAGGTCAGGACTCTGTGCAGGCCGGTCAAGTTCTTCCACACCAAACTCGCTCATCCATGTCTTTATGGACCTCGCTTTGTGCCACATGAAGTTTGGAGGTCTATAGCGACTGGCTCGGCAGAAAGTTGACGACCTCTGCGAACTATGCGCCTCAGCATCCGCTGACCCTGCTCTGTCATTTTACAGGGTCTACCACTTTGTGGCTGAGTTGATAATCCCACTGACAGTTGACTGTGGAATATTTAGCAGAGAGGAAATTTCAGGACTGGACGTCTGCATGCCTAGGTGCTTGGTTTTATATACCTGTGGTCATGAAAGTGGTTGGAACACCTGAATTCAGTGATTTGGTGAATACTTTTGGCAATATAGTGTATCTTGAAAGAACAGGGTAGCTAAAAATAAAACAAAATGAAAAAAAAAAACAGCCAATACATGTTTGCTTCCTTAGCACTGGAGCTCCAGTGCTAACAACGCTAACAAGTAATGGAGCGTTCAGTCATAACAGCATCAGAAATCACATAAGCAAGTCTACTTGAGATTATGTCCCAACATGACACAGTTTGAGGCCAGTTTGTGATGAGTTGGGCATGTAGTTAGCACAACGCTAACCGCATACACTTTCATTGCTTGTTAGCTAGCCTCGTAGCTTCAGTGCCAAACTAATACAGCCAACTGCAGACACCAAAACATGTCTTAGCTGATCCACTACATTTGGGAAAAGGGGGAAATTGTGGAAATGAGATATTTTGCCGAACTGTCAGTGTGAGCCATTTCTGATGATCCATGTCCAGTCAGGAATTAGAAGAATAATCAACTTAGTGCTGACGGGAAGCTTACAGGGAATTTCTGCATACTTTTCATTACAGGTAAAGTGGGATTACTTCAGGTATAGAGCGAGATACGTAGCTAGGGTGGCCACATGTCCGGTTTCAGGTCGGACCATCCGGTTTTTCAACTCCCAGTACGCAACGTACCTGGAGGGACGCCTGTTAGTCCTCTTTCCGGGATGAACTATTTGAATTGTTCACTCGTAAACAGTATTACGTGTGCCATTGGCTCATGTCAAAAGACATGCCTGGCATTTCATTGGTTTACCAGGGCCATGTGACATTGCTCGCCTACCGACTAACCGCAGTTTAGCCCTCTAATTGCTAGTCAATTAGTAAGTCTGACCCGTCTGACTCACGAATGTCATCCATTCCACCCAATTAGGTGAGTAAAGTTATTAATGTGTTATATAGGTTAGGTTATGATTTTAACTCTGTTCTAGTCTCATGCCCAAACCCCCCACCCCCCGTTTACGATGTCCTCCTTTTTGGGCTTACGAAAGTGGCCACCCTGTACGTACGTGGAGTCAAACAGACATCAAAGAAGTGAATCCAATTTCATTTATTCCTTCGTTGACTGTCGGCAGTATTTGCGCCGCAGCATTCTGGAGAACACTTATGAAGCGGAGATGAACTGTGAGAGGGCTTCGTTTGCGCTGTTGGCCGGACCTGCTGGCTAGATAATGTCTGTTTAACATTAGCTTTACCAACAGCGTGAGTGTTTCCACATTTTGTTATTTTGGTGAGGCATCTTGCTTTACGGAAACGTATGTGCAAATCCACTGGACGCAGGCCAAAGCTGGGGGGCTTCGGAGAACCAACACTGGCCAACAGTCTGCTTTAAAATGGCCTGCGGGATCAAATGAAGGCAGCTAATCCAAAATCATTTGTCTGGGCTCCGGGGGGAAAATGCTTGCGCGCTGCTGTAAGTATTTTCCTACTCTGTCTTCATGTATTAAATGGTGTGTGCATGTGTGTTAATGTCCTAATGCCAGTCTCTGAGCATCTGTTCATAGTTTGAAGTGAATCTGTTTGAAAAACTGTAATAAAGCAACGTTTGGGCCAAAAATCATATTTACACAGTTTTTCCCCTTATTCCAAATGCAGTGAAACCGCCAGGACATGTTTGGGGTCTGAAGTTTGCCTCTTTAGTTTTCTATTGGAGCTACATGCGGCTAATGCAGCTAGCGAGTAATGACAGTTAATAGGGCACCAGTTAGCATCGTTAGACTTGTATATACAGTTTTTGTTGCTGTTATATACCCTGTAAAAAAAAAAAAAAAAAAAAATTACTTCAGTTTGTTACAAGCAATTAAAGTTGTACTCAACTGAAAAAATCATTTGATTGAAATAAATTGGTTTTTTCAGGTTAAATGAACCAAATTAATTTGCTTGTGACAAATTAAAGTCATTTTTTTATTTTGGACCAACAAAACACTTTTTACAGAAAAGTATCCATATTTATTTGAAATTAAGTTATGCAGTGCACTTCTCTCACATGTCTGATGTACTTTTAGTTTGAAACAAGTGTGTGATTAATTATATTTCCATTCTGAACAATGCTAACTTCATGGCTATAAGCCTCCTTATGTGTTTATGGCCAGGAATGTGGACTTGGTATGCTAGCTAGCTTGTGTAATATGTAATCTATCTTATTAAAGTTTATCCGTTAACCGTCTTGCTTTATAAGGGTTTTGTGTGTAACTACTTACAAGGAATTATATAAGCTTATGTCCAGTATTATAAGGTGACATGTATGACATATAATCTATATTATGTATTATGTACAAATGCACTTATATAACATTACTAGTAGCCCTTTACAGATTGGTAGTAAGTAGGAAATTAAATTATGGTCATTTGTTGTAATTAGCCATTAACTGAATCATAGTTTCCTAGTTGTTAATAAATAATAAATCAATAATTATAGAGCTAACAAGTCAATAATAAAGAGGTCAAATAATGGTAAGAAATTGTTCTAACCTACAAATGACATGCTTGTTTTATAGTTCTTAATGAATAATATGTTAGTGTCTGTAGCAGTAACAGGTTGATAATAGAGTGTAATAATAATAGTAACAATAACAGTAACATTTTGTATTCACCTTGAAAATGTTTGCACATGCTTATTATCTAGTTCTAAACAGAAAGTGGTGGTAACTAGCTGGTAATAAAATAAAATAGAAATAATGGCAACAAACCCATAAAAAATATATATCAAAAAGCTCTGTTATAAAGAAACAAGGGAAATTATATTTTGTAGCCGTAACACTACATAATTTCAGCTGGATGACGTAACTGTTATTGGGATAATAACCTCAATATTATAAAACTCACACAGTAATTTTAAAGAATTGGGGTGATTGTTTTTGGCTAAAATGACTGACCAATTGTTCAGTATTACTTAACTACTCACTTTTACTGTAATAGTTAATAGTTAAAAATATGTATATATATCTTAACTTATTATTTTTTGGTAACTTACTATTTAATTAAAACCTAGAAAATGTAATGTTTAGATAAGTGCTGTTTGTTATTTTTTTAATTATTTAATGTTTTTTTTGGCAAATACAACAAGTTATTATTAATTGGTCATTATATTATTAACATGTTACTGCTACTAACATGTTATTCATCAAGAACTACAAAATTAGTGTGTACAATTTAGGTAAATCCAACTTGCCACCATTTTTACCATGTTATTACATTTGTTATCACTTCTATTACTGACTTATTATTGATTAAGAACTACAAATTAGCATATTAATTGAACTTCTCACCATTATTTATATAATAATATTGTTGCCTTATATTATATCACCTTATAACTTATATTACCATCCTATTATCTACTTATTACAGATCTGTAAAGTAGGATGCTGCCACATTACTAATACAGGATTTATAGGGAGTGTTACCGCAGCGCCTTGTGAACATCTTTGTATATATTACATTCTATACTAAATTAGCCATGTAGCTGCACTCCAAACTATAGAAGCAACTTACACGGCAAGTAAGGGGGAATAACAGTGTAGATCTGGTCTCAGGTTAAACCATAAGTCCAGCCTCCAAAGCAGAATAAGCAGCAGAAATGATCAGTCCAGTTCCCACCACCGGTGCAAAACAAGTGCGAGAGGATTAAGAGAGGAAAGGAAAACAGAAACACACGACGCAATATCCAGAACAATCTGTCCTACAGCGCGCGCTAATCTTCACACCGAGGGTCTGAACTGACGTGTACAGAGCGCTTTTAGGACACGGTCCCCCTGATTACACCTTCATGAGCCAGCAGAAACATGGCCCGCCTGCCCGCCTGCCTGCCCGCCTGCCTGTCTGACTGACTGACTGATTGAGCTTCTAATGAACAAATAAAACTACTGACCACATGGTGGAAACACTGACAGGGCACATGCCCTGACTGACAGGAACACCGACTGCCCCGTCCAAACCCCCGAACAGCTGACCAGCACAACCGCCGAAGGGCCTGCCGTCACTATAGTGTTGGAGTTTACATTTATAGAGCCCACTGAAAAGCTTTCCACATCGTTTTCCCAAAGTATTCCTGAGAGAGAACGAGCGGCCGAGTGACATTCCCTTCCTCAGACTGTCTCGCTGCATCTCCGGGTCTCGCAGAGCGGAGGCTCATTAATAACTCCACTTGTTTCAGTGTGGATTTCTGGCCTTCTGATACCAGAGAGAGAGAGAGAGAGAGAGAGAGAGAGAGAGAGAGAGAGAGAGAGTAAGAAAGAGAGAAAGAAAGACAGAGAGAGAGAGCAAGAAAGAAAAGGAAGGAGGAGGGAAAAAAGAGAAAGTGGGAGAATGAACAGACAGACATCAACAGATAGAGAGAGAGAAAAAGAAAGAGGAAGGAAGGAAGGAAGGAAGGAAGGAAAAAGAACAGATACATAGTGAGAAAGACATAGACAGAGAAAGGAAAAGGAGAGAGAAAAAGAAGGAAGGAGATCAAAACATCTTCTCTTATTGTCCTGCCCCCTCTCTCCCCTGCTCTCTCTCTCTGTCTTTCTCTCCTCTGCTATCTTCTATCCTTCTCTGTGTTCAGAGACTTAGCTCTAGAAATGGATTTATGAGGACGATGGTGATGATGGTGATGATGGTGATGATGATGGTAATGATGGTGATGTGATGGTGGTGATTGATGGTGATGACGATAGTGATGATGGTGATGGTGATGAGGATGATGATGTTGCCAATGGTGGTGATAGTGATGATGATGGTGATAATGATGGTGGTGATGGTGATAATGATGGTGGTAATGATGGTGATGGTGATAATGATGGTGATGATGGTGATAATGATGGTGGTAATGATGGTGATGGTGATAATGGTGGTGATGATGGTGATAATGATGGTGGTGATGGTGATAATGATGGTGGTGATGATGATCATGGTGATAATGATGGTGGTGATGGTGATAATGATGGTGATGGTGATGATGATCATGGTGATAATGATGGTGGTGATGGTGATAATGATGGTGATGGTGATGATGATCATGGTGATAATGATGGTGGTGATGGTGATAATGATGGTGATGATGATCATGGTGATAATGATGGTGATGATGATCATGGTGATAATGATGGTGATGATGATCATGGTCATGATGGTGATGGTGATAATGATGGTGGTGATGGTGATGATGGTGATATGATGGTGATGGTGATGGTGATAATGATGGTGATATGATGGTGATGATGATGATGAAGGTGGTGGTAATGATGGTGATTGATGATGATGATGATAATGATGATGATGATGATAATGATGATTATGATGGTGATGATGATGATAATTATGGTGGTGATGATGGTGATGGTGATGTGGTAATGATGGTGGTGATTATGATGATGGTGGTGGTAATGATGGTGATGATGACGATGATGATGGTGACTGATGATGATGGTGATTGATGATGATGTTGATGACTTATGATTTTGATGTTGATGGTGATTATGATGATGATGGTGTAATGATGGTGATTGATGATGATGATGGTGATGATGATGATGTTGATGACTTATGATTTTGATGTTGATGGTGATTATGATGGTGGTGATTATGTTGATGGTGATTATGATGATGATGGTGATGATGATGATGATGATGGTGTAATGATGGTGATTGATGATGATGATGGTGATGATGATGATGTTGATGACTGATGGTGATTATGATGATGATGGTTTGGTTCTGCTTGTCACTCTGTATCTGTCGTTATTTGCTTGTCCGTATTTTGCTGGGTTTCTGCTCGTGTAGGTTTGGCCTGTCGCCGCGTCTCTATGTTTGACTCACAGTAAAAACACACTGGTCACCAGAAGCCCTGCAGAGGAGACGAAGAGAGCGTGACTGAACAGGGCTCTGGCCTCTGCGGCGCGTTTGGGCTGCCTCCTCTGAGCTGTCTGACAAACCAGACGTCTCATTTGCGGAGCAGTTGAAGGTTAGAGTGAGCGTTGGGCTAATGACAGGGTGACTGGATCGAGTCTCAGAACCAGAGAGAAGGAGAGAGACAGACACACAGACAGAGAGAGAGAGAGAGAGAGAGAGAGAGAGAGAGAGAGAGAGGAAATTCGACAGAGGCCAGCCAAACCACTCTTCAGTGGCAGAGAGCAATGAAAATCAGTGTGCATGTGTGTGTAGAGATGAGGGGGCTGAAATAAGGAATAAAGGTCATATATACACTGTCGTCCTATTCAGTTTGTATATCCACACCGATTTGCCCACCTAGTCCAAACGCAGTCAGTCAGCTAACGTGTTTTTATGTCTCTGGATAAAACAGAGTACAAGCAAAATTCAGGCTTCAGCTTCTCTGCTACTGTCTTCTTCATAGCATGATGCTAACTGGTGGTGCTAAGATTTCATTACTTGTTAGCTACATTAGCTAAAGGGCAAAACTTATAGGACAAACATGCCTCAGATGGCATTTTACATAAGGGAAAACTGTATGAATTTCGATAGAAAGTCGCCTTGCTCTGTTTCTACTGGTCCTTTCATCAGGAACTATTCACCAAAAGGAACAGCTTGAAAAGTACACAAGACTTCTCTGACTGGCTAAACCCGAAGTTCTCAATGTAGTATTATGAGTACAATGGACGTAAAACACTGCGCTAGGTCTGTCATGAAAGGAAGGAAGAAAGAAAGAAAGAAAGAAAGAAAGAAAGAAAGAAAGAAAGAAAGAAAGGGAAGAGTATAAAAAACAGAGGTGACAAAAAAGGGAGAAACAAAGACTGGGATGGGACAATGAGAGAAAGGAATGAGAGAAAACAAGAGAGAGAAGGACAAAGAAAGAAAAAATAAAAAAAGAAACAGAAAGATAGAGAGAGTGGAGATAAAGATAAATAAAAGAAAGATAGAGGTAGGGAGGAAGAGCAGATAGTGACAGACAAAAACAGAGATCAAGAAAAATAGAGAGAAAGAAAGAGAGAGAAAAGAGAAAAAGAGAGAAATAAGAAAGACAAGAGAAAAAGAGAGAGATTGTATCTGCAAATACATTACAAGCCTCAAGTGTCCAAACCAACTAATGAGCTATCTTTGATGTTAGCTTTGTTTATATAGTAGCTAACTCAATAAATATTACTGTCAAGGAACTAGCTAATGAGTAGCTAACCCTGACGGATTAGCTATACTTACTAGCATTGCTGACGTAGTAGCTAACTCAATAAACCTTACAAGCAAGTGACTAGCTACTGAGTGGATAACACTGACTGGTTATCTTGTTTGCTAGCATTTTTCACATAGTAGCTAACTCAATTAATACTACTCAATAAACATCACTGTCAAGTAGCTATCTACGGAGTAGCTAACCCTGACTGACTAGCTAGCTTATTTGCTAGTACTAGCAAGTACCTAGTGCTTTTAAGTAGCTGACTGATTACCTATCTTACTTGCTCGCAGTGATACACTACACTGTGGTCTACCAAAATCCATTTGTGAAACTATAAGCAAACACATTATTCTGCTAGCATACATGCTAAAAATGACAGAATTAGCACTGTAGCTAACAAATGAATGAACATTACTCATTATGTTGTAGAGAGGGCTTTCTGCCTGTAATACAATGGCGGAAAATGACTGCAGTCAGTTTAAACAACTAAAGATCATCTAAAAAAGTGCAACAACTTCACATAACCAGCTGCAGGAATGAACAGAAGGAAGGGCGGGCAGGAAAGTCAAAAGGAGAAGAAAAGCTTCACGCTGAGAGAAGACCACCACACCAGGTTAGAGCAAGCAGATTCACACTGAGCTGTAGCGCGTACGTTTGATATACCGTCAGGTACATCAAACTCATATCTGGTAAGCGAAAGCACAGTCAGCTTTTGCTTTACGGCTCCCTCGACTGCGCTAAACTCTCCTTCATGAGTGCGCTAACGGACGACTCGGGAGCGTACGGACAGAAACGAAGCGTGGCTATAGGACAATGAGCGTATTGTGAAAGACATAAAGCTTCAGGCTGCGCAGAACGAGTCCGGTCAAAGGGTCACTGAAACGGATGAGTGCTGAGCGATGATTATTTTAGGCTATGCCTTCATATCTGCATAGAACCTACTAGATTCTGGGACACGTCACGTTAAAATGCTAGGCTTCATTGAATATGACAGGCAGGCGGGATTGCCGGCCCTTCTTATGACTGTGCTGTAAAAAAATAAAGGCCTGTTAATTAGCATTAGGTTTAAGCTCAGCCTTAGACAGACAATCCAAACAGAGATTAAGCCTAATCTTGGACAAAAAGGGATGTTTAATGGTGAATCACCCGCTATATGGTTTATTTCAGGTTCCTCCCTAAGACTCTGATGTGTTCTGTATAAACAGTCGCGACAGGGAAGTTAATCATGAGGTAAGGGGTGCGGTAAACCTTGTCGTCTGTATAGACCCTGTATACACAAATCAATCCCAGCATACCCAACGTTCATACCTAAGTGTGGGGACCTGCATGACCAGGTTGAATCAAGGAAGGAGCTAGAACCAGGACTTACCTGGCCAGGTAAGGTCAAGGGAGAAACCAGAACTCAAACTTACATGGCCAAGTAAAATCTGGGGGAAGAGCCAGAGCCAGAACTAGGTCTTACCGGACCAGGTAAGATAAACGAACAAGCCAGAAGTCATACCTGGCCAGATAGGATCAAGTGAGGAGTCACATTTGGGTCCTGTCTGACCTGGCAGGATTGGCGGGGGTGAACCACAATTAAGTCTTACCTGGCCAGGTAGCACTGCATTGCTATTGGGTAGGTGGGGGGGCAGACTTCCTGGCCTGGTTGAATCCAGGAAGGAGCTAGAACTGGGACCAGGTAAGGTCAAGGGAATGACCAGAACTTAAACTTACATGGCCGAGTAAAATCGGGGGGAGGAGCCAGAACTAGGTCTTATCAGACCAGGTAAGATAAACGAACAAGCCAGAATTGAGTCGTACCTGGCCAGATAGGATCAAGTGAGGAGTCAGAATTGAGTCCCGTCTGGCCAGGTAGGCTCAAGGCACGTGTCAGAGTTGGGACTCATTTGACCAGGAAAAGTCTAGGGGAGGAGTCAGGACTAGGTCTTATTACACCAGGTAGAGTCAGGGGGCCTTATACGCCTGGGTAGGATCAAACAAAGAGCCAGAACTGCAGGTTCAAGGATCCAACCTAGCAGAGCTAGATCTGGGTCTTACTTGGTCATGTAGAGTCAGTGGGAAGAGCTAGGACTGGGTCTTTTGTGGTGGTCATGTAGATTCAAGGGAGGAGCAAGAACCTGGTCTTACCTGGCCAGGTAGGATCAGGTGGAGGTGCCAGAACTGGGTCTTAAGGCAAGGTATGGTTGGCTAGGGGAGGAGATAGCGCTGACTCACCTACACACGTCTTGCCGTCGGAGTGCAGCGCGAACTTCATGTGGCAGGAGCAGCGCGGCCCGTGGTCGGTCTCCTCACAGATGTGCTGGCAGCCCCCATTGCCGTAGTTGCACGTCACTGAGAAAGCCAAAGGTGGGTAAAAGCTCACAAAGAAGTCATCAGTCAAACCCAACTGCTGAACAACTGGCATAACAAAAGCAAGTTTTACATGACTTGCTTTATTAAGACGTCAATCTTTCCTTTCTCCTTTCTGTGCCTCTTTTCACCCCTCACCTCTCTTTTCTACCCCTCCTCTCTCTCTCTCTCTCTCTCTCTCTGTTTAAGAAATATTTAATTTAGCTCTAGTGGAGTATTTATAATGGCTGTAAGCCAGAGAGCCGACAAGGGCTGTTTGTTTAACCTTATATAAGTTCCACAGTCATTACTGAGTCATTTACAGTAGATACTGAATTCTAAGTGTTAAGATTACTACATGAATAATAGGCCTGCAGTTTATGGGGTTCATGTGGATTTTTGTGGTGTATATATATTTTACACTACTATTTCAAAAGAACAGCTGCACCCAGAAGGAGGTGTGGGATTGTGGTGCTATTGGGGAGGAAGATAAAGGTTACCAGGAACAATAAATGATGATACATTTAGACTGATATGATCAATATTTATTGAGCTACACATACAGAAGTAGTCTCTCTCAGTATGGCATCGGGCCACCGTGTTTGCTAACGCAACATGCCAGACGTCTCGGTATGGAGCTGTAGAGGTTCCTAACGGTGTCCTGTGATAATCCATCCCATGCTGCTTGAATATCCTCACACAGTTCCTGCAGATGGTGCGGTAGGGGTGGAGGTGGAGTGACACCAGGCCTTCTGGACGTGTGACGTGTGACAACAAACCGTTCATCTTGGTGCTGACCACGGTGCCTCCACACACGGATTCGTTGGTCGTCTCCACCAAGACAAAAGCGGGACTCGTCACTGAAGATGACCCGCTGCCATTCTGAGTCACTCCATGACAGTCTGGCACGACACCATTGCAGTCTTTGGCGACGTTGACGTGGTGTTAAGGACAGTCGTCGTAATGGTCTGTGCGCATGTAGTCCTGCATCAAGTAGCCATCTGCCAACGGTGCTGGCACTAACAGGACAGCGCAGTAAATCAGATTCGGCATTAAGGGCGACATGCGCGGCCGAGTGTGAAACTTGAATCATTCGCACGTCTCATGATGTCAAACCTACCCACCAAGTTTCACTCCTGTCGGTTGATTCCTTCGGGGTGCAGCTGTTTGTTTGATGATGAGTGTACATACCGTGCTCAGTAATATAGATTTACAGTGATATGCAAAAGTCACATGGCTTGTCATTGACTGTAATGCACAATCACGTTTATTAGCTTATGTCCTGTGCAAACGTTTGATGGTAGCACTTCAAGTGCTGACTAACTAACATGAAGTAATGCATTAACAATGGTTACAGTGCTTAACAACTACATGTGTACATGTTAAGTAATCATTTAACAGGTGTTACTTAACATTAGTTAACCATTGTTCATGTATTACTTCATTTTAGTTAATCTACACTTAAAGTATATGAAGGTAATGTCAATTAAAGCGTTACCAGTTTCTTATTGTACGGTGTGTTCTTTTTATTTTAAACTCAGAAAAATAAATAAAAATTTTAAAAAAATAAAAAGTTTGTTTCCTGTCAAAGATGTGTTTTCAGGAAAACATGGAATTTGACCAGGGTTATTCAAACTTTTGCAAACAATGAATGGCCAAACCAACAGTGTAAACTCTCTTTGGCTAGCAAGGTATTTCCCAGCAGTCCGAGCGTGTCCTCTCTGGAGTAAGGCGGAACATTTGTATTGTTTAAGACTGTGAGACTACGAGTTCCTGCGGTTTGGCTTCAAGAAATCTGACAGTTGAGAACTGCCAGTCGTACCGGACGACTGACATTCATATCAATCAGTAAAGCACTGAATCTGAAATCACAGTGAATCATAATAAAGAGAAACATGATATTATGGTATCTACCTAAGCATACAGCGTGTACAGCATCCAACGCCAATAACCTTCTTTAAGAGTAACTCGGGCTCAGTTTGCGTACTAGTCCATGTAGTTACTAAACAGTAATAAGCCTTAATAAGCTCACCGGACAAAATACGAGTCACCTGTAACCGTAACGTACCCAGTAGTGTGTAATCCCTCCACCAGCACCAATAACAGCTGTGACTGGATTGGGCATGTACTGGACAAGTTTCTGGATGTAGGCCACATTAAAGTTCAGACAATCTTACATCAAAGAATTGTGCAGTTGGTGCCAGATTTGGTGGATGCCTTCCCTGTCACAATTCCGAGGAGAATTCCCGGTAGACTGGGTTTTGTACCACTGCTGGTAGACCCGTACGCTTCCATACACCTGCAGATTCAGCTACTTCCTTCACACTATGGTCTTTGGCACGCCCAAATGCAGTCACTCCTTTTAGCCAATCATTAACATCTGCTTTGGAGCCATTTTCCACACATGGAACGAGACATTCACTGCACTGTGCCACCTCTTCCCAATCTATGGATCCCGTCACTCACACCCCACAGGTATTTATAGCCCCATCATCCTCGTGCGGAGCCTAAAGTAACTACCACCTTACACACACATGGTGACTCTTTTTGTCTGGTGAGCTTATGATTTTAATGGGTAAAAATTATGATCAGTATCAGACATTTCTGCACTGTTTTGCGTGCTGGTGAAAACAACCCCTTTACACATGCATCCTTACTCTGCCTTGCTCTCTTTCTTTCCTACTGTTTAAAAATATTTCATCCAGCGCTCGCAGAGGGGAGAGACATTAACTGGAAGTATTTATACACTGTACTCTGTGCGCTCTGAGATACAGATTTATAGTATCGGTGCTCGGCTGTAATAGCCGTAATAGCAGTGTGGAACTGTCTGTGGTGAGAAAGGCACTGCTGTGCGCTGTGGAGGAACGGCCTGACTCACGTTTGCAGTCTCGGTTGTTCTTGGTGAGCTGGAAACCTGGTCTGCACTCGCAGGCGATTCCTCCTTTAGGAGCCTCTCTGCAGATATGAGCACAGCCATGGTTCCTGTCCATACAGCTCGGGCCTTCTTTAGTGCCGTTGATGCGCACTGCAGGGGACAGGAGGAGAGAGGTTACTTTATTATCAGCTGGAAAGTTGGAAGCTCCTCCAGTCGAATGACGTTTTCTAGTTTTCTAGAAATGCAGCACAAATGTGCCAACTGAACAACAAACAAATACAGCAAATACAGCAACTGAACATTTTTAGTGTTCTGTTTATGTGTTGAGTTTAACATATCAGAAAAAACACATCTACACGCTACTGGGAACAAGCTTCCAACGGGGAAACCAACTTCCGCTATAGGGAACCAACACGGAACAATACACAATGATACACTGTTTATTTCCTGCATGTAAAAAGGCTGTGTGTGTGTGTGTATTTATATATGTGTGTATATATGTGTGTATTTAGATATGCGTGTATATATATGTGTGTGTGTATGTGTGTATTTATATATGCGTGTATATATATGTGTGTGTGGATGTGTGTATTTATATATGCGTGTATATATGTGTGTATTTAGATATGCGTGTATATATATGTGTGTATATATGTGTGTATTTATATATGCGTGTATATATATGTGTGTGTGTATGTGTGTATTTATATATGCGTGTATATATATGTGTGTGTGTGGATGTGTGTATTTATATATGCGTGTATATATGTGTGTGTGTGTGTGTGTATTTATATATGCGTGTATATATGTGTGTGTGTATGTATGTATTTATATATGTGTGTATATGTGTGTGTGTGTGTGTGTGTGTGTGTGTGTGTATTTATATATGCGTGTATATATGTGTGTGTGTATGTGTGTATTTATATATGTGTGTATATATGTGTGTGTGTGTGTGTGTGTGTGTGTGTATTTATATATGCGTGTATATATGTGTGTGTGTGTGTGTGTGTATGTGTGTATTTAGATATGCGTGTATATATATGTGTGTGTGTATGTGTGTATTTATATATGCGTGTATATATGTGTGTGTGTATGTGTGTATTTATATATGTGTGTATATATGTGTGTGTGTGTGTGTGTGTGTGTGTGTGTATTTATATATGCGTGTATATGTGTGTGTGTGTGTATGTGTGTATTTAGATATGCGTGTATATATGTGTGTGTGTGTATGTGTGTATTTATATATGCGTGTATATATGTGTGTGTGTATGTGTGTATTTATATATGCGTGTATATATATATGTGTGTGTGTATGTGTGTATTTATATATGCGTGTATATAT
>CM067492.1:781306-798381 GCA_034552555.1 Semaprochilodus insignis | reverse complement strand
GATTCATTGGTCATCTCCACCAAGACAAAAGTGGGACTCGTCACTGAAGATGACCCGCTGCCATTCTACAGTCACTACATGGCAGTCTGGTACGACACCACTGCAGTCTTTGGTGACGGACAGCCGTCGTAACGGTCTGCGTGCATGTAGTCCTGTGTTGTGCAGCCGTCTGCCAATGGTGCTGGCACTAACAGGATGACTCATGGAGGACACCACTGCTCACTGAATGTCTGCAGTCTTGGCTGTTGGGTCAGTCAGCTACAGCGATAAGGCCCGTCCTTGCTTGAACCACCAAGTTTCATTCCTGCCAGTGGTTTCCTTCTGGGTGCAGCTGTCTGTGCAGCTATTCTTTAGACGATGAGTGTGAACGCATTAAGGCCACTCGAGGGCATACGTTACAGTGATTTCACTGGGGTTTACTGCTTTGATTACCGCGTGAATATCAGTGATCATTTCCACACGGTATTCATGTTTTGCGACTTTTGCTAAAGGTGGGCAGTAATTAGTAGCAGAACGACTGATCCCAGGTCACAGCTGTGATTGCTGGGGTTAAAGGTCAAGTGGAGCTCTGTAAGCACTGGCTGCAGGGTCCGCTGCTAGCTTTTGATCTGCATGCAGACGTAACACAGACGTTTTTATGCAGTTCCACAGTTTACGCATGGTTTCCAAACGGGGGGGGGGTTCATGCACCCAGAGGGGTCTGAGGGTTCTTAATCAATGTAAAGTAAATAAACTTAAAATTATTCCGCAGTCTGTATGTATTTGTACAGTACAACAATTTCGGTTGGTTTCCCGGAGTGCTCTAGAGCATTAGACGACTACAGACTCTCAGGAGAGCGCATATCATACAGCATGTAAGTCCGTATTAGACGAGCAGCAGGAGCCACAGCCTTTCTTTTATCCTTCAATTCTTGGGGGGGGGGTCAAATCTAATTGGACCATAAGCTGGTCGCTTGTTTCTTGGCCAGCTGTGCTGTGATCTAACCAAAGGTCCAGAGCTTATTCTAGATGGGGCTTGGGAGTCCGGTGCTGTTGGTGCTGTTCAACAGGAGGACTGAAAAAGGGGTCAATGCCAATCAAACAGGCCATTATGAGGCTGGAAACAAAACTCAATCAATCAATCAAAGATTGACTAATGAGGACATGAAGATAAGCCATTGCCAGAAACATGGTAGACCACAGAAGACCCCATCAGCAGGCCAAGAAATTCAGATTGTCAATGCAGCATAAGCTCACCGGATAAAAAATCAACCACCTGATACCTGATACCCTTTAAAACTATTGGGCATGTACTGGACAAGTTTCTGGATGTAGGCCACATCAGTGTTCAGACACTCTTGCATCAAGGAATTGCACAGTTGGGCCAGATTAGATTTGGTGGATGCCTTCCCTGGCACAATTCCGAGGAGAATTCACTGTAGACTGGGATTTTAGCCACTGCTGGTAGACCCGTATGACCGTACGCTTCCATACACCTGCAGATTCAGCTACTTCCTTTACACTATGGTCTTTCGCACGCCCAAATGCAGTCACTCCTGTACCACCTCTTCCCAATCTATGAATCCCGTCACTCACACCCCGCAGGTATTTATAGCCCCATCGTCCTTGTGCAAAGCCATCTGCAGGAGCCTGGAGAGAGCGCTGAGGCTCATCTTTTCATCTGTGCCTCCACGAGTGGCGTGAAACGGGACTGGGTTGCTAGAAAGCGTTTGAAGATCAGGGAAAACTACCCTCGGATCTCCGAGAGAGACGTCCATCTCCACCTGGATCCCAAACCCCTGGCTGAGGCCCAGGAACGCGGCCTCTCATTAGCGAGTTTGTGCTTTTAATTTCCAGGTTTCAGAGACTACATGGCTCTCGGCACGCCCTTCAAACGAGGCGAAAGGTCCACAAATATTTAGCTGAGCACCTTTGGTAGGAAGGCAAGCAGAAATAATGACAAGAATAAACATTTCAGCGGCTTCAACCTGCCTTTCAACTGCTTCAGGAGGAGCGAGCAAAGCTCCACTGGAGACATAACCCCCAAAGAGCTGACCTGGGCTTAGCTTCCTCAACACTAATCCGAAGCTTCACCCTTAAAAACAGAAACCCCCTTTTTTTTCCCCTTACCAGCTCCAGGGAAGGGCAGGAGTAAAGCCGAATCCAAACAAACAGAATGAAGTCTTTCCTGACAAGATTAAAGGATTTTTCTTCTTTTCCTCTTTCCAACCGAAAAAGGTCCATGGAAACGAGGAGTCAGCGGGGTCTTTTATTTTTAGCCTTGATTCAGCTCAGAAGCGCCGGAGCTTCACACTAGCCCAGTTTAAACCTGACCGGGACTCATCGCTGTAAAGGGAAAACCTTGCTAACTTTACAGGAGGAGGAAAAACGTTCTTTACGTCCAGGGTTATGGTAGGTTAACGTAACAAGATCTAATTTCAGGCCATTCTGGAGCATTTTCATGATCTATTCATCATGACATGTTCACACAGTGTAAATGGAGCTTTCCACGTATTTGGGCTTCATTAAGGTCTTGTTAAAACCAGTTAAACCATCTAAATGGTTGATTCTCTGTTCATCGAGCTTTAATCAGCATATCCTGCATTAGCACATATACACTGGTCTGTGTAATTCACATAATTGCAATATTAGCTTTAATAATCCACATTAATGACAGAATAGAATAGAACAGAACAGAACAGAATAGAATAGAATGGAACAGAACAGAACAGAACAGAACACAATAGAATAGAATAGAATAGAATAGAATAGAATAGAATAGAATAGAATAGAATAGAATAGGATACCTTAGAACAGAATAGAAAATGATATCCTAGAATAGAATAGAATAGAATAGAATAGAATAGAATTACTTGGAAAAGAGTGGAAAACAATAACCTAGAATACCCTAGAATAGAATAGAACAGAACAAAATAGAATGGAATTGAATAGAATAGAACCAAACAGAATAGAACAGGATACCTTAGAATAGAATAGAAAATAATACCCTAGAATATAATATAATAGAATAGAATAGAACAGAATAGAATAGAACAACATACCTTAGAATAGAATAGAAAATGATACCCTAGAATAGAATAGAATAGAATAGAACAGGATACCTTAGAATAGAATAGAAAATGATACCCTAGAATAGAACAGAATAGAATTCACACATTCTACAACCTATCCACTCAATTTATGTAAATTTGATTGTTAAAGTAGTGATTAATATAAATTAATGTAATTAATTACTGTAAATATTATGACCTCGCATGTTCAAAAAAGCAGCTTGGAATATGGAATGCATGTTTCTGATGACTAAAACTCTACTTAAGAAATGGAACAGATCAAGTTTTAGATTTATGACTCAAAAACAATACTATCCAGATCACTTGATACCATCTAGAGCCCTACAATTAATTAGGGAATAGAATAGAATAGAATAGAATAGAATAGAATAGAATAGAATAGAATGTTAAGGCCTAACCAGTAGTTCTGATTCTATCTAGAACCCTAAGATTAAATAGGTGAATGCACAGCGTGAGAACAGTTTGGGAAGTTGTTTGTGAACCGATTTTCCTGATAAATCTTCTTACCCTGATAACTTGACGTTCAGACAGATGAATGTTTCACTGTACAGGTCTAGATTATTGTATTTGTCTGTGGTGTAATGACGGCTGTTACTGTCGCTACAAAGTCATGGTTCCGGCCCGTTTCAGAGCATTTTGACCTAGATCGGATTCAGTCTCAGAACCTGAAACCAGTGTTGGCCCTATCATTAGGAGATCAGGAGGTCCGGTTTATTTATGTCCATGAGTCCAAAAGATCAAGAATGTCCTCTCTCTGTTGGGGTGGGTAGGTAGTTTCTCCCTCTCCCCCCGTCACTCGGTGCGATGGTAGCCAATATGGGCATCTGTTGTGCTGACCAGTGACACTGCATTGGCAGTAGTTTATGAAGATGCTGTGCTTCATGTGCGTTAACGTTCCAGCGTGGTAGTATTGTGTGACTGACGGAGACCCAGCTAGCGGGTGGAACCGATTAAAGGTACAGCAGGGTGGCACTCCCTCGCACCCCCATCACAGCACGGTACTAGTCGATGTGGGCGTCCGTTAGTTAATGTAACAGGGCGCTGAGCTGTACAGTGATACTGTGCTTGACAAGACATGATGGCACTTCACGTGACAGTTTGGTAGTGTCATATGACAAGGAGGGTCCTAGCTAACAAGTGGGAATCTGGGAAGGAAAGCCAGCACCTCACAAATACCACAAATACTGGTTTGTACTACTGGTGAAGATCTGTCTAATGTGGATCATGTTCTGTTCATCAGCACTCTTATTGGGAAATCAGGCCCAGGAGCAGGCAAAAGTTCATCTCAAGCCTAAAAAGAACAGAGAAAGAAAGAGAAAGTGATGAGGGAAGAAGGAGAAAAAGAGAGGGGGGGGGGGCGGTGGTAGAGGGAGGTACGGATTCAGAGAGCAGCGAGATAAGAGCCAGGATCGGCTTATTTATTCCCAATCAGCTTATTTATCCTGCGCTGCGGCCAGCAGTTCAAATGTGAAGAACAGAAACGGTTGGATCGTGAAAGTAAGCACAGCAAGAGCATAAAAGAACAGCACACACACACTCGCTGATATCAAAGGAGGCTGTAGGTGGGCCGGGGGGATCCAGAAACAGCCAATTACACACCTGCCTGCACCGTAACAGCCCATCCATGCAGCACTGCCAATGATCCACACCAGGGCCAATGAGGCTAAATGAATTGGAACAAAGCGGCGTGTGAGTGAGTGAGTGAGTGAGGGAGTGAGGGAGCGCGTGTGTGTGTGCTGGGGAGCGAGAGATGGAGTGAGAGATAGCGGGAGAGAGAGAGAGCACTTTGTGTTCTTTCAGGTGAATATTAGATTACTTTGTGTGCCTAAGCACACGCTGATAACCATCAGTGAGAAAGAGCTTCTAAAGTGGTTGGGAGCTACTCAGGTGGCACAACAAGCCTCTACGTGCGGACCAGGAGGACCTGCCGGAGATGTTAGGGCTCTGTTCTCTTCGTTTCTGCTCTATTCTGAATTTCATTCATTTAAATATGATTACATGAACTTCCACACAGGTACGGCCAAACGGGGGTAAACTGACAGACCAGACCGCGTGGGTATGTTATATTATATTCATGTAAAAATTATGTACACATTTCAATAAGGGTTGTATCATATCTATTGTTCTATTCTATTCTATTCTACTCAATACAGTTCTACTCTCTCTATTTTATTCTATTCTAATCTACTTAATACAGTCCTACCTTTTCTATACTATTCTATTCTATTCAGTTCTACTTTTTCTATTCTATTCTATTCTATTCTACTCTATGCTGTTCTATCATATTCTATTCTATTCCTCTGTATTCTTATCTATTAAATCTAGTCTTACATTTTGTATTCTATTCTATTCAGTTTTCTTCTATTATATTTCTATTATAGTTCTACTTTACCCTATTAAATTTTATTTTCTTATTTGATTTACTTATTCTATTTCGTCTTATTCCATTCTATCCAACCCTGTTCTATTCTTATTCTCAAGTTATTTCTTCTGTTGCATCCAGTCCTACCTTATTCTATTCTATTTTCTTATTCTATTCTATTTTCTTAATCTATTCTATTCTAGATTAGATAGATACTTTATTGATCCCAGAGGGAAATTCTAGAATTCCACATTTAACCCATCCGTGAAGTGAACACCCACATACACACACACACTAGTGAATACACACACTAGGGGGCCGTGAGCACACTTGCCCGGAGCGGTGGGCAGCCCTATCCACGACACCCAGGGAGCATTTGGGGGTTAAGTGCCTTGCTCAAGGGCACCTCAGTCGTTACTGTCGGTTCAGGGAAACGAACCGGCAACCCTCCAGTCACAAGGCTGGATCCCTAACCTCCAGCCCAAGACTGCCCACAAGCTTGCTTTATATGCTGCTCTCAGCATACTTGGTACAATCAACTAGTTAACAAGTGGAACCGGGAGTGTTAGAGAAGGGAAAGCAACACTACAGGTAGTACAGTGGTACCCAGAACCAGAACCGAATTCAGAGCCACTATTCTATTCTATTACCTTCCTCTATTCTGTATTACATTGTACAGCACTGTATTGTATCCTATTGTAGTCCATGTTCCTTTAGTCTGTTGTTGGTCTATTCTGGGCTGCATTTGCAATATCCACTTTGTTCTACTCAGTATAACTAAATAAGCTAAGAATGATCACATCTAAGCGTTAGAGAACATCTGCTGTCCTTCAGAACATCTGAATAAGACCGAGTGTATCATATCTAATTCTTGCATTCTTCCAATTTGTCTTTCTGTTGTATTATGTTCTGTTTTACTGCAACCCTATATGGGAAATGAACTTTAAACGTCCAATAAAAAGTTATATAGGATAAAATGAATACCCTGCACTGCCACTAAGAACAGAACAGCACAGAGAGAGAAGAGACCTGAGAGAGCAAAATCAAACAGCAGAACCACCATTAAGCAGCGATTTAACATGCCTTTGTTTGGTTATTTTCATGCACTCGGCTCTCTGTTTTCATTGAAGATCTGAAGCCCTTATACAATTACATAACCTTAACGCGAATTGCCCACGGCAGATGCGCACAGACACAAACAGACACGACACACACGCAACCCGACGCTTTGTTTAGATTGATATTACCGATGTGGAAGGAGAAATGTAGCAGAAATGCGCTCACACAGCCTGACCACACACTTAATGACACAGCGCTGAGTCGTCTGAGGGGCTTCTCAGTGGGTTTAGCTCATTTCATCCTGGTTAACCATACATGCCATCCACTTTTACACGAACACAGGACACAGTGAGAGCGCTCAGGCCCGCCCAAGCGTTCATTGTGCGTACTGTGCGAAGATGCAGCGCGTTCAGGAATGGTGAGTATCCACATCAGGACTATTTGTTTATCCTTTGTGGACAGAGAGAACAGAGACAAGACGCACACAAACAGACTAACCCAGGCAGTTATGGCCATCGTGGGCTAGGCGGAAGCCGTCGTAGCACGTGCACCGGTAGTTCCCCGGGATGTTGATGCACTCGTGGACGCATCCTCCATTATATTCACTCGCACACTCGTCTATATCTGCAGAGAGAAAGAGAGAGAGAGGAGAGAGAGAGATGGAGAGTGAGTAAAACAACTTGATAAACTGACAGGATGAGAGCCACCATGTTTACTCATTTATGTCCAAACAGAAAATTTCATATTCTTGTTAGAAGCATTTGTTGCAGCAGTTTTTAATCACTTGAGGAATTAAAAACCCATTTTGCGCTTCTTAAAAAATGCTGGGAATTGAAACCTGCTGCCAGACGTTAGCAGCAGGTCGGCCTGCCATCATTCAAGCTGATTGCTAATATTTTCCAAAATAAATTCATGTTGTCGACAAACAGAATGGCTGCCTTTTCAGCCGCCTGGGTGTAAAAGAATGCAAAAAATGCATTTACTGACAGTCTACAATTTTGAGACAACTAAAGTTCCACCTTATTTCCAGTATTAGTAACATTTAGAAACAGTTTAGTACCAGTATCATCAGCTTTTACTAACCATTTAGTACCAGCATCACTATCATTTAGTAACAGTTTAGTACTACTAGGGGCATAGAATGGTCATACTTTAGTACCAGTATCACCAAATTTTAGAAACAATTTAGTAACAGTATTTAACAACAGTTTAGATCAAAAATAACTAATATCGAGTAAGAGTTTAGTACCAGCATCACTACCATTTAGAAACACTGTAGTACCAGCATCACTACCATTAGAAACACTGTAATACCAGCGTCACTACCATTAGAAACACTGTAGTACCAGCATCACTACCATTAGAAACACTGTAGTACCAGCATCACTACCATTTAGAAACACTGTAGTACCAGTATCACTACCATTTACAAACACTGTAGTACCAGCATCACTACCATTTAGAAACACTGTAGTACCAGCATCACTACCATTTAGAAACACTGTAGTACCAGCATCACTACCATTAGAAACACTGTAGTACCAGCATCACTACCATTTACAAACACTGTAGTACCAGCATCACTACCATTTAGAAACACTGTAGTACCAGCATCACCACATTTAGAAACACTGTAGTACCAGCATCACTACCATTTAGAAACACTGTAGTACCAGCATCACTACCACTTTAAGTACCAAAGCCATGCAAACAGCTCCGTTTCCCTGCATCTAGCGTGTCCTTGCTTCAATCGTTTGGAGGCTGAACCCAGGGCAGCAAGAAGGGAAATTCGACTACAGGACAAACAGTCCCAAACTCGCTCCCGGATCCATGTTTCGGATCATGTTTTGGGTCATTTGGAAAGCCTCTAAGCTCCATGAACATCTCTTCATACTGATGTTCCTTTATAGATAGAAGTTTGACAAATAACCTAAGCAGGACTTTTTCAGGATGCTTAGGAACTCAAACTCGATTTGGGCTTGTGGTAGTTTGGACCCTATCGATTGACTGCTATAAGCCTCTGTTACTTGTTAGCTGCGTTAGCCTCGTAGCTCCAGCGCACAACTCGCTGGACTTGGCCGGACGACTGTATTTGGGTTAAGGAGGAAATTGTGTAAATTTTTGCCAAACTATTCCTTTCAAAAACAAACAGGCTTTTACTCAGCGCTGAAGCCTTCCCGGCCTGGTTTATGCCCTCGTTTATAACCTTCATAATCCTGTGGCGGGCGGCCATAGGCAACAGAAGGCCAAGAAGCATGAGAAAGGAATGAGAGGAGGGCGAATAAGAGCTGAAGTCATGCAATGACAAAGCACTTCGTGAACCTTACAGGGATTCAGATTATGGTTGCACAATACCGCATGTCCGTTTGACTATTTTAACAACTCAATATCACAACGGCGGCCGATACAACACTGACACTGCGAATGGTTGCAGGATGCAAACACGCCATGCAAAAAAACATTAGTTCTGTATATGGCTCTATATGGTTCCATTTTGAAAACGGTTCTAGCACCGAAAACAGTTCTTCAGTTGTTACAAGCTTAGAAGGACCCTTTTTGGTGCTACATAGAACCATTTTTTAAAAACCATATACAACACATTCTACATCAATCTGAAAAAAACAAATCATCATGCAAAGAACAATTTAAGCACGAACTGGTTCTATAGAGAACTCATGGTTCTGAAGAGAACCACTGTCTTTACTAAAGAACCATTTAGGAATCATTTTTTAAAGACTGTATGTAGAACCATTTCATGCTCAAAAGGTTCTTTGCATGTTAAAAGTTTCTTCAGATTAATGAAGAATGTGAGGTATATGGTTCTAGATATGGTTGTATATGACTCTTTTTTTTTAAAAAATGGTTCTATACAGCACCATTTTCAAACCATGTATAACACATTCCATGTCAATCTGAAAAAAAAAAACCAATATCATCATTCAAAAAAAACATTTAAGCATGAAATGGTTCTATAGAGATTCATGGTTCTAAAGAGAACCTCTGCCCTTACTAAAAAGAACAATCTTTTTTACGATTGTATGTAGAACCATTTATGCTCAAATGGTTCGGTGCACAGTGGAAAGGTTCTTTAGATTGATGGTGAATGTGTTTTATATGGTTCTAGATATGGTTGTATATGGTTCCATTTTTAAAAATGGTTCTATACAGCACAATTTTCAAACCCTAAACACAGCCCCCATCAATCTGAAAAAAACATTTCACCATGCAAAGAACCATTGGTTCTGTATATGGGTGTATATATGGTTGTATATGGTTCCATTTCAAAAATGGTTCTATACAGCACCAAAAATGGTTCTTCTATTGTTATGATGTCAAGCTCGTAACAATAAAAGAACCCTTTTCAAACAATACACAACACATTCTCGGTTAATCTACAGAAACATTTCACCAGGCAAAGAACCATTAGTTCTACATATGGTTCTATATGATTTTGGTTTGAAATCGGTTCTTGTACTGTTACCAGCTTGACATCACAATAATAGAAGGACCTATTTTGGGGCTATAGAACCGTTTTCAAACCATATACAACACATCCTCCGTCAGTCTGAAAAATACATTTCACCATTCAAAAAACATGTAAGCATGAAATGGTTCTATAGAGAACTCGTGGTTCTAAAGAGAACCTCTGCCTTTACTAAAGAACACTTTTTTTTTTTATAGATTGCATGTAGAACCTGAAAGGGTTATCTGCATAGTAAAAAGGTTCCTTAGATTGATGGATAATGTGTTTTATTTGGTTCTATATATGGTTGTATATGGTTCTGTTAACGGTGGTTGGTGTGGCTCAGCGGATAACACCACTAACCTCCAGGAAGCTACCGCCCCATGTGGGAGATGGGGGTTCGATTCCCGGGTCTGGGTAACTATGCTGTGCTACACCAATAAGAGTCCTTGGGCAAGACTCCTAACACTACATTGGCCTACGTGTAATATGAATGACCTTGTAAGTCGCTTTGGATAAGAGCGTCAGCTAAATACCATAAATGTAAATGTAAATGTTAAAAAAAAAAGGTTCTATACAGTTTTCAAACCATATACAACACATCCTCCGTCAATCTGAAAAATACATTTCACCATGCAAAGAACCATTTAAGCACGATATGGTTCTGTAGAAAACTTGTGGTTCTAAAGAGAACCACTGTCTTTACGAAAGAACTCTTGAGGAATCCTTTTTTATAAGACTGCATGTAGAACCATTTCATGCTTAAATGCTTATCTGCATGGTAAAAGGGATCTTTAGATTAATGGAGAATGTGTTGTATAACGGTCCATTCGTGGTTATACATGGTTCTGTTTTAAAAATGGTTCTAAACAGCACCTTTTTAAAACCACTCACTGGAATCTTCATGGACTGATTAACCAACTATGGACATATTTGTTAGTTGGGTTCCTAGCTTAATTGAAAACACACAGCAATCGCTATAAGTAGCAACTCAAGCACGTTATGGTATTCCGTCCGTAATCCCGCCTCCCGTCCAGATTCAGGCAGGGACGTGAAAGGCTGGAACAGCCCGGAACAGGGGCGTCTGTCTGGGGCGCGCTCGCAGACGCTCTCTTATGAATCTTAAATTCATCCACTAAACATGTGTAAGAAATTTCCTGCTCTATTACACGGTCAGCGGAGAGAACTAAATAACGTCTGCCCACTCTTTTTTTTTTTCCCCCTAACTGTTCACTTGATCCTGCGACTCCCTGTTCCCTAAGGTCAATCGGGAAGTGCAGCCAAGGAGCTGCACACACTCGCATGTGCTTCAGACGCAGGTGCGCAGACACACAGTCATATACAGTACAGCGCACAAGTCATCTCCCTCCAATTCCAGTCAAAACAGCCATTAAGCGCAAGTCCTTCATTTCTCAGCGTCAGGAAGAAAAGCTGTAGACGTATATTTAGCAGGGAATTACACAGAAGCCCCCAAAAACTCAACACAACAACGATTTTTAATATTCATCTCCTTTAATTCCAGCTTCCCTTCTTTTCGGGAGACTCACTTTCAGTTTCTCCAGGAAATCTGCAGCCACACCTCCAAAGTTCGGCTGCATTCCCTGCTTTTTACCATCCAAATAAGCCCAAACACGTTCAGTGATGTTGAGGAGCTGGACTCTGGGGGGGTCAGTCCATTTGGTCTGAGAACATCAGCAGCAGCTTCTTTGCTGGATGTGTTTCTCTACTTTTCCCAAATACATGCACTTAAGGATCCGACGACTGCGGAAAATCAGATCTCGTCAGGAATCCGATCAATGCGTTGCTTGGGTAACCAGATCACGGGAAAACTCCAGGTCTGCATGAGCCAGGCAGTAATCGGATTTCTGTTTTGCAACCGGCCAATAAACTCACAGAATAAGACATGTCATTAGCATAACGTAAAGTCAGACTTGACCTGCAAACATGCACATGCATGATGTAGATCAGTGGGTCTCAACCTTTTCTGCCTTAAGGCCCAGCTGTTTACTCCTGGAAAGCTCAAAGGCCCATGGGATAAAACTTGTTTTTTAATTTTCTTTTTTGTCTTTTTTGGTTTAAAAAAGTCGTTTTTGGAAAATCTTCAGTACAGCTATGTTTGGGTGCCTACGCTGCACTATGTGATGCAAATCGCTGAGCATGAATATGGATTAGGCTCACGGAAACTTGCTTTACACCAAGTTTATTGAGCAGAATGGTGGCAAATTAAGGAGAATGTCAGGGGCAGTGTATATTGTTTCTAGAGGCAGGGAGCATAAACCTGACAAGGCTGCCTTTGCTGTATGTCAACTCGTATTCACAACTGACACATTTTCAAAACATGTTTATTTCTATGTCAAATCAATTATTATTTTCACCAATTTTCCAGACTAAGTCCCCACTACAGACCGCTGGCCCACCTCAGTACTGACCCGAAGGATCTTTGTGGAGCAAAGCGGTTGAGAAACCCTTATTTAGAGGATGGAGGATATTTAAATCCTTAATTTCGTCCAGCACAGTTAGATTTAGCATTGTTCCAAAACTGATTTGCTCTCATCTTGCAGGTGCTGTCTTAAACGCTGCTTGCTTGTTTCTGGTACCATGAATCTGTTTCTGCACACACGCAGATTGAGAAAGCTGAAAGAAATCAGAGTAAGGGGTCCACATGCACGACTGAGCTAAAACCCAGCTCTCTGTATCGGATTCCTTCAGATCTGCGTTGTAGGCCTCATTCCAACGTAAGAAATGGAAGTCTGCTGTTTACAAGACCAATGGAATATAATCATTATTAGGGGAATGTCAAAAGATGGAGCTTCTCAAATAGCTACACATCCTAGCGCTGAGGTTTCTTCTCACAGTGGAAGAAGGACGGACAGAAACACCTGTGGAGCTTGCTGTTTATCCGACGGGGACATTGTTGGTGGTCTACCAGGCCTTGCAGGAGGTTGTTAGTGGAGTTCCAGTTTCTCTGTAACTTTTACTCATTTCTTGAACTCCAGTTTTGGAAACTCCAGTTTTTTTTCTCCATCTGTTTTCCTTTGATTTTCTCCTCCCTCCTTGGATTCTCTTACATCTAAGCTCTTCAGAAACATCTCTTGGAAAAAATTAAACGCTGTTCTAACTAGCTGCTTGACTGGAAATCAAATAAATGGAGGGTTTTGCACAGTGCCACACACACAAACATACACACACACACACACACACACACACACACACACACACCAAATACAAATACACAGTAATGCTTTATTTGGATTAATGAGTAAGGTGCAATTATTATAAGAGGATCCAAATGTTGTTTGTTGCCGAGTCATTCTACAACTGAAGACGACAACGGACAGCCAAAGAAATCAACTGATATTAAAGCCGTATAAACGTACTGGTATCAGTGGAAACATGGGAGCCTATTTCCACCAGGTAGGAAAGAAAGGCTGCTTCCCAAATTGCATAAGAAGGCACTAAATATGATGTAAATAAGGAAAAATCATTATAAGTGCATTAATTAGTGTAGTAGGTAAAGTGAAGTAGTGTTCAATTTGGGATGCGGCCAATGTTATGTTATTTACCCTCCAACTATGGCTCAAACTGTAACTCAGTAGGCTGAAATAATGACTTACTTCCTTGAGATGGTCACGCTTTACATTAAGTGCTGACTAACTAACATGAAGTAATACATTAACAATGGTTAATTAACATTCAGTGAACAAGTAACAACTACAGGTTCCACTGTTAAGTAAGCGTGTAACAGTTACATGTTTATTTACATTAGTTAACTATTGTTAATGCATTACTTCATGCTAACTAACATTACTTCAAGTTAGTTAGCCAGCAATTATGTAAGGTGTGACCCTTAAGATTTTGATTTAGTAGGTCCAAATAAAGACTGAACTCTGAGAAATAATATGCGACTATTTTAAGGAGCGGATGAATACAGAAATAAACATCAACCTGTCCCAACTTTTTGGAACATGTTGCTGGCATCTAATTCAAAGTGGGCATATATATATATATGTATATTTGTCAGCTGCAACAATTAAACACGGGGTTTTAATATTTTGTACATAATTACCTTCTGTTTTTAATTACACTACCAGTCAAAAGTTTAGACACACCCAGCTAAATGGATGTTGGTGATCTTAAAGACTGTACAGTCTTACACTTAACAGCTCCAACTGATGAGAGTCTGAACCAGTCCATATCCTGATATACCACATATACTCTTGATGTACCACAGTATGATATTTCTCCATATCTCCACCTCTAATATATATTTAGTGGTGTAAAAACTTTGATCTCTTTTTCTGCACAGTGTAAAAGCTCTAGTTCTCCTTTCAGTCTAGTGAATATTCATGAGGGACCGACCAATAGAATTGCTCCAAACCTGCTTAGAAATAAACCTTGTTCTGTATCAGCCTCCACTGCAGGGTAAGAAAGCTGGTTCATCCTCCTGTAAAGCTCCATTCTGGAGGTGTTTAAGGTGGACTGTATAATTCCATGAGTGCTGTTTCATAGTTTGGTGTCTTCACTGTTATTCTACAGTAAAGCTTTAAGATAAACAGAAGGAGAACCTTCTATGAGGAGCCGAGTCTAAACTTTTGACTGGTACTGTATACATATCATCACTGTCCATAGAGAAACAAGTATCTCCAAAATGGCCACTTTACAGGAGAGGCCAAAAACCAGACTTTTTACCAAAAGAGTTTGGGACTTGTCTGTTGGTCCATTCACCATGACATGTCCACACATTGTAAACAGCAGCTGCTGTGTTTAAATGATGCACAAAAGTGAAAATCAACAAAAAATGGAGATACATGTTTTTCATTGGACAGCGATGATATTTAGTTGAGCTAAAAACTTTGATCTCTTTTTCTGCTCAGTGTAAAAGCTCTAGTTCTCCTTTCAGTTTAGTGAATATTCATGAGGGACCAACCAATAGAATTGCTCCAAACCTGCTTAGAAATAAACCTTGTTCTATATCAGCCTCCACTGCAGGTTAGGGAAGCTGGTTCATCCTCCTGTAAAGCTCCATTCTGGAGGTTTTTAAGGTGGACTGAGTGCTATAGTTTTATTCTACAGTAAAGCATTAAGATCTTTCTCTAAACTTTTGACTGGTACTGAACATTTAGAACAGCGTTATAGAACAGGGTTATATTGTAACATAATTAGCAATTATTTAGACTTTTTGCTAATATAATAATTAACATCAAAAGTGATGACATGGTTACTGTCTTTTAGGCACTATTCCATACAGTGGAGGCCAAACTTTTGTACGCAACTATATGCCACGACAACACCGACGACACCGACGACACCGGGAATTGCACTCGTACCTTCACAGTGTTTTCCGTCTCCTTTATAACCGGACTTGCAGATGCATTTGTAGGATTTGAGTGTGTTCTGGCAGATTGCATCAATGCTGCAGTTGTCTGTGGTCTCCACACACTCGTCCACATCTGGAGAGAGAGAGAGAGAGAGAGAGAGAGAGAGAGCAAACACAGGGCATGAAGTTAAAGGACTCTGGGTTGTTTTCCATGTCTTTTGGTGAGCTGACAAAAGCGGTAGTGTTTTAAAAGAACAATTAGACGCAGTGGGACAACAACAAGAACATTCTGTCACAGCGAGGAAAGCCAGCTTTGTGATGATGTGCCGACACGACCACATGCGTGCACTTCATCAGAAAGCGAGAGCTGAAGCTCGAGAGAGGTTCGAACGCCGACCTGTTAGACAATCGAACACGTATGTCAAAAAGAACAGCGTGTCATTAAAACGTCACGTCAACAACAGAAAGCTCTACACTGTCAGGTTAGGAAAGGCCACGGCCTTAGCAGGTCTACCTCTATCATTGGATGGTTTCCAAACTGGAAGGGTTGAAGGCCAACACATGAAGCTCCACTACTTTGACATCCTTGGACAGCACACCGCACTTGGAGAAGCGGGCTAAATGATGTTTCTGTTATGTCAACTAGAACGGCGCTGAGTGATGGTGGGAGCTGGAGGAACATCATACCCTCCCAGAGAGAACAAGGACAGTTATGCACTCTTGGACTCCCAGCTGGCAGAGGCATTCCGAAGATAGAGGTAGCGGTTGCGCTACTCAGGAGCAATCAACTGTTGGAATACTCAGGCTAAACAAGTGGAATCAGGCACAGTATGCGAAGCTTTCCTACAACAGAAAGAATGGAAGATCTTGGGATAAGCACTAAAAACATTTGTAAAAAGGTTCATAAAGTCACTTTAGATGTTCTCAAATACTCCGTTAAGAAAGTCGTTCTCTTCTTCAGATCTTCTTAGGAGTGTTTTTTAAATGTACGATCACCTGGCCAAAATATCCGGCGTCTCCAGTGACCAAATCGTACCTCCACGAGCACCAATAACCGCTGTGATTGGATTTGGCCTAGACTGGACAAGTTTCTGGATGTAGCCACATCAATGTTCAGACACTCTTGGATCAGAGAATTGCACAGTTGGTACCAGATTTGGTGGATGCCTTCCCTGGCGCAATTCCGAGGAGAATTCCCTGTAGACTGCGATTTTAGCCACTGCTGGTAGACCCATATGACCGTACGCTTCCATACACCTGCAGATTCAGCTACTTCCTTCACACTATGGTCTTTGGCACGCCCAAATGCAGTCACTCCTTTTAGCCAATCATTAACATCTGCTCTGGAGCCATTTACCACACATGGAACCAGACGTTCACTGTACTGTAGAACCTCTTCCCAATCTATGGATCCCGTCACCCACACCCCTCAGGTTTTTATAGCCCTGTCATCCTGAGGCTACTACCACCTTAAACACGCAAGGCAGCTATTTCCTCAGATTTAACAGACCAAGTAGATGAACCTCAAACACTGCTGTTCCTCCTTCAAATACAAACCCTGCACTTATAACAGAGGTTGGCAAAACGGGCCTATTCCAAAATACTACACTTTTGCGGAACAGCCTGAATAAAATGTATACCCCCAACATTTACATACAACCACAACAGAGCAACAGCATCCAAAATGGTGGACTACAGGGGTTGGACAATGAAACTGAAACACCTGTCATTTTAGTGTGGGAGGTTTCATGGCTAAATTGGACCAGCCTGGTGGCCAATCTTCATTAATTGCACATTGCACCA
>CM067492.1:751288-771374 GCA_034552555.1 Semaprochilodus insignis | reverse complement strand
AGGGAGAGAGAGGGAGAGAGAGAGAGAGAGAGAGAGAGAGAGAGAGAGAGGGAGAGAGAGAGTTGCTACATATATCCAATGTATGTACACAAAACAGGCCCAGAAGTATAAATTAAAGGAGCAGCTCAGTGAAAGCCCTTAACCCCATCTGCAGCCATCAAATGAGCCTTGGAAGCAAACAAGCAGTGGAAGCTGCAGTCGCAAGAAAAAGTAAGTCAACCGTTTGGAATTGGACCTGGAATTCTAAATCCCATTTATAGACAAACAAAGTCTAACTAAACTAATACCACACATACGTTTCATGTCTTTTACTGAGCTCATTGAGGAACATCCACGACGCAGGCTAGAAACAGCAAGTGAACCCGTCAGTTTAATAACCTGTAGATCCACTTTAGCGGCATCACCTCCACCAAACACTTCCCATAGCTGCTAATAAGATTTGCACAACATTGAGGAGAAGTTGTGTTTCAGTTCATCTGTATTTCTGGGGTGTTTTGCTTGCACAGCCCTCTTCAGGTCATACCACAGCACCTCCATAGGTTAAGGTCAGGACTCTGACTCGGTCGTTCCACTTCAATCGTTCTAGAGTGTTTTGGGTCATTGTCTTGCATCACCCAACATCCCTTCAACTTGCACTGCTGCTCTTAGGTTCTCCTGTACAGTGTTTTAATACACCTTTGAATTCATTGTTCCCTCAATTAGCAGAAGGTGTTCAGGCCCTGAGGCAGCAAAGCAGCCCCGAACCATGATACTCCCTCCACCATGCTACACAGTTGGGTTGAGGTTCTGGTGTTGGTGTGCAGTGCTCTTTTTCCTCCAAACATAGCAATACCATAGAACATTTTCCCAGCAGAACTGTGGAACATCCAGGTGGTCTTGGGCAAACTCAAGATGGGCCGCAACGTTGTTCTGGACAGCAGTGAAGATTATTCTTGGTCAGTGTTTTTTGGATGCTGGACACACAAACAAAGATTTATGCCGTCTGTAGAGTCTGGAGGTCTGTGGCTGCTAACTTTGGGTTCTTCCTGACCTCTTTCTGGAGCCCATTGCTCTCGTGGAGTGATCTTAATAGCACGTCCTCTCCAGGGAAGAGTGACAACAGTCCAGAATTTTCTCCATTTGCAGACAATTTGCCTAACCAAGGTCTTTGGCAAGTTCTCCAGCCTCTTTTCCATAGCTCTTTTTTTAATGGGTAAAGCGCCTGTGAAACCAACACTTCCAATCTCATCTCCCTAACTCTCACCTCTTGCCAGTTAGCTCTTGGAGAAGGTGCACTTACTGTTTCTACTGTTCCTGTCTGCACTGTGGATGTTCCTCAGTCTGCTCAATAAAAGACCTGAAAAGTACAACTGTGCATGTGCCATTAGTTTAGTTAGATTGTGTTTGTCTATAATTGGGATAACAATCAGACCACATTTTATTAGGAGTGAAGGCAGAATTCCGGGTCATTCCAAACGGTTTACTTACTTTTTCTTGGAACTGTAAAATCTTGCCTATGAGCATCACAATCTTAACCCGACTCAAGCTGTCCAGATAAAGTTAGATCTTAAAAAGGCTTGCTCATATGGTTTACCTAACACTCAGGACTGGAAGGTATATTTGGCTATGTGTTATGATTGGTGCCAAAGCTAATGTGATACACTTCAGTCACGTGCAAGGAGTTCCCAGGTTCCATGTTTTTGTTGAGTGTAAATATGTCAAGATATGCTCCACAGAGAACACACTCCCGCACACCTTAATGCACAATTACTGTTTATTTGCCAAATTTAATAAAGAATATAACATCAAATGAGCCCTTTTCGTGCAATATGTTAACCTGAGCAGGGTGCACTGAAATCCCAAACTTAAGTTTATTCCCTGTAGAGGAATTCAATCAACAGAACACATGACCAGGGACCTGGAAACTTATGCATATGACTGGATTATTGGTAGTAATCAAAAACCCTACTCTGATGGTTCAAGCCCTCCTGCCACCCAACATCCAGCCCTCTCTGTATATGGCAAGAAGTTCCACCGAACGCTTTCTTGATAAACGCAATTTCCGGCTACTGGCATCACAGAACTACATCACATCTGAAGTATCATTTGCAAGCCAAACACACCACTGCAATTTCAGTAACACCAGCGACGTTAGCTCCGGAGGACGCATTCAGCAGACCAAGCTGGACCCGCAACCTCCGCAAACTAAGAAAAGCAATAACAAAGTGGGAAGCTCCAGTTCCCCTCGAAACAGAATGTAACATAGCGGAATGAAAGCAAGGGCCCTACCAACATGGGGCCTACGAATTAATTCTCATTAGAATAGAGTGACCGGTTTTCCTGTTTTCCAGGGATAGCCCCCGTTTTCGGCAGCCCTGAGTTGTCACCGGAAATGTTCCCACTTTTAACTGTGAATTAAAAACATACCGGAAAGTCCTAAGAAAGGTCGGCAACAGAGCAGATGCCCAGACGACCCATGTTCTGCTTGTTCTGGCCAACTGAGGTGCTGTGTAAAACTCCAGCTAGCAAGTGACCACAACAAGTCAAGTCAACATTTATTTATATAGCGCTTTTTACAACGGATGGTATCACAAAGCAGCTTTACAAAGAATCTGGTGTCCAAGCCCCCAGTGAGCAAGCCCAGGGCGACAGAGGCAAGGAAAAACTTCCTCAGCTCAAAAGGAAGAAACCTCAAGAGGAACCAAGACTCAAAATGGGAACCCATCCTCCTCGGGTCAACACCACATAGCAGGACAAGCAAAGGAAAAGAGCATTCAGTGTTTGTAAGGTAGAGGAATAAATGTCTGATTAGTCCGTAATTAAGTAGTTGGGTCATCGGATGGGTCAGCAGGACGCAGGCCAAGCTTCCGCAGTGCAGGACAGCCAGGAGCTCCGTGGTGGTTCAAGGCAAGCAGTGGCACCCAGTCAGAGCAAAGCATCAGACCACACAGGATGGGCAGCAGTTCAGCTGTTCAGCAACACCACAGGTTTGTATAGGTGTACAATCTATTTGAATCTAGACACCATGTCATCTACAAATACCAACTATATGCAATGTTGGATATGTTGTATGATAAATTGACCGTCAAAAAGGAATGTCCCTGATTTTCATTCCAGAAATCTGGTCACCTTTCCATAGACGCTAGGGCTGAACGATTTGGGAAGAATATCTAATTGCGATGTTTCTGATCGGTATTCCGACTGCGATTTAAACTGCAGTTATTTTCTGGGAACTGAAGTCCAGGCCTGTTGTTTGGTCCGTAGGATCAGGGCATCCCTTGGGCTGCCTCTGATTGGTCTAATTCATCTACAGGCAGTTTACAAGCTCTGATATTATGTTAACGTTCCCCATATAAGACACAGATTTGATAAAATAGCCTATAATTAAAACTGCAGCTCCTGCGATCTGAATATTGCACTCCTGATTAATCTGTCAGCCCTAGTAGATGAATGGTGATGAAAACTCATGGCTGCATTGAGCCTATTTATTGATTTTATGTTCAGGGTGTGTTTATTGAATTATTGAAGACAATATGCACATTCTGATGACGCTACTTTTGACTCATATAACTCACTCAATGGAAAAAGAGAACGGAAAAAGTTTTTCTTTCATTCTTTAGGTCCAAATTAGAGATGATAAGACATGTGACTGGTCGAGATTAACCACAGAAATGAATGTTTTCATGTCACCCATCATCTACAGAGAACAATCCCAATATAATAATAAAATATGAATATACAGAATTTTTAATTCATAAAATGTGTTAAATTCAACAATAACGTGTCAGTTGACCAGAGCTGTTGCATAGAACCATACAGCATATCATGCTTTATATTTGCTTATGAATTCTGGGTATTAATTGTCTTGGAATTCTTTGAGGTTAGTGATTACTGGAGGAAGAGTGCCGTGTTGAAGAATGCTACAGCGCTATTACCGTCAACGTCCTATATAAGGATCTCCACATCCGGACTTTTCCTTTCAGAGCAGACGTTTCGTCACTGTCGTTCGTGTTTATTGTCCCCCATTTCTTACGGCGAGAAGTCAAATCCCACCCCTGGCACCCGAGGGAGCGGCTGCTGGCGGCTTCAGAAATTATCTAAACATCGTGACAGCCAGTGGATCACTCTTCACCTCCACAGCTCTGCCGCTGAGCTGCCAAACCCACTCGGGTGGCAATTAGAGTAACATGGTGGCCAAGGAGGTGACAGGCTTCGGGCTCCGTCCAAACATCTGTTCACATCTGCAGCAGGGGAACGTCTAACCCTCTTAGACTGTCCCAGGGCTGATTACGGCTTGAAACGTCCTATTTCGTTTTCGTTTATGAGGGTTTTTCCGTCGTAGCTCACCGAGACAAGAAGAGAGATCTGTTTGAAAGTGCAGCATCTGATCATACAGTCTGAATCTGATGTATTGTTATCGGTATATATAGACTTGTTGTGCAGAACTTAACATTGTTTATATAAGCCCCCCGGACAAAAAACGAGTCACCTTGCTTGAATATCCTCACACAGCTCCTGCAGATGGTGCGGTAGGGGCGGAGGTGGAGTGACACCAGACCTTCTGGACGTGTGACGCGTGACAACAAACCGTTCACCTCGGCACTGACCACGGTGCCTCCACACACGGATTCGTTGGTCATCTCCACCAAGACAAAAGCGGGACTCGTCACTGAAGATGACCTGCTGCCATTCTGAGACAGTCTGGCACGACACCATTGCAGTCGGGCAAGGGCAGTCGTCGTAACAGTCTGCATGCATGTACACCAACACGCTACTTACAGTACACTAACGCACTACACTTACCGAGTCACTGTACACCAACACGCTACTTACAGCACACCAACGCATTACACTTACTGAGTTACTGTACACCAACACGCTACTTACCGTACACTAACGCATTACACTTACTGAGTTACTGTACACCAACACGCTACTTACAGTACACTAACGCATTACACTTACTGAGTTACTGTACACCAACACGCTACTTACAGCACACTAACGCATTACACTTACTGAGGTACTGTACACCAACACGCTACTTACAGTACACCAACGCATTACACTTACTGAGTTACTGTACACCAACACACTACTTACAGTACACTAACACATTACACTTACTGAGGTACTGTACACCAACACACTACTTACAGTACACTAACGCACTACACTTACTGAGTTACTGTACACCAACACGCTACTTACAGTACACCAACGCATTACACTTACTGAGGTACTGTACACCAACACACTACTACTAACGCATTACACTTACCGAGTTACCGTACACAAACACACTACTTACAGTACACTAACGCATTACACTTACTGAGTTACTGTACACCAACACGCTACTTACAGTACACTAACGCATTACACTTACTGAGTTACTGTACACCAACACATTACTTACAGTACACTAACACATTGCACATGAGTTACTGTCCAACACTGGTCTGTAGAAAATACAACTCACTAGAAACTCACTTGTCCTGCACTACTTTTATTGCCATCCTGGGTTTTATCACTGCGTGAAAACTTTATCACAGGCACCCCACCGATAAACCACGTCAATCCCAATAAGGCTAACGACAGAAAGCTACAGAGCGACAGACGACAGCAACGGCAACGCTGAAAGCAAACGAGTGAGAAAGCGATATTGAGACTGAGTGTGTTTGTGTGTCAGAGCCTGGCTTGTGGGGTGTGAACGCTGGCAGGCCGTCACTATGCCTGCCTGGCTCTGGGTTATTAGGCGACGGACAGGCTGGCCGGGTGAAAAAAGGGTGTTGATGAAATGCAGACGTCAACATGAGGGCAGAATTTAGCATCCTCCCCCCCTTCCTGCAGCCGAGTCCCCAGCAGCTAATGAAGGAGCGCACTGTGCGGGGGGACGGCGCGGCCCATAAAAGAAATATCGCCTGCTTCCACTCGGCCTATTTCCAGATATCCTTCGAGCCCTGCAAACGCTCTGCAGCGCTGACCACTGAGTGATGGCAGCCTTCTAATAACAATGAAGGTAACTTAAAGCTCAGTGCGGCCTCTGTTCCAGCCAGCCAGCGAGATCGACCAGGCGGTTACAGATGTTAGGGGAGGGTCACGGTGTTGATGTGTACATTTGTATTCTCCAGTTCTACAAGATGGTCACTACAGCTGTTTACTGTTATTGTCTGTGCTTCTGTCTGTTGTTATAGATATAAGTCTGTCAAAAAGGGCCGAATCATTTGGATAAAATGTCAAATTATGGTTTTTATTACCAATAATATGATTACGATTTAAACTGCAGTTATTTCCTACAGAGTAAACTTAAGGCCTCCTTCGTATTGGCCAAGAACACCACTTCACCAGTTACGCTAAACGGAGATATGTTTTACTTTAGTCAGCGACAATATATACACTCATCATCAAAAGAATGTTGCACTAATAGCTGCACCCAGAAGGAATCAACCGACAGGAATGAAACTTGGTGGGTAGGTTTGACATTGTGAGACATGCCAATGATTCAAGTTTCACACCCGGCCGTGCATGTCATGACAGCAAGGACGGGCCTTATCGCTGTACCTGACTGACCCAACAGCCACGACTGCAGACATTCAGTGAGCAGTGATTCCCTCCATGAGTCATCCTGTTAGTGCCAGCACCATTGGCAGACGGCTGCACCACGCAGGACTACATGCACACAGACCGTTACGACGACTGTCCTTAACACCACGTCACCGTCACCAAAGACTGCAATGGTGTCGTGCCAGACTGTCATGGAGTGACTCAGAATGGCAGTGGGTCATCTTCAGTGACGAGTCCTGCTTTTGTACGGTGGCCGAGAAGTGCAAAGCAAATGAACATTTCAGAAAACAAAATTACAAAAATTACAAAATTACAAAAACAAATTTACAAATAAAAAAAAAAAATTACATTCAAGAAAACAGAATAACAAAAGCAGAAACAATTTTACAAGGGCAAACGGAAAGGGTAGGTCTAACACACAGGAAGTGCTTGTTGTGGTCAATCAAACTGTTTCGCGGTGGTGAGAGGCATGCATTTTAGCCAGCGGGCTTGCTTTTGTTTTTCCTGTGGAAGGTCTTTAGAGCAGACGGAAGAGTAAGAAAAGGTAACGGAAAGACAAAAGCGTGCCAGCTGGTTAATATGCAAAACAGTTTGACTGACAAGGGTCCGCAACAAGCGCTTCCTGTGTGTTAGACCTACCCTTTCTGTCAGAATTCGCAATTTGTAAAATTGTTTTTATTTTTGTACTTTTGTTTTCTGAAATGTTCATTTGTTTTGCACTTCTTGGCCACCGTACTTTTGTCTTGGTGGAGACGACCAACGAATCCGTGTGTAGAGGCACAGTGGTCAGCACCAAGGTGAATGATCTGTTGTCACACGTCCAGAAGGCCTAGTGTCACTCCACCTCCACCCCTACCGCACCATCTGCAGAAACTGTGTGAGGATATTCAAGCTGCATGGGATGGATTATCACAGGACACTATTAGGAACCTCTACAACTCCATGCCGTGTTGCGTCACATCGTTTCTGGAACGGTATAATAAACAATTTGGGTAGTTTTGGTACATAAATATATATCCCACTTGGCTGCACCCAAAGGGGATACCAATTTGCAACACTCCATTGTCAATAGCTCTGGTTCCCTGAAGGCTAGCAATGCAATCCAGGGGATTGCAGGAAAGGGCACATCACGTTCTACTGAGCTGTGGAGTTTGGTTTCGACATGAACCTTTAAAATTTGTAGAGCATTCTCTTGTCCCGTGGTTTTATTCACAACGTCATCAGCGTCAACGTCGACTTTCATCTCATAGCTGTCCACAAGTCCAAGTCCATTCACTTGGCCCAGAAACGGCGCAATTTAGGCTCACAGACAGGATACGTGCAATTTCTCCTTGAAACTGGTGCAAAGGTTTTAGTAGCCCGGGCCCGGAGTCTGACAGCACTGGAGGTAGTAGCAAGTCACAGGAGAAGGCATCTCTAAGGAGACCGGAGGGCAGAATGATGTGATGCATCTGCAGAGTGTTTACAGGCCTCCTGATTGAGCTTAATGACATGAAGGGAAAACCCCAGAGTCTCTGAAGGATAGAGCCCGTCTGCTGTGACATAGGCATCCACAGAGAGAGAGAGAGAGAGAGAGAGAGAGGGTGTTGAAATGAGAGCAGTCTGCTAACAGATGAATCACTGGACCAATCTGTGTGTGCGTGCATGTGGAGAGTTGGCAGAACGTCAGCACAAGGATCCCTCTCTTTTCACCACCTTATAAAAGTGCTTAGAGCAGTAGCAGCAGCTCTGGATAAAGTCCTCAGCGCGGGGAGAAGACACTTCCAGCCACCACCGTACGAAGGTATTATTTTTCATGTTTAGGTTGTAAGTCAAATGATACGGTCTAACGCGCGCGACTCCATTGATCTCCCATGATAAAAAAAAAAAAAAAAAAGTCACAGATGAAAGCGCAATAGCCAGCCAACTCAACCCAAAACACTTATCATTCTTATGAGGTTAACTACAAGCTCAGGCAAAGGAAGGAGGTTAATGAAAAGTATGATTTCCTTTCGACAACCTCCAACCGTATGAAGGCTGATATCCTCGATGAATCACAGATTCTTATCTGAGCGCCCCCCGAGGCATATCCAGCAGACGACGGCCATGGAAGTGCTGCCAAAGCCCTGACATGAAAACAGCCATGTGATGGGTAAAAAGAAAAAAAAATGACATTTAAGAGGATATAATGGGAAATTTTGCATCAGGAACAAGACACAAGACTTCTACATTAGCAGGAGCCTGCTCCGTGTGCGTGCGGCCCAACTGAAAGAATCAGACATGAATCATCTCTTGTAAGGCTTTGCGGAGATTACCGAAAGCAGTTTAACAAAAGAAGCCCCCGCTCATCAGGACTTGAAGCATTACGGTTGGAATGCTACTAATATGGCACTGGAGGTCCTTACCAGAACCAGGGAAAGAGACAAGACAGGAAAGCGTACCAACACGTCTTGGCACGTCTGAAGGCATAAGCTATCCTTAAAGCCACAAAGAGAACCTCAGAACCTCAAGCTAGCTGGGTTTACTGTATGAAGAATGGAAGACGACGACCTGATAGACGCTGCTCTGAATACAATAGTCTGGGACAGCAAACATTTGTGGCATAGACCTCTGAAGTTGGGTGTCTATCGTTCTGCGTCAAGCCCTAATGAGATACTCTGGATCTAAGGTCATGATCAACATCTCCATGAAAACATAACATGGTGGTTTCAGATCTGAGTTCTGTGTAGAAGTTCTAGGACAAGAGGACCCGGAGGCAGGTCTGTCAAGGAACTCCAAGGGCAACGAAGGAAGATCCAGAAAGCACAGGAGGTCAAGCCTGCCGAGGTGTCTCCCAGGAGAGTTCCTGTCTTGACAGTGAGACCTTTCCCATGTTGTTCAAACTAGGAGCTCACAAAGATGTGAAGTGGAGAAGTTCCCATGTTAAGGCAAAAGGAGCCCCTTGACTTCAAGCCCCTTGGTGACTGATGTGAAAAGAGTCATCTATGTTTACTGACAGCACATAAGGGTCTCAGAGCAAGGTGTCTCAACTGGTTACTAAAGCCATCAGAATTCCCCATAACGGACAATTGACATAGACGTTTGCATCCTATTGGAATTAGGCGGTCAGCCCCTGAACACGGCTGTTCGGGCATCCTAAGGCGGGAGCTGCAATTTGTATTTGTTCTAGAGGACCCTACCGGGCTGGAAGACTATCACACAATGGGCGAGACCTAGCTACCACATGGGAATGGGCAAGAATTGACACTAGGTTGATAACTGGGCATACCTGCAAAGGAAACCACACCATGCAATGGTAGGCACTGACATTAAACACTTCATGGTATTCCCACAGATCACGGAAATGAATTGGGCTGTGGAGAGGGGAACTTCCCCAAAAAAGGGAGTCATCAAGGAGTTTCCCTTGAGCTCCACAGTGGCAGAATGAAGTCAAGGTCAGCTCTGAAGTGCTGAGCAAAGTAGACACTCCTCCAGTTGGAATATGTGCTCATTCAAAGCCTCCTTAGCTGAAGACCGCATCCTGTGAATGCACGTACCATCGCAGCAAGGTGGAGGGAAAACTGTGTCCGATCTCTGTGAGCATCACCCGGCGTAAGGTGGATTGGAGTTTCCAGTCCCTGGAAGAGGGCTACTCTTTGAAGACCTGATAAAACCCCAACCCAACAGACAGACAGTTAGTTAACAAGTGGACATTCAGACTAGGACCAGTAAATTTGCTGCCGTCAAAGTCCGTGGAGGACGGAACGAGGCGCTGTAGAAGCTGAAGCTCCCTTTCCATTAAACATGAATATCAACTGGCATTTATGGAATAAACATAATCCACTGAAGTCATCCATAAATGGTCAACCATTCTGGGAATCAAAGCTGAGTTCATGCACATTTCAGAAGTGTCCATATCACCTTCAAACGAGCAAGGCGTAGCCCCCCCTCACCCGGGAGTCTTCAACAACTCTTTCTATATGTGCCGAGACTTTTACAGCACGTAGAAGCCACGGAAGCTAACGGGCTCAGGCTCTTTCTCCCTTCACCACAGGTGCCAATTAGACTCCCGCTCTGCTGATTTTGCTAGTTACTAAGGCAATTTTAAGAGGGGCCAACATGGCAATTACAGCACGAGTGTTAGCTTGGTATTTTTAGACATTTCCTGTCGGACTAGGAAATAAAATGACTGGGTCTGTGTGATCAAGGCATGGTAGGAAAGGCAAGCAGGACTCAATGCCACACACCGCACTACATGACATACGCAGGATGCAAAAAAACCTGGCAAATAAGGTTTTTACTCAGACGTACTCAGGCCACACTGAAAGACAGACCTTCACCATGGCACCACTGGCCGATGTGCATTAGCCTTGTTTACCTGTAGAGAAGCAGACTGATAACCGATATATGGGGCCGATACTCACTCAGCCTACAACTGAAGTTTATAGCTTCCAGACAGTGTGCATACATACACATACATACATATACAATATACATATAACTAAATAAATACTGGCCCTTAATCACACACATAGGCACATTTAGGACCACATGTATCACATATACAGGCTTTGTTTTTAAGCGAGCATTAAACGTTTCTCTCTCGTTATTATTCCACATTAATTTGGCCAAGGTTGTTTTGTCGGTTACCATAAAGACCGGTTCATTAAGCCTTTGGTTCCTTTCTGTGCTTTTATGCTGTTGTGCAACGAGGAGAACTCTCTAAAGATCCAGAACACTGTCCTCTCTCACTATCAGTGCGCTCACTCTCACCAAACACATGTGCTGTTTTCAGCTTCAGGCTGCGTGTTTGCTTGCCTACAGTGCACGTGTGTGGACTGTAATATCTACTGATGTAGATCAGTTGTCAGCATGAGAGTGAGTTACTGTCCATGTTGTGATTCCTGCCAAACATGCTTTGTGCTTTGGTGCTGGAGACTATCCTAGGAGCTTACTGCATGGAAGGCAGGAAACACCCTGGACAGGCTTCCAGTCCATCACAGTGCAGATATACAAGCAATCACATTCACAACTAGGGGGTAATTCAGCGTCTCCAGTTCACCTGACTGCCTGTCTTTGGATTGTGGGAGGAAACCAGAGCACCCGGAGGAAACCCACACAGACAAGGGCGAACATGCAAACTCCGCCCAGAACGGATCCCCAGACACCCCGACCTAGGGGGGCAAATTAGCATCTCCAATTCACCTGACTGCATATCTTTGGATTGTGGGAGGAAACCAGAGCACCCGTAGGAAACGCACACAGAGACAGGGTGAACATGCAAACTCCGCCCAGAAAGGACCCCGGATGCCCCGACTGGGAATGGAACCCTTCTTGCTGTGAGGTGACAGCGCTACCCACCGCAACATCGTGCCGCCCCCCACATTCTATATTTAGATTTGATTCTTTCCACTTTTGATGTGTATGTGGTTTTGTCCACCCCAACCAGCCATGATTCCATTTCACATGGCTATTGTCCAAGCTCTCTTTATGCCGTACAACTCAACTGGCTGTTGTTCCTTCTGCAGCTTTATCATCACCGTCGGGACGGTAAGGGCGTCAGCTGCCCTTTACTCTGGGGGTAAATTTAACGATCCATAGACCAATACAAATTATCCCAGGTTACTAGGAAAGAAGTCTAGTTACACTGATGAACCAAAGCAGTGTATGCGCTACCATTTAAATTTACCGTCTCCGGCAAACATGGAGCCGCCAAAACGGAATTCCCTCAACACTCAGTCCAGGGTTCAGTCAATCCATAGTGCTGTGGGTGGGACACTGAGACCGAAGCTACTGATAAGCTAAGTTATATTTGACATGTCATGTGACATGTCTCGTTTCGGCAAAGCCTGTAAGGCTGTGGAAGGAACACTGGGCCTGAGTTTCTCTTGGTCATGGTTTTGTTGCAGATGCAAATGTATCACATTCAATATTTCTGCCAAGAAAGCCACGTCAAGATGGAGATTCCGGATGTTGGAAAAGTGATAAATGTTGGATCCAATTATCGGTTGGGTAGGACGATAATCGGTTAGTATGCTACATGCCCATGACACCAGGAGGCTTGTCAGTTTTGTTAAACTACCAAACCCGGTAGACGACCAAATCCGGGCCTGGACACAGGATTAAAGGTCCTGAGTTTAAGACCTCTGATGGGAGGAATCTTGGACCAGGACTGAGAACAGTGCTCAAAGCATCATGTGATTGATGCCATGTTAAGGAGCACTGCAGGTAAGTAAGTTCACAGTCTGACACATTTGCTGTAGATTTTGGGTGCTATAATGATGTCTGATCCCCCCTATACGAGGGGGCACGGGCCAGCTCCGAAACCAGGCTGCGATTCACACGCCTCCTCTGCTTTTCCCATTACTCCTCTAACAAATGTCATCACCACCGTGCCATCTCAGCACGCTGGCAGTCCTCCGGGCTCCACCGTAACCAGAATAAAACTGTATTTATCTCCTCGGCAGCTGAATACATGGAATGTTTTTTCCTTTACTAAGCAGAATAAAGCATTTCCTTTCATTCATTTACTACAGGCCCTCGGAATGTAAACACATGCGGTCTGTAAACACGCACGCACACACACACACATCCATCTCCATGTCCTGCAACACCACTGGACCCTACATTCTTGGTTTTGTGGCGGTTCTCTTTAACCCTCGTCCCACACGTGTGTACTGCAGGACTACAAAAGTGCAATCAGTCCTGCAATAAAGAAGACGACCTGCACGGCAGACTTGTGGCCAAGACCTGCAAGTAGGGGGTTTTGCAAGAGAGGCTATGAGGTCATGTCCAGAAAAGCCAGCACAGAATTTGTTTACCATACCCCCAAACTGCACCAGTATTATCGATGGCTTCCCCTCACGAGGAGACCACGTTGCAATAGCATTTTACTGGGCATTAACAGGAACCAAGAGCTGCTCATATTCTATTGTATTAACACAAATGTGTTTACCGTTGCTATCAGGTTCAGAGCAAGACGTGGGATGACCATGATGGTGTTTGGTAATATCTGATAGGGGCCAGCTTGGAACGTAGAAAGTGACTCATCGAATCTCTCTTTAGATACCAAAACCTAGATAGCATAAGCATCCCAACGCCCACTGCATCCCATTCTTTCAAGAGGAAAGTCTTCTGCTGTATAAAGACCAGAGGCCAAGCAAGAGCACTCTATGTTGGTTGGAATAAAGCATGTCTGCATGTAGGCTTTGTGTTGGTGCCTCTGGTGCATTGCAGTGACGTATGGCATTATAATTTGGGATGCATTATGAATGTGTAGGACAGATTTTGTCTTCTTTATAAGCGAATTATGAGCAACCATATGGGGTATATGAACGCATGAAACATACTAGACTTTTTGATTTAAAGATCATTCATTATGTGCTCTTGAATTAGCCAAACTGGTGTTTAATAGCTTCAATTTAGGTAACATGAATCAAGTGCTGCACTGAAACAAGGGGTGTAGGAAAATATCAATATGCTTGACTATCGCAATATCGTGTTTTCTGATTCTGTATCGATTCCCAGAAACACAGCCAAGATGCAAAGATGCAAAGATGCAAAGACTTGCGGCAGTGGTTCACTTTGTGTTGTGTTGTGTTGCGGTTAAAGCCCTTGACTGCTAGGCTGCAGTGCTGTAATCTATCCTCAGCCATTATACTCTCCCAACCCAACATCAATAAGTAGCATTAGCAAACCTATGCAAATAGTTCCCAAAATTCGATATTAAAAATCGCAATACATGACCTTGCTTGCAGCATCGCAATATATCTCAACATACCATGTAACCACTGTATCGCGATATGCATCAGATCTCCAAGTTGCAAATATACAAAGCCCTACAACATTTTGGCAGCAGTAGCATTCAAAGTAGCATATCTGCTATCCACGCTATATACATCCGATCTTGGTAAATCCAAAGTCACCGGACAAGAAATTCATCACCTGTGACTGAAACCTACCTAATACCGTGTAATCCCTCCACCAGCACCAATAACAGCTGTGACTGGAATGGGCATGTACTGGACAAGTTTCTGGATGTAGGCCACATCAATGTTCAGACAGTCTTGCATCAAAGAATTGTGTAGTTGGGCCAGATTTGGTGGATGCCTTGCCTGCACAATTCCCTGTAGACTGGGTTTTGTACCACTGCTGGTAGACCCGTATGAACCGTATGCTTCCACACACCTGCAAATTCAGCTACTTCCTTCACACCGTGGCCTTTGGCACGGCCAAATGCAGTCACTCCTGTTTACCAATGCCATCTACAGATTTCCCCACCTGTGGAGCTCTGAGTCTGTCCTCAGATAGGTGTGTGGGAACCATGGCAAAAATGTTACACCACCATACTTGAAGACTGCTTGACTATACACTTGGGCTGGAGGTTAAGGAAGCAACTGAAGTGCCCATGAGCAAAGCACCTGACCCCCAACTCCTCTCCAGGCGCCATGGATAAGGTTGCCCACTGCTCCGGGCAGGTGTGCTCAGTGCCCCCTAGTGTGTCTGTTCACTGCGGTATGTAATAAATATTTGGTCTATATTTACTGTAGAGAAACTTACCAACTGATTACTTTACAGTGGTGCTGATAGGATCCAGAGATCACGGTGGAGGAGGGGTGGTGATCTCTATAATTGAGGCTCTGAGGTACAAGTCTGACTCCAGTTTCTGAGGCGAGTCGAGTCTTGTGTTCCAAACTGAATCTTGACCAACTGTGTATGTGGGTGTTAAGGCGGAGGACATGTTGGCAAATGCCAAAATGGTTTGAAATTCTTAAAGCTATCAATTATTTAGTAATTCAATGGTGGGACATGTTGGATAACTTGCTGTGCCCCCCCCCAGCATTCCACATACCACGTCCCTGCATTTTATTAATCAGGACTGATTCTATTCTATACAATTCAATTCTATTTATTCTATTCTTTCAAGACTCAGAAACTCAGAATGTCCCAACAGCACAGTACAACTTCAGACAGCTATGCCACTTGGGAGCTCTGCTTAACGGAATGCCAAGTAAAGCTTATTGAGTGATTTCATTTCCTGCGACTGTGTCTTCATACTGCTCGTTCCTACCATCAGCCAGCTCTCAACACTCAACACTTATATAGGACGTCCAGAGAAGAGCTCCTTCTAGATGAGAGCTTTGTTTCAGTGTCGGCCATTGAAAATGAGTGGCACGAGTTTCTTTCTGGGGGGGCTAATAAAGAAAAGGACAGAGTCATAAGGAAGGGTAAGGGTGGACATAATACGTAATCACTATACATGGGCAATTTCAATGTAAGAATTGGTGGTGGCTAGCGGGTTAGGAAAATGACCAGGTCCTGAAAACAGCGCTGCGGTGAATTGACTTGATTGAAACGTGCGTGTTCTGTATTCCTGCATTAACGATGGATGTGGATCATCGTTTTCATCGTTTCCAATTATAAAACCTGTGGCAAATCTGGGAGGGCGTGCATGTGGGTGTATTCGGCATACTTATTCGTTGAGCACAGATTTGCCCTCGCTGCCCTGAAAGAAAGAATGCAAGTCAGTTCTTCATACCAAACGTCTTTCAAGGCTTCACAGCTCTGGGCAACAGGGTTAAAAACACCACAACAGACGAACGAACGACCCGAGAAAATAAGCATCTCCCTCGGGCAGGTTCAGGTTGCGAAAATGAACACAGCAACTCATCGCGTTCTCACCACAGTGGGATGTGACACGGGTATTTAACTGAATCATGCAGTGTTTACTAGCATTTAATCCAACCACACACCACAACACCTGGCCTTCCTTTGTTCAAGTCATAATTTGGTGCCAAATTTGCATGATTTTTCCTCCTTAGCCCGAACGTTGTCAATCAGTTAAAACATATTTGCTTCTTTAGTTTTGCACTGGAGCTACATGGATAATGCTGCTAACAAGTCATGGAAGCTTCCAATTCTGCAATTAGCAACACGCATACTACAGCTTGAACCACATCAAGTTGTTGCCCAGTTACACCTGGTCATTTCGCGTTACTTATGGTATCTGGGTTGTGACCTGAGTACATTTTTAACACATGGATTTACACAATTGAATCTCTGAGGTCCAAGTCTGAGTCAAGTATTGAAGCTCTGAGGTGCGGGTCACACTCGCAAGGTGTCAATCCAAGTTGAGTCTTGTGTTCCTAGGTAGTGAGTTGAGTCCAATTTTGAGTCTCTGGGGTTTGAGTCTGAGACAAGTCTCAGGGGGAGTCGAGTATCTAAGATGCGAGTCAAAGTTGAGTCTTGTGTTCCTGGGGTGGTCCTAAGTCTTTGAGGAACGAGTCAGATTTGAGTTTTGAGTGTCTCTGTGTGCGTTGCCAAGGAAGTAGTGTAAATTTACAAGACCTTTAGTCCACTTACCACATGTAGTTGGACACGGCAAGTTTATTTACCAATTTCTTAGGTCTTAAGTCTTGAGTCCGAGTTATGAGTCAGGTCAACATGCGACTTGTCTCTTTAAGGAGAAGAGCTTCTTAGTGCGGTCAGGTGGTAATGCTGTGGTAGACCTGGAACTAAGACCTGCTCTAAAAGCCTAACTCGAACACACACAAAAGGTTCCAGAAAAAGAAAAAAAAAAGATTTCTTAATCCATATTATTCTTCTTCGAGCAGCAGGTCCAGTCAGATGACTGGGTCTCTAAAGACACAGTGTAACAGCGAGCAGTTTTCTCTGGCAGCTCCGAGAGCGTTTCTGTAACAGGAGACGGATTATCGGCAGAGCCTCGGAGTTCACGGGCGTGCCTGTGTTTTTCTTGAGCTCAGTAAAACAACTCTAAATATTACCCCACGGGCCGTACGGATAGCACACTCCAACACCTCAGCTCTGATGCCCTCCAGCCAAGGCGCTGGCTGCCGGATTAAGCGAATCCGCAGTTGAGGCAGGTAAACAATTAGTGTGGCTTTTTTTCATGGGGGGTGTTTACGGCAGATCTTCTCTGGGGGGACGGAGGTTTTGGTTGGGGTCACGGAGGAGACACGAAAATCCAGTAAACAGAGAAATAAGAGGCTGATCTAACAGAGTCTGACTAGGTACCGAAAATAGAAGTCTGTCTGACACACTCAGGATTTTACAGCCACACGTGAACGTCCATGACCACATGAGGAATGAAGGTAGAGTACAACCTTGATGGGATTCTCCACAACTCCTGCACAGGCAAGGGGAACTCGCAAGGCATGACACAGTGCTGGGAATAATGCACTGACGCAGTATCACACATTAATATAAATATTTGGTCTATATTTACTGTAGAGAAACTTACAGACTGATTACTTTACAGTGGTGCTGATAGGATCCAGAGATCACGGTGGAGGAGGGGCGGTGATCGCTATAATTGAGGCTCTGTGGTACAAGTCCGAGTTAAGTCTTGAGGCTCTGAGGTGCGGGTCTGACTCAAGTCTCTGAGGTGTCAGTCTCTGAAGTGAAACCAGGGCTAGTCTTGAGTTCCTAGGTAGCGAATTGGTTCCAGTTTCAAGTCTCTGGGGTTTGAGTCTGAGACGAGTCTCTAAGGGGGGAGTCAAGTTTCTAAGGTGTGAGTCAAAGTGGAGTCTTGTGTTCCAGGGCTGTGAATCAGGCCTTGAGTCTCTGGGTGTGTGTTGCCAAAGAAACCTGCCAACTGATTACTTAACAGAGGTGGTGATAGGACCCAGAGATCATGGTGGTGATCTCTATAAGGCAAACTATTACTGTCTGAACCCACAAATGGACCTACACGTGTCCTCAGAGTGTTTATACACCCACTGACCTCCTTGTTTCCACACTCACTGTCCATCTTATCAGCCCCACTGACCATATAGGACACTCTGTAGTTCTACAGTTACAGACTGTAGTCCATCTGTTTCTCTGTATACTCTATTACTCTGTTCTTCAATGGTCAGGACCCCCACAGGACCACCACAGAGCAGGTATTATGTGGGTGGTGGATCATTCTCAGCACTGCAGTGACACTGACGTGGTGGTGGTGTGTTAGTGTGTGTTGTGCTGGTGTGAGTGGATCAGACACAGCAGTGCTGCTGGACACCTCAGCGTCACTGCTGGACTGAGAATCGTCCACCAACCAGAACTATCCAGCGTCCTGTGGGCAGCGTCCTGTGAGCAGCGTCCTGTGGGCAGCGTCCTGCGGGCAGCGTCCTGTGACCACTGATGAAGGACTAGAGGATGACCATCACTGCACTGTGCAGCAGCAGATGAGCTATCGTCTCTGACTGTACATCTACAAGGTGGACCAGCAAGGTAGGAGTGTCTAATAGAGTGGACAGCGAGTGGACACAGTGTTTAAACACTCCAGCAGCACTGCGATGTCTGATCCACTCACACCAGCACAACACACACTAACACACCACCACGTTAGTGTCACTGCAGTGCTGAGAATGATTCACCACCCACATAATACCTGCTCTGTGGTGACTTTACATCTACCAGGTGGACCAGCAAGGTAGGAGTGTCTAATAAGAGTGGACAGTGAGTGGACACAGTGTTTAAACACTCCAGCAGCACCATAAGTCTTTCATGACAACTGAAATAAATGAGTTAAACAGGTGATGGAATACATAACTGTCTATAAATACATATCATTTTTATTCCCACATTTCTGACGGGTTGGGACGTCGTTAGCCTTGACCAATATAAACTGTTTACACTGTGGAAGTAGGAAGTTCTGACTGCAAGCCACTCAAATCATCATGTGCATCAGAGTGTAAGAACAGATTGACGTCAAATCCTTCGCTACTGCCATATGACGTATCACCGGTCAATGTGGTGATGACGGCGGCACTCGTAGGGCCAACGTTGGAGCACTGTCAGTTAATAAAACACCCTGACAGATAGAACACCATGGTGGTGTAGTTGGTGGTAAAGACAGAATACGGCAGTGTGTACGCTGATCCAGTAAATTATTGATATCTAGTTTATTGTTATTGTAGGCAATGACGCATAATCAGGACTCCACAAATCAACACCTCCAATCAAACCGGCCTTTTCTTGGTATCTCGATTTGAAAGCTGAGTGCTCGTACGCATTATGCTGTCTGAATGCCTATGAGCTGGTTTTGAAAATCATGAAATGTCCCGTTTGCCATCGTCTGTTTAGGGTTATAACGCAAACACAGCATTATGTAATGATGCATACGCGTGTTTTATATTTTCTGAAAAGCTCGGCATGCTTTGTTATTGCTCAGGTAAGTCTGTTTGTAATATTTGGCCTTTAACTTGTATATATTCTAAGAACCGCAAAAATAAATTGATTATGAACATAATCAAAGGAGGCATCCGTAGTTTTTAAAGCTGCACTGTAAATAAATATTTGAATATATGAAATAATATTTGTGTATTTCTATTTATTTGTTGATTTATTTTTATTGCATTTGCTTATAATTCCATATATATGTATATATATATATGTATATATATATATATATATACATACACACATTTATATATACATTATATATATATGTATATATATGTATATATATACATATATATATATTATGTGATTTATGTGTGATTTATAATACACTAAAAAAATCACATATTTTATATATATATATATTGGGAATGAGGGTGGAATGGGGATGGTCTATGAT
>CM067492.1:691898-741733 GCA_034552555.1 Semaprochilodus insignis | reverse complement strand
CTTGTACTTCTCTGTCACTCTTTTCTTTTGCTCTCTTCTCTCATATTCTTTTCCTTCTGTCTCTCACTCTTTTTCTCCCTTACTTTGCTGTCTCTCTCTCTCTCTCTCTCTCTCTCTCTGTGTGTGTCACTTTCACTCTATTCTCTCTACTCTCTCTGTCTCTAACTCTTTTTTCACCCGCACTTTGTTTCACTCTCTCTCTATCTCTGTCACTTTCACTCTATTCTCTCTTTTCCTTCTGTCTCACTTTTTTCACCCTTCTCTCTCTCTGGGTCACTCTTTTCTTTCACACTCTTGTTTCACTCTCTCTCTTTCTCTCTCCTCTCCCTTTTCTTTCTGTTTCTCTGCCGGTCGGACTGAAGTGGGCGGTTGCCGTGGAAACGGCTTCCGTGGGCGCGAGAGGTCAGACGCTGCGAGACCACGTGCAGTCAGGCCGCGGCGAGTGCGCGTGCGCGCGGCGCCCCGGAGCCGCTCAGCGTGTTTTGAGTGTACAATGTTACTGAGCACAAAGCGGCTCAGTGCTCCTCCACATGATCCCGCAGACACGGCGCAGCTCCGCTCTCAGCTCCGCTCAGACTCCTGCAGGGATCCGCGTCGTGTCCTTACACGCCTGAGTGAGACACACGACATGCAGCGCTGTTAGAGGCCAATTAACCCCCTCACTACACCGCGGAGGCACCGCCTCGGCGAGGGCGCTCATTCCCAGCGACCGTGGCGCCCCCTGTAGGCGAGGGACGGAGAATTTACCTGTCTTCTGCTCAGCGCGGATGAGTCCGTGCTGGTCTGAGCTGGTCTAGGCTGCTCTGGGCTGGTCACCCAGCGCGCCCATAGTGCAGGGGTGCACAGCTCTGGTCCTGCCATAGTGGCTGACCACAAGACCGGCATCCCCAGCATAACATCTGCTAGTTTTGCTGATGCTGCTTTCCTAGCAGGGAACTCCAGCCTGTAAAGCTTATAGGCTAAATGATGAAAAAAGGTGGTTCTTTAAGGGTTCCATAGTAAATAGAACCATGCACACTCAAAGAACCCATGGTACTATAGGCTATAGGGTTCTGTTAGTCAAGCTTGTGACGATAGAAGAAGCCTTTTTGATGCTATGCTACACAGAACAACATAGAACCAAGTAACCAGTATAAGAACCATCATGTTTTGATTAAAAAAGACGGTTCTTTGAGGGTTCCTTAGTAGATAGAACCATGCACACTCAAAGAACCATTTGCATGGTGAAATGGTTCCTTACACGGTTAATGGTTCTTCAGACTGATGAAGAGTGTGTTGTATGTTTCCATATAGCACCATTCCAGAACAATGGTTCTATATAGGGTTCTGTTAGTCAACGTTGGGACAATAGAAGATGCCTTTTTTATATACAGCTCTGGAAATAAATAAGAGACCGCTCCAGTTTCTTCTTAAATCATTGTCTCCACATGTACAGCAGGTTCTTAGTGAGGAACAGAAGGTTGGGTTCTAGCTTTACTGGCAGATTCAATGAGCGTCTGGCTCATAAGAACAAGGTCAAGCAGCAAACACACAGGACAACACAGCTACAGACTGGCAGAGGGCCAAAACCACTCTCTACTGACCGTGATGAGCGCCACCTCATTCCAATGTCACTTCACCACCATAAGATGACCTCGAGTGACCTACAGAAAGACTGGCGAGCGGTGGCTGGGGTGAAATGCACAGCGAGCATGGTTCAAAAAACAGGCTTCTGGAGGCGTCATTAGTGATTTTCTAAATAAACAGATCTAAAATACAATATCTGATCTGGAATTTGGGAGACGTGTTTCCAGTAGGGTATAGAATAAAACAGAACTGCTCGTTTTGGGCAAACACAAACCCAGAAACTGTACAACTAGAGGAACTGATCATTTTGAGGTGGGGTCTTCAATGTTTCCAGAGCTGTATATAGAACAACATATAACCAAGTAAGCAAGTATAAGAACCATCATTTTTGAAGGAGTGACAAACAGCAGAACCCTTTTTGGTGCCAAATAGAACCATTCTCAGACAGGCTATATTAGAACCTTTGTCTCTACTAGGGAACCACAGATAAACCCCATGCACCATGTACAATATGAAGGTTCTTAAGCAAAGTGTAGTCAGAAACTCAGTTTCTGGTGGCTCCTCAAGAAGAAGCCTGGTTTAGGTTCTACCTGCATGAAGCTAGTTCAGTATTCTAGTGTAATCCGGCTTCTCCCTGCTTTGGAAAAGCCCTCAAGCCCTCAGAGCTGTTTCTCATTCCCATCTCCAGACAACACATTGGTTGCTAAAACAACCTGTGCATCACTAAACCACTAGAACAAGTGGAGCAACCTCCAGGTCAACTCAGTGCACCTCCGCTCAGCAGCGTCCAAAACAGAGCCTGTACTGGTGTTGCTGGTGTCCAGCCATGCTGATCTACGTAGCTTTTTTCCGGCATCTCCAGCCAGTGAATCAAATAGGCTGAAAGGACTCGGAGCTGCTTGGAAACATCCAGTCAGGGCTCCCTGGTGTCCTCTGTGGAGCCTCAAGTCGGTGGAACAAAGCGTGTGTGAACAAGCTCCGGCCTGCAGCCGCTCCATCGTTTTCCATCACCTAATTCATGCTTGATTCGCTCCGTGTGTGGTGTGTTATGGGATAACAGTGAGCCGCGCTTCAACTTGCTGTGAGACACGAGGCCTACTGGAGAACCACCTTTAGTGAAAACATGCTGCACTGCAGCTGCAGCTGGCACAACGACTAATGAATCCCTCTCAGGACGGGCCTGATGACACATTCTGAACTGGGAAACGAGTGGAATTCTGATTTTCCAGTCAGTTCTGTAGCCACACCTCCAAAGTTCAGTCTTAGAAGTTGGTTTAGCTGGTTTGCTGCTTCTTCTCACCGTCCAAATAACCCCAAACACGTTCACAGTGGTGTTGAGGTTCTGGACTGTGGGGTGTTCAGTCCATTGCTCAGAGAACATCAGCAGCTTCTTTGTTTGATGCGTCTGGACCTTTTCTCAGTGAGGAGCTTCCTGAACAGCTGCACATCCTTTCAGCCCTCCATAGCGCTGAGGTGTCTTCTCACAGTGGAAGAAGGATGGACAGAAACACCTGTGGATGTTCTCAGATCTGAAGCAAGAGTGGAGCTTGATGTTCCCCTCTCTCTCTCAAAGATGAGTGCTGTCTATCTGATGGGAACAGCTTCGGTGGTTCAAGGCTCATTTATGTTCCTCTCCACGCAAAAATAAGCATGTCCGTTTCAAATGGTGCATCCGTCACCGCCCATATACTTCCATGCGCCATGGGCAGGGGGCAGTCCGGAGTCAAAAGTTCCTGACACCAACAAATATGGCGACGGCGGAGGAGGTTGTGGTAAGAGGCAGCGCTGCGGACAGTGATGGTCTGTAAGGCCATTACATTACATTTACATTTATGGCATTTAGCTGACGCTCTTATCCAGAGCGACTTACAAGGTCATTCATATTACAGGTAGGCCAATGTAGTGTTAGGAGTCTTGCCCAAGGACTCTTATTGGTGTAGCACAGCATAGTTACCCAGACCCGGGAATCGAACCCCCATCTCCCACATGGGGCGGTAGCTCCCTGGAGGTTAGTGGTGTTATCCGCTGAGCCACACCAACCACTAGATACTTGCCGATACTTCCGTCGATACTTGCCGATGTATGGACGGAGACTTCTTTCACTTGTATTACCAATGAGAGAAACTGATGTTGTGTCTTGCTGGAACTATCCACTACACTGGAAAACAAAGTTTGTTCCCAGCTGCAACTAAAGAGGTTTGTTGTTGAGTAAAGAGAAGGCAACAATGGTGACACCCAGTGGTCTACTGACTCCTCTGCGTCTTCTTATCAGACCTTTTAGACCAAAAGAGCCGTGGTTCTCTGTCTGGTTCCGTTTAGGCTTCTTAGAATCTTCTCAGCTGCTATTCAGGGAACCAGCCCACGTTTGCACCAGTTTTTACTGTAACAAAGAAAAGTCAAGGGATACATCATTAACGCCAACAGGGGGCGCTGCACAGTGGTAGTAAACAGTAGTACCAAGATGGCCGAACATATAGATGACCTGCGAGCGCTTCTGCTGTTATTCCATGTTTATATCCAGAAAGCAAGCACGGATCAACTACTGGAGATAAGAAGACCTAGAAGAGGTTCTTTAGCAGACCACTGGGTGTCGCCATTGTTGCCTTCTCGTTCCTCAACAACTGACACGCCCACGGATGTTATCACGGTTCGTGCCAAGGAACCTACCATTCTTTGGTTCCAGCTGGGAACAAACTTTTCGGGTTCCAAACCTATTTATTTTTAGTGGAACTGTACCAAGCAGTTCAAAGTAAGGTGCGGAAACTGTAATGGAACCGGTTCCGTGTTGATGGAAAAGGGCTGCGGTAGTTGATCTGTGCTTGCTTTCTGGATATAAACATATATCTGGAATAACAGCACAAACGCTCGCAGGTCATCTATACGCTTCGCCAACTTGTTACTACTGCGTACTACCGCTGTGCAGCGCCCTCTGTTGACACTGATGTCAAATCCTTTGCCGTTCCTTGGTTCCAGGAAAAACTGGTGTATGCTGAGGCTGGTTCCCTGAATAGCACCAAGGTTCTACTAAGCCTGAAAGGAACCAGTTCAGGAATCAGGGTTCATGTGGTCGGAAAGGGCTATGAGCGTGCTGACTTTTTAATGCATTCTGATTGGCTATCTGCACTTCCACATATACGCACTTCCGTGTATTGTTCCGTTGTTCCAGCTGAGTGCAGCCTAGTGAACAGCAGTCTTAGCCACAGATGCTCGGCCTTGTTACCTGAGGGTCTGTATATGCCGTAGCTCTGTTGTCAAGACTGTCTCCTTCTATATGCCTTTCCAAATAGCTGGCTTGTGATTGCTCGTTTGCGTGTCAGTCAAATTTGGTTTACCTGCAGTAGTTGACGGTTCTTGGCCACATTAAGTTGCTATAGGTACCAGACTCTCCCTAAAGAGCCTAGCAATGCAAGACTACTGATTGGGTAGCTAAGTTCAGCCTAGCGTCTCAGCCACAGATGCTCGGCCTTGTTACCTGAGGGTCTGTTTATGTTGTAGCTCTGTTTTCAAGATTTCCTCTTTGGATATGCCATTCCGAATAGCTGGCTTACGATTGGTCGTTTGCGTGTCAGCTGAATTTGGTTTTCCTGGCGGTTCTTGGCCACATTAAGTGACGACAGCTACCAGACTCTCCCTAAAGAGTCTGACAATGCAAGACTATCAAAAGCTTGTTTCTCCTGAAAAATGGAGAACTGTGGTGAAAGAAGGGAAGGTAGCCCGTGCCCTTTGCACAGGGCTGTATGCTACATGAACGCTCCGTTCATGGTTGTGATATCAGAACCACGATGAATCCAAAACAAGCAGAAATAAAAGCACTCTTTCGTTCCAGGAAAACAGGATCTTCCACGATATGGGCTCTTTAAGTTTTTAACCACCATGCACACTGGTACCAGCATGTAATCAGGCCCAGGCGCTGTGTCGTGATACCAGGAGTGGGCTACAATTCCAGGCTGCCCCTTTGGTAAAGAATGCTGTTTTCTATCTTTTCTTTCTTTTAGTTTTTTTTTTTAATCAAGTCTAACAAAGCACCATCTTTTATGCCCTTGTTGGCTCCGGGTCATCATGTGTAAAGGCTAACAAGAGAAAGACAGAGAGAGAGAGAAAGAGAGAGAGAGAGAGAAAGACAGAGAGAGAGAGAAAGAGAGAGAGAGAGAGAAAGAGAGAGAGAGAGAGAGAAAGAGAGAGAGAGAGAGAGAGAGTCGGCTCCACAGTCAGTTTCTCCTCACAGGCGTGCTGATTAGGCCTATGCTGGTCATCTCCGAAGCGTTTGAAGACATTCCGCTTTATTCTCTTTGTTCTACTTATGTCCTGCATTAATGCCTCGACTCGGACCACCCAGACTACAGCATGTTCTGAATTTATGGCGGTCAAACAAGTTAATTCAATTCTCTTTCATTTGCTCATCCTGGATTTCCCTGCAAGTCCTGAGTCACCCAACCGGGCCCAAACGAGAACCGTACATTTCTGCAGTAGATCAATAAACCTATATAACTAACACATGTCATCCGCCGTTTGCTTCATACGATCCTTATGGTCGTCATGGACTTTGGTGAACAAAGAATATTGCGTTTCGTCACCAGCTCGCGTCTCCACATTGGTGACCCTTCAGAACATGAGCCGTTCGGAGCTTTTCAGGGCATGTCATCGGAATTTCGAGAGAGCCTGGACCATTTCTGGTGCTCCGTCGATCGTAGATTTGTTCAGACAGTGTAAAGAGGGCAGCTGCTGTGCTCTAATCATGTTCATAGCCGATGTATAGATTTAAAAGGACCTCCGCATCCAAACCTGAGTCTTTTGCAACCTGTCGCACCAGATTAGTATGTTATAGTGACCCCTAGAGGTGGAATACAAAACTCATCACAGTGAAGCTGTTCGAATGGCTAGACACACAGTGCTATGCAGAAGCCAAAGACCACCCAAATCATTGACTTAGCTTTCAGCCAAAACTGCCATTAAGAACATGCTATACATCTTTCAGGAGGTATGATGACATATAATCCATATGAATTAAAAACAAGACTAGAAATAGAGGAAACTGGGCTCCTAACAACCACACGCAAGACCTGGTAGATCATCAACACTGTCCACCATTAGATAAACAGAACTCCACTCCGGAGTTGAGAGCCTCCATGGGTGTTTCTGTCCATCCTTCTACCGTGAGAAGACACCTCAACGCTATGGAGGATCTGAAAGGATGTGTAGCTGTTCAAGAAGCTCCTCACTGAGAAAAAGAGACAGACAACACCAACACCAAATCTGTCCTTCCTTTTGGCTTGTGTGTGCATATAAACGTAACATGTCCAAACGAAAGAAACGTGAAGCGAGTCCACCAATCAGGGCACAGCGGTCACTTTGTTTGGAGCTTGTTTTGACCTGTTGGACAGAGCTTGGTTCTAGCTAATGGAAACTGTTCTCCTTCAGTGTTCTGTGCTTATGATCATTTGAATAGACATCAGTGTCAGACTAATTAATGAGCTTCCATTAAAGACTGGTGGACTGAGAGACACTAGAGTCTCTCCTCCCCTTGTTCCAGAAATGATAATAGGACATTAGAGCCGTAATAAATCATGCTCCTGTTACTCTCCATACTTAAGTACATTTGAAGGTAAATACTTTAGTACTTTTACTCCAGTGGAGGTCCAAAAGGAGGAACTAACACTCTAACACTGGAGGAGTATTTTACCTTGGGGCTCTCTACTTTAACTCAGCTACATGGTTTGGGTACTTCATTCCACCACTGATTGGAAGGGGTTTTACTTGTACTGGGAGGAGTTTCGAGTGTACTGCTAGGGGTTTGGGTTTACTGGCAGGAGTTTAGGTTGTACTGGGATGGCTTTTGGTTGTACTGGTTAGAGTTTGGGTTGTGCTGTGAGGGCTTCTGTGTCTTGGAGAGATGGATGTGTTTACACTATCATAACATGTGGCTCAAAAGCGTCTCAGACCACCTCCTGAAGTGATCAGAGTTATCAGATTTCTGTTTCGAAAGTGTCTTGAGTGATTTTACACTGGGATATTTACGTGTCCTTATACAGATATAATACACAAGATGCATGAAGTGACCAGGTGTAAATGGGGTCTAGGAGTTGGACATCAGACTGAGTCGGACTTTGCAGACGCATCCTTCACCAGGTTGAGTTGACTTGAGTTCTCTTTCAACTCACTCCCAACCATCAGCTTCATTCACATAGGGAAGGAGTGTGAAGTACAGTCCATGTCACAATATGTTCTTCCACACGTTGGACATGTTTCCACCGGAGAGATCTCCAAATCTTACCTAGTGTAGCTTTATACGGTTACTTGACCCAGTCATTAGTTTGAATGGAGGTAACTGGCAGGGAATTGGCTCCTATTACTTGTTTAGCCTTGTAGCTTCAGAGGCGCCAAAGGAGCTCCAAAGAAGCCAACCTCAGGCACCTCTTAACTGATTGACTGCATTTGGAATCTGATTTTTCCACCCAGCCATCTCTGAAACAGCCTGGAAAACCGTGTGACTACAGTGAGTGTATTAGAGTGCTGACTTGCAGCCAGAACCCACAGGCCTGATGAAGTAGCCCATACAGGTATGATGTCACCTCCTCAGCGTTTAATCTGTAAGTGATGCGGGTTTGTTTTCTGATTTGCCGTCGATGCGATGTTCCTTTGGAAAGAGTATCATCAGCCTCCATTTCGGCCTGGTTGGAGCAGGCGTGTGTGGCCCTGAGGATTAGGCGTGTACGGACAGCCGGTGGGCACTGCTTCACCATCGCCAGCTGTGTCAGAATAACTCTCTCGCTGATTTTCATGCTGGTGGGGAATCACATAGACAGATAAGTCTTTAATCTCCAGGGGACTGAACGAAAAGACCAATAGAAGCTCTACGATATGAAACAAAGGAGAGTTACCTGTGTAGGTAATCAGCGGTAGGCTGTAGGCTGACCTGCCTGAACGTGTGGCACAAGGCACACGCACACAGAGGTCAGAGAGGAGGACATCAGCAGGAATTCCTACTTCTGCGCGACAAAGGCAACCGAAATCCGGAGAGACTACACAGGGCAAAATACACTCGGCCTCAGAAAAAGAACCCAGAAGGAATCAGCCGACAGGAATGGAATTTGGTGGGTAGGTTTGACATCATTAGACATGCGAATGATTCAAGTTTCAACAAGGACAGGGCTTATCGCTGTACCTGACTGGCTGTATAAGGTCATCCTGTTACACCTGCTTTCCATTCTGATTCGTGCTGTTGCAAGCAAAGTATGCCTCAAAGAAGAGCTGCTCGCATCATACAGATACTACCATACCATGCTGTTGGTGGCAGTGGATAGAAGAAGGCATGCACCAGTAACATGAAGGCTTTGGGAGACCTACACAAAACCATGGAGAGAGAGAACCGAGGAATTGTATGACATGTGCAAAGTGACCCAACAGCCACGATTGTGGACATTCATTGAGCAGTGATGTCCTCCATGAGTCATCCTGTTAGTGCCAGCACCATTGGCAGACGGCTGCACAACGCAGGACTACATGCACGCAGACCGTTACAGCGACTGCCCTTAACACCACGTCAACGTCACCAAAGACTGCAATGCAATGGTGTCGTGCCAGACTGTCATGGAGTGACTCAGAATGGCAGCAGGTCATCTTCAGTGATGAGTCCCGCTTTTGTCATGGTGGAGACGACCAACGAATCCATGTGTGGAGGCACCGTGGTCAGCACCAAGATGAATGGTTCTTGGTCACGCGTCACACGTCCAGAAGGCCTGGTGTCACTCCACCTCCACCCCTACCGCACCATCTGCAGGAACTGTGTGAGAATATTCAAGCTGCATGGGATGGATTATCACAGGACACCATTAGGAACCTCTACAACTCCATGCCGAGACGTCTGGCATGTTGGGTTAGCATGAACTGTTGCACTATTTGCCAGCACAGAGTGGTGACCCCTCCCCATCCTTACTTCTGAAAGTCTCTTTGTTGCCAGTTAACAGCTAACTAGCTGTGAGATGTTCCGCCAGGTGTTTCACAGCACTACCCAGCTTTACACAGTCCTTTGCTGCCCCGTCACAAGCGTTATGGGCACCAAATCAAACATGGGCATAACATTACTCTCTGGTTGAAATGATTTGCACATCATTGCATTCTGCTTTTATTGACATCTTGCACAGCATCTGAACTATTCCAGAAACAAGGTTGTAGTCGCTTGTACCTTGAGTGCTCTACTTTTGTCCATGTCTCACTGAACTAGTGCTGGTCACGCAGCAGCATCTAAGAGAGTAAGCCAGGGCAAGCAAAGCTTTATGCCCTAAAATGGTCATTCACCCTTCCTCATGTCAACAACACAAAGAAAACGAACTAATAAATAAGCTTCAGAGTCAGCCGCAACATCATTTCCGCAAATATCCGAACCCCTGTACAGTCATTAATGCAGTGCCTGGTGGGAGTTATTAAGGAGATTGCTGGTGAACCGCAAGCGTTTGGTTATTGTTTATGTGGGTTAGTCAGAAAGGACCCCATGCGGAGGAGCTGAAAGGAGCAGCTGGGAGACATAAACCACATCGCCAGGCCACTAATGTTACTCATCATCCTCAGCCTGGTGTGTGGGCCCAGGGCCTGCGGTTTGAGTAGGCCGGTGTGTTGCAATAAAAGCTCTCTGCCAAACCTGTCACTTCCTCTTCCTGAAGGGAACGGAGCGAGCAGATAACCTACTTGAAAACGATAGTGGGGTTCATTCGTTTACAGCTTAGCCCAGTTGTAGCCGATCAGAAGAGGGGTATTCCACAAAGCAGGATTTCTCAGTTAGCCAAATATCTTAAGCCCAAAGTCAAGCCTGTCCAATAGGAAAAGAGCTGAGGGTCATTCCTACTGGATAGTCCTCATCCCCCCACCCCCCAGATCTTTAGATCTGCACTAGAGCTACAAGCCTAACGTCCCTAACAAGTGATGGAGGATTATAGCTCTCCAATTAGCATGACTACATGACTAAACCATCACATACTGGCCTTGAACCATGTTAAGTCACTTCAAATAGACCTTCTTATGTGGTCTGAGGCTGTATGACTGTATGACTGTAAACTTTATAAACAAAAACACGGAAGCTAAAAACCAGCATTAGCCGAAATGCTCTTCATGTGTTCATCTTTTTTTAATCAGCTTCCATTACTTGCTAGCAGCATTAGCCTTGCCACATAGCTCCAGCACAAAACTGGCGAGGCACCCTCCAACGTTGTCTTAGCTGATCAACTACATTTGGTTTAAGAAGAAAACTGTGCTAATGAGATTTAAAGACTTTTAATGACCTGGTCTATAAACTCAGAACATGCTTTCACTTGCAGTCCTGGTCGTGACTTCAGTGCAATCAGTTTCCTGCTTTAAGATGCACGTTCTGAGATTAAACCTATGGGTTTAGATTTACCTATTCCCAGAGGACACAACCTTCGTGCTAAAATTAACAATGCAAAAAATAAATAAATAAATAAATAAAAGGGGGACGAAAGCGGAGAAGCCACACACAAGACATAGCTCCAGCTCTGTAATCAAAGCCCCGACACCCCATACTTACGGAGGACCTCCTGCAAAATACCTCGACAAATGTGGTTGTAAGCCTCCTCCAAGTCCACAAAACAAATGTAGCCTGGGTTGGGCAAACTCCCATGGCCCATCAACAATCAATGTGAAAGTGGAAAGCTGGTCCGTTGTTCCATACCCAGGGCAGAATCTGTATTGTTCCTCCTCAAACCAGGGTTCAACTCTCGGCAAAGAGTCCGCATCTCTTTTCCAGGGAGGCTAAGCAGTGTGGTACCCCGGTAATTGGTACACACTCTCTGTTAATCCAAGGGTAGTGTTCCCCTGGTCCATGCATAGGTGTGTCAGCCATGACAGCCTTGCAGCATTCAGAGCCTTAAGCATTTTTAGGCAGATCTCATCCCCTCCCACGTGCATTACCACTGAGGAGGAGCTTGCCAACTACCTCAGTGACCTCCATTAGGGAAATGGAATCTGATGCCAAGGAAAACTCTGGCCCCGACTCCCAAGAGGGAGGCAGGTCTGTTGGGTTTAGGAGTTCCTCAAAGTGCTCCTTCAGTGTCTCTGCCTTTGCTGACTACAGCTTGAGCAAAGTCTCTCTGATGGCTCCAGAGTTGCAGGACAGTTGTCCAGATCCTCTTTCAAGCCTCTCTGAATTCCTTCAATGTCCCGAATTTTGCATCTGCCAGGGCTGTTGCTGCTGCCCGTCTGTACCTATCTCCTGAGTGGGAAGCCAACCAGCCAAAAAGCCCTCGTTCTCCAGCTTGACAGCCTCCCTGACAAGCACCAACAATCTTTTGGCCACAGCTACACCTGGGGGCTTCCAGAATGGAGGTTTTAAACAGGGTCCATTTGGATTCCATGTCCCCTACCTCCTCTGGTGCATGAGAAAAGTTCTCACAGAGAACTTAAAAATCATTCCGGACAGAAGCCTCTGCCAGTCGTTCCCAGCACTCCCTCACTATTCTCTTGGGCCTACCAGGTCTGACAGACAGTCTTTCCTGCCACCTGATCCAACTCACCACCAGATGGTGATCGATGGACAGTTCAGCACCTTTCTTAACTCAAGTGTCCAGAACATATGGTCTGAAGTCAGATGAAATGACAACAAAGTCAATCATTGACCTTTGACCCAAGGAGCTCTGGTATCAAGTACACTTATGAGCATCCTTGTGTATGAACATGGTGTTCAATATGGGCAATCCATGAGCAGAACAGACTAGAAAAGTCCAAATAAAATGTATCATTCAGGTTTAGGTTGGGCAGGCCATTCTTCCCAATCAAGCCCCTCCAGGTTTCCCAACATGACCACTGAAGTTTTCCATCAAGACTATGGAGCAATTCCAGAACCCCACCAACTGTCGTTTGGTGCATAAGCACTCAGAAAAGCCGAGAGTTGTTCACCCTGTGATTTTAGTGTGCATTAAGGCAACTGTCTCATCCACCAGGACAATCTCCAACTGCACAGCTGCCAGCTGAACGCTGGTAGGTTTCCTCACACCTGCCTGGAAGCCCTGTTCCCGAATAGGAGAGGGACCAACCCCTCTCAAGAGCTTTGGTTCCAGAGTCGAAACTGTGAAAGAAGGTGAGCCCAACTATGTGTAGTTGGTGCCCCTCTACCAGGCGTGTTTACCAAGGAACACTACCCCCAATCCTGGCTCCAGGGGGAGGTAGCAGTGACCCTCCCTGGGAGGGAAGGGTACACAATGCCTTGTGTCAATTATTCATAGGGTATTTTGGATCGTGTTAGTCTGGGTCTTCCCTCCACACCTGTTCGCCTTGGGAGACCCTACTGTACAATACAGCAACATACAAGCATTACAAGCATAGATCCAACAGCACCCAGTACTCACAGTCAAGGTCAGCTGAAGGATGAAATGATCATTACAACATATATATATATATATATTTGATGATACACGTATTCACTGCTTGTAATATTTGTTTATATATTTCTTTGTAAGCACAATCATACTTGTCCACTACTGGAGAATTTCAGCACATTTTCATAATACCTGCATAATGAAACAGCTGAGGTGCAAACAAAAGTCATTCAGAATGGTTTGATATGAAATTCTCTGAGAAACTATAGAATTGTTCACGTTGGTGGTGATAGGAGGCAGCCATCTGAGTTCAACGGCTCTGAAAGTTCCACCACATAAAGTTACACTATACTGCCAAAGGTATTTGCTCGTCTGCCTTCACACGCATATGAACTAGAGTGACATCCCATTCTTAATCCATAGGGTGTAATATGATGTCGGCCCACCGTTTGCAGCTTCAACTTTTCTGGGAAGGCTTTCCACAAGGTGTAGGAATGTGTTTATGGGAATTTCTGACCATTCTTCCAGAAGCACATTTGTGAGGTCAGACACTGATGTTGGATGAGAAGGCCTGGCTCACAGTCTCCGCTCTAATTCATCCCAAAGGTGTTCTATCAGGTTGAGGTCAGGACTCTATGCAGGCCAGTCAAGTCCTTCCCCACCAAACTCACTCATCCATGTCTTTATGGACCTTGCTTTGTGCACTGGTGCGCAGTCATGTTGGAACTGGAACGGGTCATTCCCAACGTTTTGCATTGCGCTTGGTGACATGAGGCTTGGATGCAGCTGCTCTGCCATGGAAACCCATTCCATGAAGCTCTCTACACACTCTTCTTGAGCTGATCTGAAGGCCACATGAAGACGAAGTCTGTAGTGACTCTGCAAAAAGTTGGTGACCTCTGCGCACTATGCACCTCAGCATCCGCTGACCATTCTGCCTGGACTTGTTGCACAGGTGGCATCCCATCACGGTACCACGGCGGAATTCACTGAGCTCCTAAGAGCGACCATTCTTTCACTTATGTCTGTAGAAGCAGTCTGCATGACTAGGTGCTTGGTTTTATACACCTGTGGCCATGGAAGTGATTGGAACACCTGAATTCAGGGATTTGGATGGGTGAGTGAATACTTTTGGCAATATAGCGTATTACAAGACACACTGCCTGAGATGTGGTGTTGTTGTAGTTTTGAGATAATCATAATCAGAAATAGTAATCATATTTAGTTAAAGAGGTAAATGTAGGCCTTTCTTAAGCGAAATGAGCTCCAAGTAAAACTTTTTATCAAACAAATAAACAAATAAACAAATAAAAAAGATTTATCACTAGTTTACAATTAGAAGCATGTGTAGGCTCACTGAAAGCAAGTCTCTGGATGACTTGCTTAACAACAACAAATATTATGCCCATAATGCAAATGGGACGTCATTTGAGCTAAAGCCAATGGCATTAAAAATCCACAGAAACACAGATGCAGCAACAGCATGCTCAGGGGTGTTGTGCTTATAAATCCACTAGAGGGCACTGCAGGTCTTTCCTTGGACTTGGATTCTTTGGCTTTGCAAGTGTAGGACCAGCTGTCTGTCAGCATAGAACATCAACAATATTAAATAATATTACATATTTGCCAAGTGTTTGCAATACATACAATCTTTGGTCAATGCCACTAGATCACTGTTTCTCAACCCTGCTCCCGGATTACCCCCTGCCTTGCACAGGTTAGTGTTATGCCCGCTCCCCAGCACACCTGATCCAACTAATCAGCTCTTTAACAGCCCATTATTAAGTTACAGTGGTTATGCAAAAGCAGGAACAGCAGTAAAATGTCAAGGACAATAGGCCTCCAAGACCAGGGTTGAGTAACACAGCTTTAAGGACACAGGTTCCTATCCTTGGTCCTAGAGAACACCCCCCCCGCCCTCCGTCCTGCACGTGTTGTCCCACACATTTTGCTGCTCAAACAACTCTAAATTCAATTTGGGAATGGCTTGATTCCTAAATTGAAAACACTGAACTATGCAAGGTCCAGGACCGGGGTTGGGAACCATTTTTGGTTACCCAAAGAACCAAGCTGGAAGAAGGAATACGCGAGTCAGAAGAACATTCAGGGGTTTTACATGAAGTCAAGGTTCAACACCAATTTCTTCCTAGAAGTACTTCCTAGAACTTCTACATGAGGTGGAGGTGTTTAAAACAGCCACTTTTGTGAAAGAGATGTATGATCCTACCTTGAAGGTATAAAGAACCATCCATTGATAGGTTTGTTTGGAACCAAAGCTGGTTCTTCCACAGCACTGAGAAAAATGAGTAGTCAACAATGAGTCAACAATGTCACAGGAGCTGGATGCTCATACGCTAGATCAAAGAGCTAAATTGTAAGGCATGCATGTAAGAACAGCCCCCCCCCCCAACTCCTCCTTCAAGAAAGACATTTTACACAAGTATATGTGTCAGGTTGATAACGTTTAGGAAGTGTAGGAGGCGTGTCATCTTGCTGACGTTTAGATCATTGGAAAGGGAGTGAGGTCTGGAAGAGGTCGCCCATCTCAAATACGTGCTAGAGCCGTGAATTACAGAGCGAGACGGGAGTAATGTTACAGCGGACTGAACCTAAAACCACGAAGGGCCTGGTGCCTCGCATCAGGTCTGACTGGTTTCTGCAGGATTAGATTAGAATCTTCTGAAGCTATGAGAAGAACCCTCAGTATGCCAGCCTCGTGTTGACATGAGAAACATGGATTGGCATCTGCGGGACATGACGAGACTGAGACTGTGCGTCAGAGCGCGAGTAGAATTTAGACTTGATGACTCAAGACCTTGGTGTAGACACACCTCATTCACACCTGTGCTGGTATTCGCAAAGGAATCCGGGTAACAGGGCTGAGCCCAGCTCAGAGTCCTCCCGTATTTCTAACTGTTATGGTTACAAACACAGATCCCAGATCAGCATTCTTACTACTACGGTGGATAAATATCAGTGTGTGTGCATGTTATAATACCTCGTAATGTACCGGAATTTATGAACCCAGTAAAGGCTACTACTACTAAACAAAAGATTACTTCAGATTAGATCATTACTGTTAATGGATGCTAACTTGCTGTTTGGTTTGTTTCTCTAGGTTACGTCTACCTCAAGAAGGTCATGACATCTCCAAGTCATTGCTACATATCCCAAAAACAATACAAGGTTGACATGTCAATATCTCAGCGATGACTGCACCACCCTATCAAGAATGACGCATGCCAAATGTAAAGGTATCTACTGAGTTTAATGTTATTTGCAGATTTAAGTGCTGTACAAAAGAGAACAATCAAATTCTGTGCCTCAATATTGGAACGGTTGGAAATTACCAAAGAAACACATGCAAATTTGAACAACAGTGTAACGGTTATGGAAATCATGTACCGTTCAGACCGAAATTTGATGGCTATCAAAAGAATACATTGACATTTACACTCCCGGCCAACGCTCCCTTGTCCTCTGAAATGGCCTTCGGGATAAATAAAGTGTTCTATTGTTTTATTTTTATATTTCAGCATGACTGAAATCGACGTTTGTTTCCTTTGCTGTCCTGTGTCGGTCACCACAGGCATGTTCAAACAGTCGGAGCAACAGCGGACAAAACTGAACATCAGCTGTGTGGAACTATTTTGTGGTTTCTATGAGGGACATTAGACAAGAGATTTCTTAATCACAGTTCCAAGAATCAAGAAGGTTCAACACCCAAAAACTTCAAAAACACAGAAAACAGACAGCACAACAGAAGCAGAAAATAAAAGTCCCTGCACTGACACCTTTTGAAATGACAAAGAATGGATGACCAACTGATATCTGTTCCTGAGGATGCTGGACTTTGTGGCACCTACAATAGCGCAATGATCTCCAGTCCTAGTCCTGGAGATATGCCTTCCAGCAGAGCCTAGTCCCAAGCACAATTTGCTACATTTACTCCGGCTAATCAACCTCTTGCTAGTTCCCTAACTGAATGGGAAAGGCAACTTATTGGACAAAGGTTGGAACCAAACTCTGGAAGGAAAGTAGCTCTCCAGGTCCAGGGTTGGACTCCACTGGACTAGCCAATAGACTGTAAAAGTTTTAATATGTAACTGGTTTTTATCTGTCGTCGTCAGCTTTTTTTCAGTCTGCTGGCAAGCGCATCCTGAATTTCGGCCAGGAGTTTTCGATTTGATTTGGTTCATCTCTAATGCCATCACTTATTCTGTGGATATATAACATTTGGGAACATTTTCAATGTATTAGCACATTTTAGATTTTCTACTTCTTGTATTAGTACTATTTACAGGTTGCAGCTGTATGAAGGAGCCAGGGAAACCATGTGCCTGTCACTGTGGACATGTTGCGTCAAAGCAATCCACTATGTCACTGGACAGCAAACCTCAGTGTGAAAACTCCTGCAGCCAGAAATACCATATACACGGTCCACTTTTCATCATCTACGATAATCCACAATCGGTAATGATCCGTTTCCTTTATCCACCAATCATAAACCTTCACTAGAGCAGAAAGTTCCATCAAACCAGCCCCATTTTTCAGTGTACACCTCCGTTCTGGCAACTGTTTCTACAAGTCCATTGTAGATGCATATACAGTGACCCATGTGTCCCTTCATCTCAGTAAGCGTGCTTAAATACAACAAAGTCTTCCCACATTCCTGCCTAGTTAAGTACTTGGTCCACTAACCACATCGATCAACCCTCCTACTGTGGGACATACGTACAATATGGGTCAGTCCGGTGCACAGTCATCTGGCAAAACAGACTGAACATCAGTCTCTTATCAATCCCAGTTTCCTCAGGGCCAGCTTGCGGTCTTCCCCATTCTTGCTTTGGGGGGTGAATACCACGCTGATCATGCCATGGGAACGTTGAGACTTTTGTGAATCTGTGCTTGGCTGAGCAGGTGGAGGAACAGGAGAAGATCCCAGAGACCTTGTGATATTTGGTTCTCTGCTTGGAACAGAAGCCAGCTGATCAATACCAAAGTCCTTCTGGCTCCCAGCAGATGCAGGTCGAGGTCGGTTCTTTCGTAACTGTCCGGGGGACAGCTCCACGTTAGTGTTCTCGTGACCTTTTGAAAGGGAGGAATATCCCGAGACACTTTTAGAACCCGTGCTGTGTCGGTCCAAGGATGCCGATTTGACCGCAAAGGGTTTTAGACTGCCCACCCTCTGGATCACCAAACCTTCTTTACCTCCTTTTTCAGGGTTTGGAGTCTTCCTCTGCATCTCCACTACTGCATGCTGCTCTGCAGGCATAGACTGACTTTGGGCTGCATCACCATTTGATGGTGCACAAGTGCCAGTGCTAAAAGCAGGAGGCGGAGGGATTCTGTGTGGTGGACTGGAGCTGAGGCTGGGGCTGGAGTCAATCTCATCTGCCTTCAGCAAACCCAGTTTCTTCAAAGCCTCCAGGTGCACCTTCTGTGGGTTGACCACCGTACGATCGCCTTGCGAAACAAGAGAATGACCAGGCCCAGAATCTTTGTGGCTTTTAAGGACAATGTTGGAAGGGAGTTTCTTGGGTTTGGGGGCCACAGCTGGAGGGCTTTTAGGTTCGCTGTGTTCTCCTGCAGTGACAGGCCGGTCATCTGTACAGGAAACAGGAAAACTGGCCTGGTCTGGTGCCTTCTGGCCTGGATGCCGTACTGCAGTCTCCGGTGCTACTCCAGGGGCTTTCTTCAGTGATGCCTTTTTACGGAACTTGTCCAGTTCACTGGGAGAAAGTGATCCTCTGGAGGATGGAGTCACTGTGCTTTGAGGTTTGGAATCCTCGGCCTGCCCACCAAAACCTGGTGGAGGGGCAATTGTTGAGCTTTCTGGAGGTGGGTGCTCCTGTAGCTGGAGTGGAGGCTGTGGTTGATGTGGCTTGGTTTGTTCTTTGTGTTGAGCTTGGGCTTGTGTTTGGGGTTGTAGGTGGGCCTGGGTCTGAGTTTGTGATGTGGGGTGGGCTGGGGGTACCGTTTGGGGTTGTAGTTGAGATTGGGTTTGCAGTTGTGCTTTGGGTTGTGCTTGGGTTTGTGTTTGAGGCTGCATTTTGGGCTGGGCTGGGGCTTGCGTTTGAGGATGTAGTTCAACTTGGGCTTGAGGCTGTGATTTGGGTTGGGCTTGGGGATGCATATGGGGATGTTGTTCAGCCTTGGCTTGAGGTTGTACTTTGGGCTGGGCTTGTCTCTGTTCTGGTGTCTGTACTTGTAGTGGAGGAAGGAGAACTGGCTCATCCATAAAGTCAGAAGGAGGGGGAATCAGCTCCATCAGCATGTCAGACTTAACAGTCTTCTGATCTGGTGTGGGATGTAGGGGAGCCCTAGCAGGGCTGTCACTGGGTTTGGTGTTAGCCTTAACAGGAGGCTCAGGTATGAAAGAAGGTGGTAAGTCAGCCAGCTCATTTGTTTGGTCAACAGTCGGTTCAGGGGTTCTAGGTTTTAGAGGTGACTGGGCAGGTTCACCCGCAGCAGCTGGCATACCTGATGGATGGTGAGATTTTGGTGGTGAGCCTTTGGGTTCCTTAACTGATGGAACTGCTTTTTGTTCAGGCGTGTTGACCTCAGCCAATTTTTTCAGACCTTTGGGGCTGTCATGGGCTAGAACCAGCGGAGTGGGCACAAGCAGACTGTGTGGTTTGTGGTCGTTTCCCAAACCTTTGTTGGGATCATCACGGAATGGTACATCTGAAAGACAAGCAAAGAGAAACATACAAGTTTCACTTCCACACTATGAGGCGAAAAAAAACGATCCGGGACAAACTTAATCTGACTTGCTGTAGCACTTCAGGAGTGCTGATACGCACCTTCTGGTTTGGCTTGGCTAACAGAGTTAAGCTGGGCCACTTTAGTTGCAAGGCTGCGATCTTGTTCATCACTGGAGACGCCGCTGTCATCTTCCGCCTCCAGAGACTCGATTGTCTCTTCCAGGAACATGAGACATTCACGTTCCTCAGCCGAGAGATGCTCCATGCTGTCGTCGCTCTGTTACATTCCAAAAGGAAAGACACAGGAGTAACACGCAGTAAGCGGCACTGATGTACTGTGTTTGTAAAGCCCTCTCTTACAGAGAACACTGGGAAATTTAAATATTCAAAAGCAAAAGGCGTCAGGTCAGATCTCTGGGGAGTTTTTCTAGACCACGTCATACGTATTTACTTATATTGATGTCTCACAAGTACAAACTTCCACCAGAGAGGTTTTAAATACAAAACAGCTTTAAAACAAGTTGTTCAGGGCGATATCTGATCACTAGTCTACAGCATACCACAGGAATCCAGTATGGACCTTGCAGTTTGTGTAAAACCCATGTTTACTCTGAGACTAAAAAGCTTTCCTGCCTGTCAAATAAATAGACCTTCATGTTAGACAGGAGCCTTTTCTACGTTTCCAAGTTCCTCCTAGTTTAATATTTAGGAAATTCCACAAGCCAATCGGAGCAGATCAGAATGCCTAATGTTTGACTTTCGCACTTCCCTGATGGAATGACAAGCTTCCCCACTCTTCACAGCACCACCTTCCAACTCACAGTGAGAATGCAACAGGCCAGCTTTAATGTAACGCACCACATATTAATGTTTTAAACTGGCTATTGCTTTAGAGGTCTTATGGCAGCTAATGGTTAAGACTAACATGGTCCATGACTTTCCCCAAGGCGCCATCTCTGCAGTTGCAGTAAAGCCATTCATGCTTTGGGCAACAAGTGTCAAGTTACTGCCAATGGAATCACAAGATTGAATACACCAATTGATCAATGGGTGCTAAGTGAATAACTCGGTGTTTCACATTCCACACACTTTCATAAATGCATGGAATGATGAAAATTCTCATCCTTTACGCTGTGAAAGCCACTTACGAGCGAGTTTGCTCATGTGGCTTTCTGTAACAAGAAATAAACGGTACCATATACGCAAAAAACCAAATATAATTGTTGGTACTCACAAAGCCAGAGTTGGCGCTGACCATGCTGTCACTGCTGCTTGCGCTGTTCATGTTGACCGAGAGTCAACACTGCATAGCCAGGTGTCACTCACTGGCATTGCCAGTGGCTGGAACAATACCTCCAGGGAGCTGTGCCGTTGCCAGGAGAAAGGGCCGTTCTGTCTGTGGGATGGAAAGTTCACAGATGTGAGAGCACTGAAAATAATTTAGTTACTGCTTTTAATTACATCCACCGCCAGCAGTATATTTACACATGTGTGCAAAGGTTTGTGCAGCCCTGGCTAAATTACATTGCCGCATGTGCTGAAGTCTGGGCACCCACTCGTTAGGCCTTAAACGACACAATACGCATTGCTGAGCATAATACGTTCTATGACTCTATGACTGTGCATCTCAGCAATAGGTTTTTCTGCAATTCCGAAAATGAATTAAAGGATAGGGCTATAAAAATACATCAAATGTCTTCACAAAGTCTAAAATGATGCTAAGAAATATCAGTAAGGGGAACTGTGGAAGTCAAGCCAAGACCTGGAAGAGCAAGAATACTCTCAGATAGAACTGTTCACATGCTGAGCAGAAAGGCAAAGCAAAACCCCCATATGATAGCAAAGGATCTGCAGGATGTCTAGCTGACACTAAGGGTAGATGATATGACAAGAACATTACATCACAATAATTTAAGATGTTTTCATGATACGGGACACGCTTCACATTTATTTTTTGTGGTTGGAAAAGACAAAATAGACCCTCTAATGTAGGGCTGAATGATTTGGGTGGAATATGTAATTGCGATTTTTCTGATCAATATTGCAATTTAAATCGCAATTGCAATAATTTTCTATATATTGAGGTCCATCCTGTTTTTTAGGCCGAGACGACTAGTGGATATTCTTCTGGCTTGAGGCTTGAAAGTAGCCAATTCACACATAAGACTGGCAGTTATTCGTTTAATTAATAGCATTTTCCAACCTAAAAGTTAGGATAACATTTTTGATGGTGTAAGCTGTGATTTACAAAAACTGCAGCTCTTGTGATTTAAAATTGCACTGTTAAATTGGGATTTCGATATAAAGTGGATTCATCTTTCGGCGCTACTCTAGTAGTAATACCAGCAGTGGCTAAAAAACTTTAAGTGTGAATATAAACAGTATACATATACACGATCATAATCATTATTATAATGAAACATGTAGATGGTCAGTGTTCTTTAAGTACTGATGGTATGCTTAGAAAAGTGTACCATGTCTTTCTATCATGATTATCATTAAAACAATAAAATAACAACGTCATATTGCCCACCACTAGCCGACACAGGACCGTTGGAACACTGCTCTACTGTGCAATGTTGGTTGCATAACCATGGTCTGCAAGGAAGAGTCATCAAAAGGAAACGTTACCTATGACCTCATCACAAACATCAACATCAGAAGTATGCAAAGCAGCATCTAGATAAGACCGAGGCATTTCAGCAAGTAATGTGGACTGACGAAGTAAAAACTGAAATTTTTGGGCACAATCACTAAAGGCATGTCTGGCAAAAAAATAAGCAGCATAACCATTACCAAAATGAGCTGAGGACACAGGACAAAGGATTACAGAGTCACCTTGTATGTTTAAGGTGGTAGTAGCTTCAGGCTCCTGCAGATGGCACTGCATGAGGATGATGGGGCTATAAATACCTGTGGGGTGTGGGTGACGGGATCCATAGATTGATAAGAGGTGCTTCAGTGCAGTGAATGTCTCGTTCCATGTGTGGTAAATGGCTCCAGAGCAGATGTTAATGATTGGCTAAAAGGAGTGACTGCATTTGGGCATTCCAAAGACCATAGTGTGAAGGAAGTAGCTGAATCTGCAGGTGTATGGAAGCGTACGGTCATACGGGTCTACCAGCGGTGGCTAAAATCTCAGTCTACAGGGAATTCTCCTCATAATCATGCCAGGGATGGCATCCACCAAATCTGGACCAACTACACAATTCTTTGGTGCAAGAGTGTCTGAACATTGATGTGGCCTACATTCAGAAACTTGTCCAGTACATGCCAAATCCAGTCACGGCTGTTACTGACTGTTATTTCGTTAGGTACGATTCAGTCACAGGGGACTCATATTCCTGCCTGATGCCAAGAAAAACCAGCATCTCAGAAATAGTATGTTTACAGGAAAGGGCAAAGACATTCTCGTTCATGTAAAGATTTTACTTTAAGCAATTTTGGAGCATTTCCACTGCTCTTGACATGTCCATGCAGAAGACAGGACAGGCACTATGCCCAAATAGCACAAGGGAAAAAAGGAAGATGTTTTTCATTTGGACAGCGCCGAGATCGAACTGATCAAAGGGCTTCAAGTGAAGCTGTTAATTTTATTAGCCCTTCCACAGAAAGAAGAAGCCAACGCTATCTGCTTTAATAACCCAAGCTTGATAAAGCACGGCTTGAGAGCAGTGCACTAGAGGTACAACACATGAATCATTGTTCATCATAGGAAACTTCAGCTCATATCCAGGCCTCCAGAGCAGCCGAGGCAGGGAGAGGACGGCTTTGAGCCGCACAAACGCACATGAATAGCAATCATTGTTCGCGTGGGGAGGTTTTCAAGTTGTTCAGCATACCGAAGCTTCAATCTTGTTAAACTCTGCTAATTGCAAGAGCACACACGTCTCGCTGGGCGTATAGGAGATACACAAAGAGGCCCACGGAGTCCTCCCTGCAAACCTGAAGAGCCAGTACGCAGGGCCTGGACCAACACAGTCCTAATCACGTCTGTTTTGGGAGCACCACAGTGCCTAGCTTTGATTTGCAGGATAGTATCGGAATTGTATCGGTACTGGCAGATCAATGTTTAGATGAAAAGTAATAAACATAAAAGTGAAACGGGGGGAAAGTAGGAAACAGGAAGCTACAAAGAGGCCTCAACAACTAAATGTAATGTTAAGTGTGTCCACTAATTACCTCTGTCAGAGCTTGCATTCGTTTTGGGATACCCGCTTTCAGTTTTCCGAAGAAACCTGAACTGATTTCCAAACTTGAAAGTCGGTTGCACTTTCTGCTTCTCATGCTTCCGAATACATTTATGGCATTTAGCTGACGCTCTTATCCAGAGGTTAATCATATTACAGGTAGACCAGTGAAGTGTTAGGAGTCTTACCCAAGAACTCTTATTGGTGTAGCACAGCATAGTCCCCCAGACTGGGAATCGAACCCCACATGGGGTAGTGGTGTTAGCCATTGCGCCACACCAACCACACCAAATACATTCAACGATGTTGAGCTCTAACTACCACCTAATCTGCTCAGAAATATTAATGGCTCACCAGAAACTGGAAAAATAAAGGCCGTTTCCACAGAACCGTGCACGAAAAATATCGGATATTGTCACCAATTCCCATATTCGATTAATCTACTATTTGACTATTGTTGCATTATTCAAACAATTCCGCTAATCTAGTATTTACACCTTTGAGCGGCCTCTTGTTTTATCCTCCCGTACGGCCACCATCAGAGTTGTGTCCATACACCAAACAATAACAGAAGCCATATTGCCCCGTACACTTCCTGTAATGTACTGCAGCCTGGTAGAATGGCTGCATACGCCATAGGAAAACTCTAGGGTGTTTTACACGCTAAATTCCGTAATCAGTGGACAGTGTTCCTTAGTGTTCCTTAACCCTTCTTTTTGTTCTAATAACTGAGGAACATTGGTTCTCAAGCTGACTCAGGACATAACAACAGAGCAAAATGTTGGCCACCTTGGGGGGCCAGTTAAAAGACCGGTTTGAGAACCACTGTTTTAGTACGTACCAATTGCCCTAGGGTGCCATTCGGCATAGCATTCAAAGGCAACTACGTAATGGCAGACACAGCCTCAGTGGCCCATATCCGTCAAAGGTGCATAATGCCAACCCAGATTAGGCCGCCTTGAGCGACGCAGGAGCTACCTCAAGTTCATGGACGTACCATAGTACCATATGGAAACAAGCGATGATTTGAGCTTCAGTGCCTCCTTGTTCGGCGGCTGTGTTCAGCAAAAACAGTGTGCTGAGCACTCTACTGTGTTGCACAAGCCTTACAACTACGGCAGCTGAGAAGGCCATTCTCTGAGGCCTTGTGTGCACCAAGCTGCAGTGGACACATTAGAAACGACAGTGTGCGCTGCCTTCTTAATGCGGTGGGGATTATACACACGTCGCTGCTGACTGGGTAACACCTCCGAGACGCCCAACAAATCCCGGAAAACATGCCTTAGGGATTTTAGAAGTCTGCCAGCGGGTTTAGGATTTTAGAACCGTTTGCCGTTTGTGTTTGCACACATAGGAATTTGTTTACCACATTTAAACCATCCGTGCAGCGAAACACCCACACACATGCACACTAGGGGGCAGTGAGCACACTTGCCCAGGGCAGTGGGCAGCCCTAACCATTTACGACAATTAGCTGATGCTCTTATTCTCGTATTACAGGTACGCCAACGTAGTGTTGGAGTCTTGCCCAAGGACTCTTATTGGTGTAGGACAGCATTGTTACCTAACCCCAGAACTGAGCCCCCGTCTCCCTGTGGTGGTAGCTCCCTGGCGTGTAGGGGACCAGTTGAAGGTTAGGTGCTTTGCTCAAGGGCACCTCAGTCATGTCCTTAAGTCGGTGACCCTCTGGTCACAAGGCCGGTTCCCTAACCTCCAAGCCCATGACTGCCTGTTGCGCAGTGCTTGACGAAACCATTCAACCCAAACCCCTGCATCAACCCAAACACCGTGCACAACGTTTCGAGACTGAACACGCCCGAGATGATTCGGAATGGAGCCAATAAAACGACTGCACTCAGCAGGTCATGAGCCAATGGTTGAACTCTCGGGTGGAGTTCTAGGTGGAATAAAGAAACCATCGTTGTTTATTTAAGATGGTAGGATGATACAATTGTGTCAGCAACACTGTACCATTGCAGAGATGCTTCTCCATTGCCTGTATTTGGTATGGTTTATTGTGAGGACGGAGTCAGGAGTATAAACAACAGCAGAGTCTTGAATACGTCTTTAAACAGAACCCGGAATAGCGGCTGCCTTGGTCTACAGCAGTGTGCATGTAAAATAAGAACATTCACTTTTGTAGCCCACAGAAATCTTCACCTTATTATCGGTGTTATTAGCAGGTACCGATAGCAGTTTTGATAAGCTGACCACAAATCAAGCACTTATCTCAGACTGTCAAACTGTTAAACTCAAACTCACTGATACGAGTGTGAAGATCCAGATACGCCAAAGATGAAACTGATGGACACCGTCAGTGAAATCAGTGTGCGCTTATTGTCTGCCCAGGCTTGAGTGTGACGAATAGTGGTTGGTGTGACTCAGCGGAAGCCAGGGAGCTACCAACCCATGTTAGAGACGGGGGGTCGATAATCCCCGGTATGGATAACCATGCTGTGCTAATAAGAGTCCTTGGGCAAGACTCCCAACACTACGTTGGCCTGTTTGTAATATGAATAACCTGGGAAGTCGCTCTGGATAAGAGCGTCAGCTAAATGCCATAAACGAATAAACCCTGGCGTGTTTCTATCTGACGTGAATATAATTACACAACTGCAGAATTTGATCATCACTGTTAGAGGTGACACATTGCGACATGACACATGGCATTCCAGTTATAGCGGTGCATAAACATTCAGATCACTCGGTCTGGCATGCACCAACACATCAGGGCGGCAGCCGCAAGGCAGACTGACTGCCTTTCGGTGTTTGGACACTCAGAACTGTTCAGTGATTTCTCAGGATGAGGGTTTAATCTATGTCAGACCATGTACTTCAGCGTGATGAAAGGCAGGCAGAATGTTAAGTATGTGTCCTTTGGTATCAAGGGCAGCCATCAAGGCTGGACAATCATTTACAGTAGACACACACACACAAAACTGACCGGTCCAGTCAGCCGAGGCAGGCACACTCTAGAGAACAGACAGTAGACATGAGGACACGCATACTGTGGAGGTCGACATATGGCTGTTTTGAATTCTTTGTTTTGGTGATGTCGACTTTTACAGACATACATCATCCACCTATTCAGGTTACAGCCCCGCCCCCTCATGCTCCTCAAGTCATGAGGAGCGTTTTGGCCTGCACTTCTTGCTGAATAAGGCTTTTTTTTAAAGATAGGGCGGCCAATCGGAACGCAGCTCAGTTAAATATACGTGTGTTGTAAAGACACAGTAGCAGCCGGTTTCACTATAAGGGATAAAGATAAAGAGACGGACTACTGGTCACATAAAACGACTCGGGGTTGCTGCACGTAGGCCATCATTTCTATAAATAGTGCATATGAAGGTGAAGAAGCTAGAGGACCCTCCACGGAAGCCAGACACCCCACGTACGCCCGTATCACGAAGGGCAAATCAAACGGTGGGGATATTCCTCACGGGTCCGCAGGGTGTCAGAACATCACTCTAACGTCTTGGTCTGATCTCACCGGGAAGACGCCGCTGTAACGGGAAGCACACCCGAAATGCTGCCCCAGAAAGAGCCATCAGCAGCAAGGATGGTGTCTTTATTGCTGGCACTGCGAAAGCAGCTGGATTAAACCGCTCCCTCGGTTCCCCTCATTACTATCACACATTAACTCAGTTTCTGCTGGACACCTGATTCCAATAATTCATGTGGACCTTACACTCCCTGTGATCAAGCTTAGGAAAGACTAATGGAAAACTCTGGAACCTGCGAGCACGCTCCGATCCAGCATACAGTGACCTAAAGAAATGGGGGTTCTGGTCTCTAAGCGGTTTGGTTATGTCTACTCAGCATGTCAACAGTGCAGGGGAAACTCTACCGTGGCTCACGATGAGTGAAGGGTTGTACAAGAACATGTTCAGACTTAATGAATAGATATGAATACAGCTGACATATGACGTAAACAATGGCTGTCCCTAGTATAAGCTATAGGATGCTGCACAGATCTATGGAGGCCCAAGCAGAGGATCTATTCCATCTGTTTCTGGCAGCACTATGGCGAAAGTTTGAATTAGTATCTCAAAGTAATGACTGATGTTCTCAAAATTTTGGCTCGCCAAGTCAAAACAACGAAACAGCATTTGGTACTAATGACTTAATAATACATAGAAAATATTACTCAAAAATATTACTCAAACTATTACTGACAAATCTCAAGAAACGTAGTCATTATTATATCAGGTAGTCAACATTGCAGAAGACTGTCAAAATGTCTACATGGTAAGTCAACATTTCAAGATATTAAAGCCAATATTACCAGAAAATATGCATTTTTGAAATGTCAGTTTTTAGAGAAAAATAGTCATTATTTCTAAATACTAAGCCAAAATTGCAAGAAACTGTCATTATTTCTTCATGCTAGGTGAATATTTCAAAACATTAAAGTAAATATTACCAGATAATATGCATTTTTGAAACGTTAAGTCAGTATTTAAAGAAAAGTAGTCATTATTTCGAGATATTAAGTCAAAATTGCAGAAAACAGTCATTATTTCTGCATGCCAACTCAATATTTTGAGTTATTAAAGCAAATATTTCCAGAAAATAAGTGATTTTGAAATCAGTTTTTTAGAGAAAAGCAGCCTTTATTTCGACCTCCTAAGCCAAAATTCCAGAAAACTGTCATTATTTCTANACAAATTAGCCAGTACAGCTCAACATCGCACTAACCGAGAACTTCTCCAAGAAGCTGAAGTTCGAGTTTTCCGTTCCACCTTAAAAGCCGCAGGCGCCGCAGTTGCAGCCTGCCTGATACGCCACAGCAGAGGCAGCAGAACGGGACCGCCGCAGCTTTTAAGGTGGAACGGGGAATTCGAATATGAAACCAGCAAACAGGAGGCAAACCTCGCTCTCACAGCTTTTTAACTCATAAGGATCATTTTCAGTTCTGACAGTGAGGTAAACAAACTTACCTGTCAGCGGCGTCCAAATGACGTGAACCGAGTACAGACCGTGTCCGGTCCCGTCTCGCTGTAAAGACCTCTCGCTTTGAATTCACCTGAGAACTACCACGACTCTCCACCTGCCTCGAGCTCGAGTACACGCCTCCCAGCCAATCAGACACAGAAACTTACAGCCGGGCATGATTGACGGACGCGTCACCCAATCAGAGACGGCGACACAAAGCTAGCGCGGATTGGTGGAGGGCCGTCAGCCAATCACAGAGGGCGACACCAAGCTGGAGCTGTGCTTTTAAATAGCTGTGATTTAGTAGTGAGTGACATCCTGAGAATCTGGGACTCGTTTCTTTTCCCTCCTTTTACTCGTTTGGGTCTAATGGTTTCACAGTAGTGCTATGTTTTACCTGCACGACACTGCAAGCGTGTTATCTCTTATCAGGGATCAGGTTGTGGGCTCTGACAAGGCCTTCGCACTTCCCTGCACTGAGGATAACCAGACATATGGAAATGCATGTTTTGCATGTTGCTGATTTCATAGATTAGCTGTCTATTAAAAGAGATGGTGATGCAGCAACTAACCCAGGCTTAGAATAAAGGCTCAACATTGATGCCAATGACAGTTACAGTCGACTTTCTCTCCTTTATCCTTAATATATCACTTTTATTCTGGTCAGAATGAAAAATCTGTCGTAAGCATGCCTGAATCCTAGAGCGATGCCGCAGTTGTCATCCGAGTGAGATTTGCTGGTTTAAAGGAACACCATGAAAGGAGATCCAACCTGTCAAATCCATACTTCAAACAGTAGGGGGCAGTATGTCCCCCTCCTATCGTAAGAAACAAGGAACTACACAGTCGTCTTGCCCTCGTTCAAGGGGAAAAACAGGCCTGACTTACTTCCCCTTCGCCCGCATGCTCTCCCTTATCGTGCTCAATTGGGCACAGCAAATCTGTCTTGATGTCACCTGTTGTTTATTCACTACTCCACACAGAAAGCAAGCTGCCAAAAACAGCCCGTTTTGAATTTGGTGCATATGTGATGTCACAAAAACGGATACATGCCTACAGCTGTTTAGCTCCGCCCATTCATGCTGAAGTTATAAGCAGTGTTTCAGCCCGGACTGCTTGTTGAAAGAAGAGCAGCCAATCAGAACAGAGAATGTTTATCAGTCGTGTACATTTCAGCAGGAGTAACTGTAGTAACAAAACCAAATACCTCCCAGTCTGGCAACTTTAGAACAGGACACTGCCCACAGGATGCTGCCCACAGGACGCTGCCCACAGGACGCTGCCCACTGGACGCTGCCCACAGGATGCTGCCCACAGGATGCTGCCCACAGAATGTTGCCCACAGGACGCTGCCCACAGAATGTTGCCCACAGGACGCTGCCCACAGCACACTGCCCACAGGACCCTGTCCACAGTACGCTGCCCACAGCATGCTGTCCACAGCACACTGCCCTCAGGACGCTGCCCTCAGGACTCTGCCCACAGCACACTGCCTACAGGACCCTGTCCACAGTACGCTGCCTACAGCACGCTGTCCACAGCACACTGCCCTCAGGACGCTGCCCACAGGACACTACCCTCAGGACGCTGCCCACAGGACGCTGCACACAGGACGCTGCACACAGGATGCTATTGGCTGGATAGTTTTGCTTGGTGGACGATTCTCAGTCCAGCAGTGACACTGAGGTGTCCAGCAGCACTGCTGTGTCTGATCCACTCACACCAGCACAACACACACTAACACACCACCACCACCACGTCAGTGTCACTGCAGTCCTGAGAATGATCCACCACCCACATAATACCTGTTCTGTGGTGGTCCTGTGGGGGTCCTGACCATTGAAGAACAGTATACAGAGAAACAAACGGACTACAGTGTGCACCTAACAAAATAGCTGGTGGATGTATATGGAAGCTAGCTCATTAGCACGTTAACTTCAGTAGATATCTACATGATACATCCCATCAAAGCTATTAATTCATCAGGTTCTGGTGATAATTGGAGTTCATTTTGGAATGTTATAAACTGCAAATCTTACATATCGCACCTTTAAAGATGAGAAACAACATTCTGATGATGTATCATGAAGGTGGGAGAAACTACAAGCGCTCAGGGGAAGATTCATGAGGGAGGGCTGTTGGAAAGACATCCCCCTCCCCCACAAGCTGGCTAATGCATAAGGAAGAGCTCACCACGAGGAAGCGGAATACCACATCTATAATTGTTGCCCTCTACATCGGTGGATTTCTTTATGGCTGTTGGGGGATTTCCAATGGCTGTATAATAAATTTGTGCAGTGCATGCTGGGTATTTAATGAGAGAATGTGGAGATACTTCGGAGGACGTTAGGTGTGAAATAATCATGTGGAAGATAAAGTAAATGGAAAAAACAGGAGTTTTCAAATGTGGTTAGAAGATAGAGAGAACATAGGACTCCTGACAACCACCTGGAAGACCTGGTAGACCCACCAGCACTGCCCCAGTCAGATAAACAGCACTTAAAGCTTTCATCTCTGACAGAGAGGATCTGGCTCCAGATCTGAACACATCCACAGGTGTTTCTGTCCATCCGTCTTCCACTATGAGAAGACACCTCAACGCTACGGAGGTCTGAAAGGATGTGTAGCTGTTCAAGAAGCCAGACACATCCAACAAAGAAGCTGCTGGTGTTCTCAGAACAATGGAGACGGACCACCCCAGAGTCCAGAACCTCAACATCACTGATACCTCTTTTCCACCAAGCACCAAGTGCCAGTGCCAGAGCTGGTGCTGGTTCCCAGGATCTATGGTACTCGTTAAGAACAGGCCCCCTTTTCCACTGGTTTAAGAGCCGAGTGATTACGGATCTGGACGTGTCCGGAAGAAGGCTCTTTCTTCGGGAGACCCCTGAGGGGTCATTGTGCTGGTGCTTTCGTTGTTTTCACTCGTTCTCCTGTTTTTGTTGGAAAATGGGGGCGTTAGCAACTCTCGTGGTGATGGCAGTGCCATGCCCTTTTGGCAGTAGCATCATTGGTTCCACGGTTCCAGACCAGCGAGGCCATGGGGCTGGAACAGCACCTGCAAACCAGTTTTTTGCGGTGGAAAAGTGTGGAACAGTTCGAGATTTCGTCACTGGCACCAAGTCAGCTATGAATGTGTTTGGGGTTACTCGGATCGCGGGAAGCGGAAAGTGCAACCAACCTCTAAGACGGAACTTTGGAGATGTGCAGAAATATCCCTGTGGACTTCTTTCCTGAACCGGATGATGGAGAAATGAAGGATGTAGTGCGTTGCGGAGGGTAAACACACTGTGTATGTGTCCTTTCCAGAAAGCTAACAAAGGCCGAATCCGGGATGCAGATAATAGCAAAGGGTCAAGTGTTCTGCAGGAGTACAGACTAGCGGCAAACAAAAGGGCTAGATTCGGAGTGACCGGCGCATGGCAACGTTGACATTTGGCCGGGTTGTTTATTAACCTCAGACGCAGGCTTCCTCCCCCTGGGTTTACGCAATGCGTCCCAGTCTGCCTCATTCCTATGGGGAAGTACGGAGTACAGTCGACCTGTAGTGTGTACATACGCCTTAACAGCCCTCCATCACTCGGACAATGATTGATCCGTTTGTGCTGGTCGTGCTTTGTTGCTGTGTCACCTGATGACATCACACATGACAAATTACCTTCCTTTTTGCGTGCAGTAAAAAAGACGGCGCTTTCAGCCGTATAGGCACGGTCTGTGCGTAGGCCTGCATGTAGAAAATGAAAGTTAATGCCCCATTAAAGTCCGGCAGTCATTTATAAGGAAAGCAAACAGGACTTTTACTTTTAGTTTGTCTGGGAGCTTAAAAACTGACGCGTTCACATACCACACAGTCATAACCGCAGGAATACAGGCTGGATTCGTCTCTTTAACACAGCACTGGTTAGCAGAATACAGGAGCTGATCCAGTAGGTCATGCTAGATCAGCTGTAGTAGATCAGGCATGTTTTCATTACTGTTAGATGTGCCGTGTTAGAGCTTATGTATTGGAGTGGGTGACTTGTCAAACCGGCTCATGAAGATTGTCAGGGCCTTACATCACATTCCCTCATTCCTCTTTCAAGGGGAGAAAAGCACAGGCCTGAATTCCTTCCCCTTTACCTTCATCCTGCATCAGAAGGCTTAGTTTCTGAGGAGGAAAAGAAATCCATTTGCTCTCACTTTTCTGAAACACATAGGCTGCTAAAAACAGCCCTTCCCTGCATGTGTGATGTCACATAAACCCATGCATGCCTACAGCAGTTTAGCTCCGGTAAAGAACCTCTTAAGGAACGTAAGTAGCTGAAACAGATTGTGCGGCAGATTGTGGCTATAACTAGACTTTACGGGTTGGTGACCACTGTAAGCATGTTAAAGGAGCAATATGAAAGATTTTTAGTCAAGTCACCAAAATATCTACTCACGTTAGCATGCTAACCAGCTAGCCCCGGAGAATACGCCAGAGCAGATTGTGTGGCGGATTGTTGCTATAATTAGACTCTACAGGTTGGTTACCACTGTAAGCATGTTAAAGGAGCAATATGAAAGATTTTTAGTTAAGTAACCCGAAATATCTACTGACGTTAGCATGCTAACCAGCTAGCCCTGGAGAATATGCCGGAGCAGATTGCGTGGTGGATTGTGGCTATAATCAGGCTCTACAGGTTGGTGATCACTATAAGCATGTTAAAGGAGCAATATGAAAGATTTTTAGTTAAGTCACCAAAATATCTACCAGCTAGCCCCGGCCATAGGGCAATGAGTCAATGTAGCTTCGAGCCAAATCAGTCCAACATGAGAGGATGCAGAAGTAGCACTGCTGCCCCGAGGGCGTATTCTAACCTCTAATCAATCATGTTGAAGGTTCTGCTCCCACTTAGATCATTTAAGAGCAGGTAAAAAGGAGCCAATGAAAGGAGGAGTAAACATTTCTTTTAGCAATTAGTGGGCCAACAGTGTGCCACCGTCTTTCTGCTCCGTCTGTCATGGGTGTAACACGACCTTTAACCTTTAACCTTTTACACAAATCATGGAATCTCATATTACACGCCCTGGGCATTACACACACTGCCTTCCTATATCACCACTCAGTTGCCTCAAACCACACGAGTTGCTACATAATCTCTAATAGACTCGTGCGTGTGATTTCAGACACTGTACTACATGTCCTATGAAAACAGTCCAGGCAGTGTAGAAGCACAGATAAAAACAGTAGCTCCAGTCGCGGTGAAGTCGGAATGTTGTCCGTACTGTTGTCCATGAACTACTGTTTAACCCAGGCTTGTTTGAGGCCTACCACTCTTGGTGTGCACTGAGAGCTGACATGTCTTTCAGGCCTTATAATGGAGTTTTACAGTAATGAGTCTATATTAGGGACCTCACTGGTGTACTCCTGGCTCAGGGGAGCCAACGCCACTGGGAGCCACAGTGAAGCCGGAATGCTGTCTGCACTGTTGCCAATTAACTACTGTTTGACCCAGTCTTGTTTGAGGCCTACCACTCTTGGTGTGCACTGACATTTGTAATGTCTTTCAGGCCTTATAATGGAGTTTTACAGTGATGAGTCTATGTTAGGGACCTCACTGGTGTACTCCTGGCTCATGGGAGCCAACACCACTGGGAGCCACCACCACTGGGAGCCACAGTGAAACCGGAATACTGTCCGTACTGTTGTCCATGAGCTACTGCTTTAACCCAGACTTGTTTGATGCGTACCACTCTTGGTGTGCATTGAGTACTAACATGTCTTTCAGGCCTTATAATGGAGTTTTACAGTAATGAGTCTAGGTTAGAGACCTCACTGCTGAGCTCCTGGCTCCTGGGAGCCACAGTAAAGTCGGAATGCTGTCCATACTGTTGTCCATTAACTACTGTTTAACCCAGTCCTGTTTGAGGCCTACCACTCTTGGTGTGCATTGAGTACTAACATGTCTTTCAGGCCTTATAATGGAGTTTTACAGTAATGAGTCTATATTAGGGACCTCACTGGTGAGTTCCTCGCTCCTGGGAGCCAACACCACTGGGAGCCACAGTGAAGTCGGAATGCTGTCCGTACTGTTGTCCATGAACTACTGTTTTAACCCAGTCTTATTTGATGCGTCCCACTCCTGGTGTGCACTGAGCACTAACATGTCTTTCAGGCCTCATAATGGAGTTTTACAGTAATGAGTCTATATTAGAGACCTCACTGGTGAGCTCCTGGTTCCTGGGAGCCAACACCACCATTCCACCTTCTTCCCTCTTAAAGAGTTTCCACTGCTTTAGACTGAGGTGATACGTTACACTCCTTTTTCTCTGTATGGAAATGATTCATTTGGTGATCTGTTGACAAAGGGTGGGTACAAAATCCTCTCAATCTCTACAGTCAAGCTGTACAGGCCCTGCAGCTCTGGATTTGACCTACAGTGACCCCTACAGGACGGTCCTTGAAAGGTGTGCTTTAAAGCAATTGCCTAGTGACCCCATGCACAGCACAGGTTAGTGCTATTCCTCTTCTATCATGCCTGTTTCTACTCGATAGGAGCTCGATTTGAAACCGGAGATGAATGAAAAGAATGAAAAACACAGCAGCTATGATGGCTCACTATGACACCAGGGTGCGTTGGGCGGAGTGTTTTCAATGGGCTCGCGATGACAGACCCAGTGATTTTAGTGGGGCGGTACAGTGTTTGGGGAATACTGAAATAAATCAATAGACATACGCCATGCTAGGATGACATTAGCCACCGCTGGCCACCACTTGGCTACACCCCTGATTGACACTAAAGCCGCAGCCAGTCAGCGCAGATGTTTGGCACATGAACAGTAACAACACAAAAGTGAACATAATGATATCAGGAAACTGTATACTCTCCACAGCAACACAGTGCTACATCTAGAGCAAAGGCTGGCTATAAAGGAGCAGCTCCGGTTAGCCAAGGAGGGACGGGAGTTAGCAAGTTCGCTCACTCCCCAGCTATAAACAGTAAAAACACCAAAGTGAATATGATTACATCAGATTTCTATATTCGCACCACAGCACAGTGCTAATAAATGTAGATAATGGGTGTAGTTGGCGATAGTGGACACATGCTGCGTTCAAGTGGTGTCGGAAGCTGGGAAATAACAATTTTCCCACATGTAAATTGCAGTCGTAACTGGTAAACTCGGAATTCTGGATGATACAAGGGTATACGAGATGTGACGTCCCAGATAGCTGGCATGTCATCGCTGTCCAAAGAAAAACAAGTATCTCCGAAATGGCAACTTTACAGGAGGGACCAAAAACCTAATCAAATTTGAATGGAAGTCAATGGAACCAGAATTTTTCCAAGCGGTTCTGGGCCATTTCTGTTGGTCCATTCATCATGAAATTTTTACACAGCGTAAACAGCAGCTGTTGTGATCGAATGAGGCATAAAAGTAAAAATCAACAAAAATGGAGATACATGTTTTTCTTTGGACAGCGACGATATATTGGTCCACTAGCTTGATCAGGTCGGTTCCCTGCCGACTTTTTGCCACTGCTTGTCCACTCTCGGCCTGCCCAGGTTATTGTCCTGTGCACAAAATCTAGTTTCATTTTTTAATCTCCTCAAACAGTTTTTAAACGCGTACAGCCTTTAAGACAAATATTAAAGACAAGAAATGTACTAAATTAATTTACAAGATAATGAAAGAAATGAAGCAAGAGCCAGTAAATTGGACTGTGTGGAAAGTGAGCGATGAAAAATGGCCGCCCAGAAAATACTGAGAAAAAACACCCAGTGGATCGCCAGCTTTGTCGTTAGTAGGCCAACGGTGGTCCACCATCTTCCTGCTATCATGGGTGTAACACGACCTTTAACCTTTAACCTTTTACACAAGTGAAAATGGCCAAACTAGCAGCGGGTGTGAACAACACATAACTAATCCGGTTCTATTAGATCAATATGCTTCTTAACACAGCAAAGGAAAATCCATTGTATTGCTTTCCAGATTTCCATACTGTTTCCCCACTGTGTGTGGTTGGCATATCTGTGCACAAGCACCTGAACAGAGCGAAGTCAGATGTACTAGTTTACCTTCTGGTATACAACCTTCAGTGAGTTAAGCTATATGCTAAGCTAGCAAACTCAACGCCGCCAGGTTGGGCTGACGTCTTCTAAGGGCTTCATGTGATTAATTCAGCAAATATTAGCAAATGAATATACCTGTCCTGCTCAGGTGTGGGTTTAAACCCAAAATGAGACCACATGAATGAAAAATGAAAAACATGTATCTCCATTTGATTTCTATTTTTATGCATCATTTGATCACATCATCTGAAGTCTACACTGTGTGGATTTCTAGATGAATGGACCAACAGAAATGGCCCAAAATTACTTGGAAAGAAGTCTGGTTCCATTGACTTACATTCAAACTAAATGAGGTTTTTGGCCTCTCCTGTAAAGTTGCCATTTTGGAGACACTAGTTTTTCTTTGGACAGCGATGATATGTTCATCCTAGTGTAGCATACGAAACAGAGCAGACAAATACACAGGCCATAACTAAGAGGAAAATGAAATTAAATAAATGTAACAAAGAACACAATAGCCAACGAGAAAGGTAGATACAGAGGGACGAGGATGTGAACAATTACAGGGTGTTTATTTGTTTCATCCCGAAAGTGAATTGGAACAGTGAAACATTGTACTTGTTTGTTTGTGAAGCAGACTAAATAACTTTGGTCATGTCTGCAGTGACCACCAACAGATGACCAAAACAGATGGTCAAAAAATAGCCACCAAAGACAGAACTTACTAATAAATCACTATAAGTGACTGTTTTATCAGCAAAACATCATTTTAACTGGAATCATCTGACAAAAAAAACTGGACCACTAAACACGCTTCCTAATTCATAACGGCTCTGACATCTGTTACAAACCGAGGACAGAAAATAATGTTTTGGAGGTCTGGCAGCCAATCAGGGTCTCTCTTCCGAGTTCCTATGTCGCCTTGGGAACAAACTCAAACACATACAGATTTAGGGTGGGGAGTACGGATGATGACATCGGGGTGGACTGACTGGTGGATGGGATCACGGAGGCCCCTAAAGGAGGACCCCTTTCCTCAGTTCACACATCTGGAGGCGATCACAGCTTATTGCTGTTAGGCGTGGCCCCTTACGGCTCTGCAGCTCGGGCTGGGCTGAATGAAGTAGTGGGAACATTCTCAGCCGTATAGCATCACTCGCAGTGCTGCTGTAAGGCCATGTTTACATGCACACTACCATTCAAAAGTTTGGAATCAGTGTTGACTGCACATACATACAAACAACCCAAAGGTTCTTTAAGGAATCAGAGTGAGTTTTTAGACAGCAGGCGCTGTGTTGTGTTTTACACTCCTCGTCAAAACAACAGCTGCACCCAGAAGGAAGTGTGGGATTGCAGTGCTGTTGGGAAGGAAGATAAAGGTTCCCAGGAACAATAAATGATGATACATTTAGACTGATATGATCAATATTTATTGAGCTACACATACAGAAGTAGTGTCTCTCAGTATGGTGGTTCCTAATGGTGTCCTGTGATAATCCATCCCATGCAGCTTGAATATTCTCACACAGTTCCTGCAGATGGTGCGGTAGGGGTGGAAGGTGGAGTAACTCCAGGCCTTCTGGATGTGCGGCGCGTGACAACAAACTGTTAACCTTGGCGCTGACCACGGTGCCCCACACACAGATTTGTTGGTCGACTCCACCAAGACAAAAGCAGGACTCGTCACTGAAGATGACCGTCTGCCATTCTGAGTCACTCCATGATCATGTCATGGTGTTATGGACAGTCGCCATAACGGTCTGCGTGCATGTAGTCCTGCGTTGTGCAGCCATCTGCCAATGGTGCTGGCACTAACAGGATGACTCATGGAGGACATCACTGCTCGCTGAATGTCCGCAATCGTGGGTGTTGGGTCAGTCAGGTACAGCGATAAGGCCTGTCCTTACTTACGTCACATGTGTGGCTGAGCATGAAACTTGAATCATTGGCATGTCTCACAATGTCAAACCTACCCACCAAGTTTCATTCCTGTCGGTTGATTCCTTCTGGGTGCAGCTATTTGCTACTTTGATGCTGAATGTACATCTCACAGCATGTGATATTATGTCCTAATCTTCATTGAGTCTACACAACCACTGAGTGGATTGGGAGAAGTTTTGCGGATGTATTTAAGATTTGGGTGACTATTGACTCCTAGTTATTTGTTAGCAACATTAGCGTCTTTCTCCAGTGCTAAACTGAAGAAGCAACCAAACATCCCTTGGTTGATGGACTACTTCTGGGGTACATTGAAAATTGGGTACATTTGAATTTTCACTGATCCGTTTGGCCAGTAACTGTGGCTGCCGTAGGGGAGGAGCTAAAGGTGTAGGGGAGGAGCTAAGATGCAAGGAATAGATGCGAAGAAAGGAAACGGGGATAAACCAAAAAATGCACTGAGTGAATGAGTGAGTGCAGAAGTGAGTCAGGACTATGAGGTACTCTGCATCTACACCTTCATGAGATTTCAGTCTACACTGTTTATGTTGTTATTGAATAAAACAATAATACAATATCACAAAACAATATCACAAGAGTTTCGGATCCTGTATTTATCCTTACATGCTCCTGTTAAACAGCTCCAGGAGTTACAGAATCATTTCCGGATGATTGTCTAGGTGAATGCAATGCTGCCATCCAGTGGAGAGAGCTGCGTTTGCTGTATGAGTGTTGGAAGTCTTTGCGGGTACACAGGTAAACAGGGTCAGGTCGCTCGGTCAGTGATATCTGTGCTGTCTTGACCCTTTTGTGACATACACCATGAAATCCCCGGGAATCTCTTCAACTGGCAGGTCGGCTCCTCACTCAGCATGAGCAGATGCTTTGGCCTTTATCCATGCTTAGGAAAGGGAAAAAAGGCTGGAGTGAGGAACACAACAAGAACATGGACACACCCAGCAGCAGCTGCAGTGCAGTGAGGTTTAAGGGCTTGCAGAGTTGAGTAGAGTATTAATATTAATATTTGGTGAAATTACGACTCAAATAGACGTAAAAAGGAGCCTAGCAAGAAACGACTCCACTGTCAGGCCCAAGAACTCCTCCAGTTCTGTGTAGTTCATTGTATTCTAGGCAATAAAAAGGTACCAAAAATGTTCTATGCGTAGAGGAACTCTTGGTTCTACAGTTCCAGACTGTAGTCCATCTGTTTCTCTCTATACTTTGTTACCCTGTTCTTCGATGGTCAGGACCCCCACAGGACCACCACAGAGCAGGTATTATGTGGGTGGTGGATCATTCTCAGCACTGCAGTGACACTGACGTGGTGGTGGTGTGTTAGTGTGTGTTGTGCTGGTGTGAGTGGATCAGACACAGCCGTGCTGCTGGACACCTCAGTGTCATTGCTGGACTGAGAATCTTCCACCAACCAAAACTATCCACCCAACAGTGTCCTGTGGGCAGCGTCCTGTGGGCAGCGTCCTGTGACCACTGATGAAGGACTAGAGGACGACCGACACTGCACTGTGCAGCAGCAGATGAGTTATCGTCTCTGACTGTACATCTACAAGGTGGACCAGCAAGGTAGGAGTGTCTAGTAGAGTGGACAGTGAGTGGACACAGTGTTTAAACACTCCAGCAGCAGCACTGCTGTGTCTGATCCACTCACACCAGCACAACACACACTAACACACCACCACCACGTCAGTGTGACTGCAGTGCTGAGAATGATCCACCACCCACATAATACCTGCTCTGTGGTGGTCCTGTGGGGGTCCTGACCATTGAAGAACAGGGTAATACAGTATACAGAGAAACAGATGGACTACAGTCTGTAACTGTAGAACTACAGAGTGCTCCTATATGGTCAGTGGAGCTGATTAGCAGGACAGTGAACCACATTCTGCACATATTACAGCAGCATGGCTCCGTAGTAAAAGAGTCCGAGTGCTAAACTGACCTGACTGCGGTCCAGACCGGTCAACCACTGAAAACATATGAAGCATTATGAATGGTAAACTAGGGCAAAGGAGACTGTGGAGCAGCTGGGATCCGATATCAGGCGAGAATGGGAAACGTTTCAGTTATAGAACTACAGCAATCGAATCCACAGTGCTGTTGCATGAAGCGCTGATGAACACAGTGCTGAACACCAACCTGTCCTGACTTTGTGAAGCGTGTTGGTGGCATCAGTTTCAAAATGAGCAGATATGTTCTCAGTACAACATGAAGAATCGCAGTTTAGATGTTTCACGTGTTGACTTTGTATTGTATTCTGTTAAATACAGGGTTTAAATGATTTGCTTGTTTGCATTTTGTGCAGCGTCCAAAACAAAGCATATTCCCTCTATGCGTCTGTAATAGTCGTGACAGTTTGACGCGCCTAATTATCACTTCTTCACGGCCGTTTGCTAATAAGGTATTTCATGACTTGTGCCCAGCAGGTAAAGTGTACCCTAATTCCATAATCCAAATTCCCTGAGAGGGAGGAAACTGCTGATGTTCATTTCCAGTGGAAGCAAGTTTTAAATCCCAGATTTACTTCTTTAGTGTGTCCTGGTTGCATGACAGGAATTAAATTCACTGTTTCCTTTTTATCCAATTAAGTCACTGGAGATCCAATGAGATCCAGTTGATTTTGGCAAAAATTCCACAATGCTGTAGCATTCCTGAGAGTGGGACCGCACCTTCATGTTTAATTCGTTGGTATGCGGAGATGACTGCTTTGATGTACAAATGCTGTGAACAGGTGAGTGAGTAAGTAGGACAGTAGCCTCACCTTCACCTGTATCATATATCACACGGTACCTCCCTAAAATCACAGGGCAGGAACTAGCATCATGTAGAACCCCCTGTAGTGCGGCAACTGCATCGATTCCACAAGAGGACTGAAGATGTCTGGAGGGCGATGCCAATGGATAGTCTCCTACAGCTCTGGGGTATCTGTAGGTGCAGGATCTTGAGTGCAAATGGACCTCTAGACCACATGCTTGGTTGGGCTCTTGTCAGGTGAACGTGCAGGCCACACCATTCGTTAGAACCCTCAGAATGCTTCTCGAACCAGTTCTGGACAACATGGGCCCCGTTGGCACGGTGCATTATCCTGCTGGAATATCCCATCATTGTGGGGAACATTAAGTCCATGAAGGGTTGCAAATGGTCACCAAGCAGTGAAACATAGCGGGCACCAGTCAAAGATGTGTTTAGGTGGACTAGTGGATACAACCGATGCCATGAAAACACACCCCTCACCAGTGTGAACCATTGTGTTATTGGGGAGGAGGTGGGGAACGGAGGTAAATAAACAAATAAATAAATAAATAAGAAGTTATTGCCACCATAAGTGGGGGTGGTGGTGCAGGCAACACATCCTGGACTGTTTTTAGGAAAGAGGAAATAACTTGCCCAATTTGTCCAAAGCGCTGTTTTGAAAAGAAATTGATTTACTAACGTTTTAGACATTTAGCGTGGTTGGATCTGAAAGGTTCTGTTCTAGAGAAATGTACTGACTCACAGTGGTGGTGTTCACAGAATTGCTCACAGTGGTGGTGATAGGAACAAGATGTCCTAAGAGTTTATTGCCTAAGCTCCTTCACAGACAGTTCTAACATTAAATCGGTATAAACATGCCGCCTAAGACACTGTTCCATTTATTTGGACAGTACCACTTTTGGCTGGTACTGTGTTTATATAAACACACGGCCGCACGACGCTGGACCATTACAATCACTGTCCTTAACACCATGTCAACGTCGCCAAACACTGCAATGGTGTCGTGCCAGACTGTCATGAAGTGACTCAGAATGACAGCGGGTCATCTTCAGTGACGAGTCCCGCTTTGTCTTGTCTTGTGTGTGGAGGCACCGTGGTCCAGAAGACCTGGTGTCACTCCACCTCTACCCCTACCGCACCATCTGCAGGAACTGTGTGAGGATATTCAAGCTGCATGGGATGGATTATCACAGGACACCATTAGGAATCTCTACAACTCCTCTACATGCTGAGACGTCTGGTATGTTGGGTGAGCAAACATGGCGGCCCGACGCCGCACTGAGAGACACTACTTCTGTATGTGTAGCTCAATAAATATTGATCATATCAGTCTAAATGTATCATCATTTATTGTTCCTGGTGACCTTTATCTTCCTTCCCAACAGCACTGCAATCCCACACCTCCTTCTGGGTGCAGCTGTTCTTTTGATAATTATATATATATATATTCAATGACTGAACTCATGAACAGTGAGCTGATGCTGATGTTCACTGTATACGAGATGTTCACACTGGAACAGAGTCAGTGCAATACGTTACTTCGTGGTGGTATGTGCTTTACTGTACCATCGCAGCTACAACAGTTACAAGCCCCATATGCATAACAACTAACGGAAGCCGGGGTTGTAAAGGTCGTGCGTGGTTTCAGACTTCAGCATACCTGTTCCCTGCAGCATCAGCTGGTTTCTGCCTCCACCTGTTGGGAAAATGTAGTTTTGGTCAAGTTTACAGTTACTCTGCGGGCGAAACGGGTTTGACGTCCATGTGATGAGATGTTAGCACTTCACGGGAGCGTTCCCATGTTGCTGTGTTGCTCTGTCGTCAGGACAAACAACAAACATTACCACTGACAAGAGTCGCTCAGTGTCTGCGAGGTCAACCAGCAAGCTATTATAATAGCTCTACAAGCTCTGATGAAGCCTTCAACCTGTACAGTGCTTTGCCTGCCTGCTTGCTTGCAGGTTCCTCAGGTTCAGTCTTGCAGACCCTCATACATTTCACGTCCCTGTGCTTTTCCCGCTGACTGGTCAGGAATTCTACAGGATGAGTTGGAAGTGTGCCAAAGCAGGGGCACAGGCTTAATTTCATAGAGAATGGGCTGCAGATAATGACACCTTCCTCTGTGTACAACAACAGTGCTTTCTGGTTAGAACCAGCCCTATAGTTACTCAGTAGTTCAGATGTGACTAGCTGTTAGCAAGACTGGCCTAGCTACCCCATAGCTATGTGAACTAGCCGGGAGGTTCTTGCCGGAGGCTCTTCGGAGGCGCCGTGGCTGTGGTAGGAGAGACCCTAGTAGGGTGACCACATGTCCGGTTTCAGGGCGGACAGTCCAGTACTTCAACTCCCAGTCCTCCGTCCGGTGCAGTACCTGGACGGACACCTATTAGCCCTCTTTTCGGGATGAACTATTTAGAAGCAGCAGCCTGGAGTGGAATAACGCCACCACAAACTCAAAGGTTGAGGACTGGGTGAGTGGAAAGACTGAGGAGGAAGCAGCATGACTAAGAGTGTTAGCAAAGAGGCAGCAGTAAGGATGCCTGGATGATGGGTGGCCACAGGGACCTGCGAGAACAACAGCATAGTGGCCTAGTGACATTCACTGCATCCCTAGAGTGAGTTTCAAGCAGGCACCGGTACGTGAGGTCAAGAATCGAGGCTCCAGAACACACAAGCAGCACCCTCGCTGGCATTGATGGTGGAGGAACCAGAGAGTGGCTGACGAAGCGTCATGGCTGTCGCCACCATCCCCCGGTAGTGCAAGGATTCACGCTGCAAGTAGTTCCGTCTGCACTGGGGAGGAGGATGCAGGGCCGGTCTCTCTGCTCCGGTGCCCAGAGGAAGAGGACAATGCTTCCATGGGATGACTGGCCAGAGCCCCAGGGACGCTACTCAAACTCTCTTTGATGGAGGAGCCATGTAACTTTCCGCTACTTATCTTATATGAAGAATAGGGGTGCACTAATACCTGAAGAGTGGGCCAGAGCTGATATGCAATGTTTTTCATATCTGCCTATATGACACATAGTTCAGCACAGCAGCCAAGCGTCAACTAAACATTCTGCTCTACTAGAATATGCTAAAGACGTCATTAAATATGGGTTTGAAAAATCAGGCAAGTCTCAATGTCTGTTTTTCAAAACTAACAAAATAGAATTGCCAATTTTGATTTCAGGTTGACTTCACTTCCTCCCGCTGTGTAAGTGGGTATATGATTATGGTGTCCTAATATTGTGCACCTGTATATCGTGCTGCATGTGACGGCCTGTTCAAGGTGTTTCCTGGCTTCTGCCCAACCAGAGCTGGGATAGGCTCCAACGCCTCCAGCCCAAGCCTACCCAGTAGGTTAAAGCGGGTTAGAAGATGAGTGAGTGAGAGTGTATATATCATGCACTGCAGTCTACAGGCTTTACACCACACTGTGCTCAGTATTAGGCTTCTGCTGGACAACACAACACAACTGAAAACAATGTCCCATAGTGTAGCACTGGGGAAATGTTGGTGTCCATACAGATGTTATTTCCTTGATATTACAGCATGTGGCTGCTAGAACTCGGCCCTGCCTGTCTGCACATGGACGTATTAGCTCCAGTGTATTGCTGCCATGTGTGAATGCTAGTTGGGCTGGTTGGATCATGATTTGTGGAGAGCGGAGATGGTCCCCACCCAGAAGCCGGGAGCATAAACAAGCTTGGCCCTGATTCTTTTGAGGACCAAGTCAATTCAATAAAACATTTAATAGACATATTAAAAATAGATTTCTTTCTGGATCTTCTTGCAATATTATGGTCATGAACCATTTAAAATGAGGTTTATTTGTAGTGGGATCTCCACAGGATCTCGAGGACTACATTATACACTACAAAATATGAATTAGGGCCTGATCTCCAGCACTGAATCCAGCCAAAACAGCTAACAGCGCTTGTGGGAGTCCAGTTTACATCATCCTGTATTAGTTCATTGAAGAAATTGAATGTTATATGTAACCTAAAAATGTAATCAGTCAATAATAACTTATTTGGCTTGCTGTTTTAGTGTTGCACTGGAGGTTCGAGGCTAATGTAGCAAACGAGTATTGGAAGTTTATGTACAACCTCCCTGTTTCCGAAGAAGTTAAGACGCTGTACAATGTACAATGATAAGCAAATCATTTACAGTACAAAGACTCCATATGGAATGATGAAAGTAGGAGTTTGATTGGTTTTTGAAACATATATGTCCATTTTTCTTTTGATGCCAGCAGAGTGTTGGTAAATGACATTTCCCAGTATTACTACATTTGATATGTTGTACTATTTGCAGTTAAATATAGGCTATAAATGATTTGCACAGCATTATATTCTGTTTTATGTACATGGATGTACACCATATTGCGAAAATGTATTCACTCAACCATCCCAATCATTGAATTCAGGTGTTCCAATCACGTCCATGGCCACAGGTATATAAAACCAAGCACCTAGACATGCAGACTGCTCCTACAGACATTAGTGAGAGAATGGGTCGCTCTCAGGAGCTCAGTGAATTCCAGCGTGGTACCGTTATAGGATGCCACCTGTGCAACAGTCCAGTCCTGAAATTTCCTCCCTACTAAATATTCCACAGTCGACTGTCAATGGGATTATAACAAAGTGGAAGTGATTGGGAACGACAGCAACCCAGCCATGAAGTGGTAGACCATGTAAAATGACAGAGCAGAGTCAGCAGATGCTGAGGCGCATTGTGCATAGTGACCAATCACGCTTCTCCGTCTGGAAATCCGATGGACGTGTCTGGGTTTGGCGGTTGCCAGGAGAACGGTACTTGTCTGACTGCATTGTGCCGAGTGTAAAGTTTGGTGGAGGGGGGATTATGGTGTGGGGTTGTTGTTCAGGAGTTGGCTCGGTCCCTTAGTTCCAGTGAAAGGAACTCTTAATGCTTCAGCAGACCAAGAGCTTCTGGACAATCTCATGCTCCCAACTTTGTGGGAACAGTTTGGGGACGGCCCCTCCCTGTTCCAACATGACTGCGGACCAGTACACAAAGCAAGGTCCATAAAGACATGGATGAGCGAGTTTGGTGTGGAAGAACTTGACTGGCCTGCACAGGGTCCTGACCTCAACCCGATAGAACACCTTTGGAATGACTTCTCGTCCAGCATCAGTGTCTGACCTATGGATTAAGAATGGGATGTCACTCAAGCAGCCGAGCGAATACTTTTGGCAATATATTGTATGTTTTATGCATAGTGTTCCAAATGTGACTGGATTGTACACCAATTAGCACTGTGCAAACTGCATGCCAGTATCATTTCACATGATAAGTGTTAAGTAATCTTGAATATGACACTGATGGCATAAAAATGGACAAAGTACATCACAAAGTTCTAAACGTAAGATCAGCTGCACTGATGCCTGAATGCAGGTGTATTTTAGATTGATTAACAGTTAAAATATTTCAATGATCAAATAGGCCTGTTTATACAGTGCTAATTGATGCGGTGTAAGCGACCATTGCTTGTTAGCTACATTGGCTGGCAAAAAAAAAAAAAAAGATTTTAACTGGATTTGTATGAACATCTGAAGTAAATCTGGGCAATAAGACAATATACGGCATATTGTTTTTGCAATTATGTCTCAATACAATACACTATGTTTTTTTCCCCGAACATATTATGTATTATATGGTCAGTACCTGGAGAACACTGGCCAATAGCATGTGTGACTATAAAGACAGCAATATTAGTCCAGTGTCTGGATTTAGCGCAACACAGTAAGACCGATGGTGGTCCTGTGGGGGTCCTGACCATTGAAGAACAGAGGTAACCCATGTTGCAAAGAAACAGATGGACTACAGACTGTAATTGTAGATCTACAAAATGTTAGAACTTATCTACTAGATTGAGCCAAACCAAACACTGCATCCCATCCCAGCATGGCATACGAACTTCATTCTGACTGTGAAACACGGTGGTGGCAGTATCAGGGTACGGGGCTGTTTTGCTGCTATCGGACCAGAACAGCTCAAAACAAATCATTTGATGGAGCTATGGATTCTGGATTGCGTCAAGACAATCTACCAGAGACTGTTAGGGTATCCATCTGTGGACTGAAGCTCAACCAAAGGGTGGTCCTGCAGAAATTCAACAGTATTTGAATTAAAATATTCTGGAATGGTCCAAGTCAAAGTCCAGACCATAATCCAATGTTGCACCAGAACCAAAGGTGTGGCGTTCACTCAAGAAAGCCCACCAACACAACAGAGCTGAAGCAGTTCTGTGAGGAGGGACAGGCCAAAATTCAACATGCAGAGCTGATAAACAGTTACAGAAACCATTTGGTTGAAGTCATTGCGGATTAACTGGGTTCTCTTTGTCTAGAGTTATGAGTGAAACGAAGATCTGATCACATTGTAGGTCACATAGAGTCACAGAAATGAAACTTGGTGGGTAGGTTTGACATCATGAGACATTCACATGATTCAAGTTTCGTGCTCAGCTGCGCATGTGACGTAAGCAAGAACGGGACATCAGTGTCAGACTAATGAATGAGCTTCTATTAAAGACTGGTGGACTGAGAGACACTAGAGTCTCTTCACCTACACTGAGCTGATTAAGAGTCTTGTTCCAGAAATGATAATAGGACATTAGAGCCGTAATAAATCATGCTACTGTTACTCTCCATACTTAAGTACATTTGAAGATAAATACTTTAGTACTGGTACTCCAGTGGAGGTCTAAAGGGAGGAACTTCTACTGACACTGGAGGAGTGTTTTACCTTGGGGATCTCCACTTTAACTCAGGTACATGGTTTGGGTACTTCGTCCACCTCTGGTATAACGTGTTTAAGTCTTTAAATTGGCTACATAAAGACGAAAAATGTTTTTTGTTCCATTTCAAGCATTATTTTGCACCAATGACCTTTACTTCAGCAGGAATCGGCAGTGCTGAGATGATGCCACTGATGGCCTTGTGAATATTTACCAGGCATGCATCAGACCAACCCATTATTTGGCTTGTTCGGACAGAGCATGAAGCAGTTGGGTCACCTCTGCTGACACATATGCAATGTTGCAATGTGGCATTATTGTATGGTGTCATTAACCGTCAAGCATTTTTTGGCAATGAACTGCAGCAGGGATGATTAGTACAGCCTTACTGGTTTTTCTCTGATTCTGAAATTGTCACGTCCTGTCTTGTCTTGCCTCTGTTGGTCTCCGTTTTTCTGTTTCTGTCTCTTTTTCTCTTGTCACTTCCATGTGCCTTTTGTTGTCCTGTCCCGTGTGCTTCTGTTTGTTTTGGTTATTGCTCCTCCTGTCTCTGCCTTCTTGTCAGGCCCTTCACCTGTCCTTAGTTTGCAGCTCCGTCCCTTCCCAGGTGTTCCTTGTTAGTCCTTGTTCATTTATACTCCCTGTTGTTCCCTTTGTTCTTGCTTGGTGTTTTGTCTCTATGTCAGTTGTTCTTGGAACCCAGTTCCCAGTCGTCTCTTAGTTTGCTAGTGTCTTTGGTTTTGTTTTAATTTGATCCTATTAAAGACTTGTATCCTGCCTCCTCGTCCCACGTGACAGAAATTATATTCATATTGTTCTTATTCAGCTGCATAAGCAACAAGCTATTAATTGAAACCCATCACAGCTGAACCACAGTGGAAAGGCTATTGGATGCACTGTTTCCGAACTGAATACAGGACAGTGACTGCTAGTGTACATCATGTTTTGGTGGACATGATTCACCGTTTAATTAGTGCATGCATCATAAGCTCAGGTGCATCAGAGCAGAGGAAACCTCTAGCCTGAATACAAGATGAGATACGGTTGGCATGGAGGCATACAGGTTCCGTATGGCATCCTGCAGTACATTTGCCGACAGATGTTGTAGCTTGGTCTATAGATCCAAGTTGCCAAAGCTGGTATCCCAGGTGGTCCCATAAATACTTGATGGGCAATAAATCTGGTGGCCGTGCAGGCCAAGAAAGTGTGCCAATCTGATGGTGACATTCCTGGGACACTCTTGCTGTGTGGAGGCAAGCATTACCCTGCTGTAAAATTCCAGTTGTGGAAGTCCTGGCATGAGAGGCAACAAATGTGGCCCTGCACATACTGCTGAGCTGTTAGTCTCCCTCAAATCCCTACTAAGGAATCCCTACAACTCCCTACAACTGTTCTATGCAATGGCTCCCCAGATCATCCCACCAGCAGTTCAGGAAGGGTGTCGCTCTAGAGCAGAGGATTGAAGAGCTCACCACGAGGCCTCCAGAATCTCATCAGATCCCAAATTGAACCTGGATTAGTCATTAAAGACATATGGTTCCAGTCTGTAGCAGTCCTGGTTTCTTGTTCACGACACCACTGCAAACGAAGGCGACGGTGGCTGGCTGTCAATGGCAGGACACGTAATG